>LNAC01000652.1:696152-821776 GCA_002007465.1 Ailurus styani | reverse complement strand
CCCCCCCCCCCCCCCCCCCGTCAAGAAACTAAACAGAATATTCTGCCCGGTGCAAAAGATTCTTCTGCTCACACTGGAAGAGAAGTTACCCACGGGCTGGTATCTGTTTCCGTGGAAACCAAAAATAAATATTGATACGGCGTTAATGGTCTGTGTCTCACTTAAGCTCCATTAAACTTCGAGCACTTGCAAGAAAACAGCCCATTGATGGCCCAGCTGAGGGAGAAGGGAGAGGCTTTATAAAAAGCAGCAGTGTGGAAGGCACATGGGGTGCAGGCAGGATTTCTGAGCGCTTCTCCGCCAGGGAGCTCTTTACGGAATTCTTCCAGCCAGGAAGACCTACTTCCGTGCACTCCACGTGGCTGGTTAAGATGCTCGCCCTGCTTGGACAGGGTTTTTTTTTGTGAACCTGTCCTTTCTATAAAGAATCGTTGTGTGTTTTGGAAAGCTTATCTGCAGACAACAACATTTTCCAGGAACCCACATGCCCAAAGCGCAGGGAACAAATGAACTGAGCATCCAAATTAGAATATTTCTTTCTGCGCCACGTTTCCCAAAGCAATTCAAGTGCAGACAACTGAGGTCAGTATTGTTGCCTTTTATATTTATAATCCTGCTTTTAGGAGCAAAGTATTTGATTTATTGCATGAAAGTATTTTATAGCTTTAAGCGCTGCTGCTCCTTGGACTAAGGAACATCACAGCCTGCTTAATTTACACGAGGGATGTTAGGACTATTTAATGGCATGTAAACATTTTATAAGGCAAGTTCAAATTGCAGGCGATATTTAATATACTTTAGCAAAATGGACCACAAATGGATTCTAGTTCTTATTTATGGGCCCAATCTCTCTTATGGCATCAAAAGTGAATCGAGTTTTAAAAGGTGTTAAGAGTTTTCAGTACAGTTCGTGACACTGGGCACAATCGGTAAGTCTGCATAAAACAGGCAGCACATGAATTAATTCCAGAACCCCGGGCAACTTCGAGCCCCCCAGTCAGACTTTCTCGTATGGCTTCTGGGGCTCAGGCAATAGGCACTGCTGGGTGCTCAGCCCCTAGCGGAGGGAGCTCAAAGCCCAGTGAGCTGCTGGGAGGGAGGAACACGGGGAAGGAAGAAGGTCTGGAAAGGGTGGCTTCTTGGCTTGAAAAAGCACTAGTGGGAAAATCCCCGAGCAGCAAAATGCAGATTTAGGGAGTGTCCTTACCCAGATCTGAGGGTCCTAGCTGGGCATGAGGGTGCGCAATATGTGTGATCAACTTCCAAAATCTCTGAGGAGTGGATCTGGGAGTCTTGCCGTTCTAGAATTTCTTCAGGGAACACTCTTCCCCTCCGATCTCTTACCAGGGCCCATGTGCTAAGGGGCGGCTGACACCACCCGTCCTGCCCAAGTCCAGGGTTACGTGAGGAGCTCGGCGTGCTGGCCGACAATTCAGGGAGGGCATGTGACCCAAGCTGGGTCAGTCAAAGCCTCGTGCAGACTGGGGTTCTGGCGCTGGGGGAGGGGGCCTCTGGCCCCCCTGGTGTAAAGAGACCGCCACCAACGAAGCCACCTCACAGAAGAGCAGCGCCAAGATGGAGATCACTGAAGAGGACCCCATTCCATACCCAGATTCATTTATGCTGGACCTTACCTTGACTCCCTGTCTCAATTCCATTTTTGACTTTTTAAAAATATGTGTTCCATAAGACGTGTCAGGTGTCCTGCAGAGTGTTACTGGAACGGCCTGCAGTTGGGAAAAGGGATGGGACAACTAGCTTCTATATCCTTTGGGTTCAATCAAATAAGGACCTTATTCTAGGAGAGGTCACACAGCGCCCCGAATTCCTGAGATGTTTCCAGTGAGGCTCCTTGCAGAAGAAGTCAGCATGGACGTCTCTCTTAGGGCAGAGAGCTCGGGTTCCATTTCTAGCTCCCTTCTCCTAGCTTCTTCCAGACTAGCTTTCTGGTCAGACACTGATGCTCATTGAGGAAAGCCAGTATTAGTCTTCCTGGGCCCTGTCATTTCAACAAGCATAAACCTTATACCAACTAATTCCATTTGCAATTTTTCCCCCCCAAAACCCTTTCACACCCAAATTTCAGGATAGCCCTGTGAGGGAGGTAATCTCATAGTCGTTTTATAGAGATGAAGCAGGTCTCCCAAAGTCACCATGCTGGCCAATCGTGAAGCTGGTTCCTTGTTCTCTAGCCCTGGCCTAGGAAAGCCCACTAACTGCTCATTTCTGGTCCTTACTCTGCCAGTGAATTCTCCTTGGCCTCATCCTTTCTTCCCTGCCCGTCATGACAACCTCGAGTGTTAGATCTCATCCTCCCTCTGTTACAGCTTTAGAAATTGAAGCAGAGAAGTTAGAGTGAACTGCTCAGGTCTTCAGTGGAAGGACGTGTACTCAGGATTTGCTCGGGACCACAAAAGTCATTCTGCCTACTTCATCACCGCTGGGGAGGTGGACGAGTTGACGTGACGAAATCCACTATAATCTTGCGTCCGCTAGTCATTCATGAACATACCACAGATCGTTCTGGAGGGCCTTCTCTGTACCACGTGCATAGAAGCAAGGCTGATGTGGGGAGACAGACAATAAATCGGTAATCCTGGCATGTCCTGCTGAATCATGAGGGGAAGTGATGAGATCCTATAGGAGCCTGTGGGAGAACCAAGAACATTGCCAAAGGCATGTACAGGCTGAGGGTACTGGAGAGGAGGCCAGAAAAGGCCAATCAGAGGAAGTGTCATTTAAGGTTAAGATTTAGAGGACTGTGTGGCATCTAAACCAACAAAAGGGTTCCAAAGGCCCCCAATAGGTGTATTTTCTTTCCCGGTGCGGTTTTAAAAAGTCCCAAATAACATTTTGCACACAGCTCTTCCCCCATTTAGACTTTCTTCTTATATTTGCTCCCTGGGCTTCAGGAAACACTTTGATGTCTGGCTGCAAAGGGCGCTGCCTGGGGAGGGGGTGGGAGGCGGGGGGCACTGCCCGGGGCCGGACCATATTTCATCCAAAACAGGGATTCAAAATGGGAGACCATTACCAGTCATGTAATTAACGCTGCTGAAGACATACTGCTTATGAAAAGGAAAATGCTAGTACTGATTATGGAATTTATGAGGTGCTTACATCTAGTGGATTGGAGTGAATTATCTAGTTCCACCGATGCTCTGACCCATTTAAAATGAGAACAGAAGAGGGCAATCTGTTTGCCTCTCAACACCCTCAGAGAAGGTAAAAGGGGTAATTTATATCTGTGTATCTGGCCGCTTATTCAGCCTCGCATTAGATAATGAGTTTGTATTTACATCTGGAAACCTCGCCCGGTCGGTCAGGAGATGATCCGCCACAGGGGAGAAAGCAGGATGATATTCACACATGTCCTTCCTCGCTCTGGGCGCCTCCGCCCGGGGAAGAAAATTCATTTTGCTCACAAGAGCCTGTCAGATGTGGGATGTGCTGGGGCAGGAGTGAGGAGGCTGTGATTTCTCACTCTGTGCCTTCCTCGGTTCCCCGAGCGCTCGTTCTCGGTTGGTGGGAAGGAAGAGATATGGGAGTCGAGAGGCGTGGGCTCTTTGGGAGGCTGTTGGTGCCAGGCATCCCCAGACAGGCGTCCTGGGGTCCTGGGGTCCAGCAGTCTTTGCCAGCTGCGTGGAAGTTTCCCTCCAGGATCGTCGTCAATATGTCCGTGTGGGGCATTTTTATGGGACTCTGTCATTATAAAGATCTGTTTCATCACCAAACCCCTCTATGCATTCCAGGTTTAAAACAAAGTCTCAAAGCCTTGGCACCCAATTCATGTTTTTAAAATATAAGATAAAATTTTACAGAAGACCTAAAAATCAAGTTCTGCCAAAGAAATGGGTAAAACATCTTCCCGAAGTGTTGCCAGCTAAGGGAAAGTTTCCATTTCCATCTGGGCAAGGAGTCTCACTGAGGATGGCTTCTGTGTCCCTTAGGGAGGCCTCTGGCCATGTCTGGAGACATTTCTGAGGGTCACAAGAGGGGATGCTAATGGCCTCTAGTAGGCAGAAGTCAGGGATGTTGTGAAATGTGCTACAAGGCACAGGCCAGTCCTTGCCCCAACAAAGAATTATCTGGGCCAATGGGATAATGGTGCAAAGACTGAGAGCCCTGCATTAGAGGTAAACAAAGTTAAAGAATGCTCTCAGCCTTAGCCACTTGGATTCTACTGGAATGAACATCAGCCAAATGAACATTTCCAAAGAATTAACAACATTCCAATACAGCATTAGGGGCCATACCAGTCAGAAGGAAGATACAACATCACAAGGACAATGGGACATTGGAACAGAGACACATCCCTGGGGGGTCCAGAAGGACTCAGTCGGAGCTGAGAGGGGGGCCCCTGCAGGCCACGTTTAGAAAAGCACTGGTGAGTTCTGAGGACCATTTTTAGGGGGTGGAGGTCACAGAGACCAGAACGCAGTGACCTGAATGTAGACCAGCACACGAAGATGAGTATTTTCTCAGGAAGAACTCGGCCAAAACAAAACAAAACAAAACAACTTTGCAATTTTTAATTTTTTCATATGTGGAGTATTTACCTAATCAATAAATGCATTCTAAAAGTAACATAACAGCGAACGCATATTGAGCAATGGTGTATTAAGTCAGAAATTGTGGCGAGCTCTTCACACTTGATCCTGACTGCAATGTTCTTTATTGCCCCATCTCACAGGTAAGGAACCTGAGACAGGGACATTGCAAGGAGGACCCAAAATCACCTGGCTGCTGAGTGCTGTTTCCAAACCAGGTTTGTCACCAGGAAATCCCATGTTCTTACTGACTGCCTTACGCTGCCTTCTGAGGAATAAAACTGCTTTGTGTAGAACCAGAGAGAGTGGGCTGAAAGCCCACATTCTTGCTCATGAAAAGGTACGTGCTCCCGAGTCTGGGCTGTTACACACATAAGCATGAAGAACCTTGACAAGAGAAAAAGAAGAAGCTGATGAAATCTCAGTAAGATTTTCCNAACCAGGTTTGTCACCAGGAAATCCCATGTTCTTACTGACTGCCTTACGCTGCCTTCTGAGGAATAAAACTGCTTTGTGTAGAACCAGAGAGAGTGGGCTGAAAGCCCACATTCTTGCTCATGAAAAGGTACGTGCTCCCGAGTCTGGGCTGTTACACACATAGGCATGAAGAACCTTGACAAGAGAAAAAGAAGAAGCTGATGAAATCTCAGTAAGATTTTCCTCAGATGCAAGAGACGCTTACCCAGAAGCTGCCGAGAGTTACCCTCTGTCCATTCCTTGAGTCTCACGCAGCCTTTCCCAGTAAATCATTAGGATTTCGGTATGCATCTAAGGAGGAAATTTTGGTCACATTCATTGAAATGGTACCAATTATGCAGGTAGGAAGGCTGGATGATGCTGAGGGTGATTCCAGAGCAAATCTGAACAAAAATAACATGCATATGTATGTATGTATGTGTGTATATATATATATCACATATATAACATATATATATATATTTTTAAGTATAGTATGGCTGGATAGCTCAGTTGGTTAAGTAGTAGATCTTGATTTTGGCTCAGGTCATGATCTCGGGGTCCTGGGATTGAGCCTGGTATCAGTCAGGCTCCACACTCAGTGGGGAGTCTGCTTGAGGATTCTCTCTCTCCCTCTTTCTCTGCCCCTCCCCTGCTCACATTCTCCTTCTTTCTCTCTCCCTCTTGCAAATGAATAAATCTTTTAAAAGAAATTATAGTAAAAGCATCAGCAATGTCTTAAAGTTGAACAAGATCAAAACTCAAAGTAATCTGAAGTTGGCCTACAACTCTAACCAGATCATGCCTTATAGACTGAACATCTAATACTTTTCCATCTAGTCCATCTGACAGTCCTATCAGATAGGGTGCATGGCTCTCATTTTGTGGATGAAGAACAGAAACGATGGTAGGTTAAGAGAACTGCTCCCAGCCACAGGCAGGGCCAGACAGGAGTAGAATGCAAGACTTCTGACCCCACATTAACTAGGCTTTCTCTTATAGCACTCCTGACCCTTAGTTAGGTGGATATCTCTTAATTAAATCCATCAAAAGTAACGGGCCACTGTATCTGGCTGGCCCTGTGAGATAAGATGTAGAAATAAAGTTAGAGCTGAAAGAAAACACGTCCCATGGTCAGGAACAGAGATCCTGGAGTTTGCTGGACTTGAGTTTGAACTCTGACTCTACCACCTGTTAGCTGTGGGGAGGGGTCACCACACTAAGAGTCATATCGACTCTTGGAGTTTTTTCTCCCCACCTGGAAATTAAAGAAAAATAATCATACTGCTCCACAAGGCCGTTGCAAGTGTGAAATTACTTGATAGTGATGCGTGCAAAATTGTACTATGCCTGATTCAGAGCAAGAATTCACTGAATGACAGTTATGATCTTATTCATATTATAAATCGCTTATAATAACCATCTTGTCTAGAGGTGAATACTCAAATAAGCCACAGGAGCTAGGTATGAAACCCGAATGTTGCAGCAGACCCTGCAATAGGATGGGAATTGGTAGGGACTATGAGAATACAGAAAGTGCATTCCTCCTCTAAAAGCATTAAAGCAATAAATAATAATAATAATAAAGGCTTCTGGACACACGATATATATGTGGGTTGTGTGGTTCACAAACCACCAGTTTATAAATGCCATTCAAACCCCATTCCCATTGTAATTAGAGAGACAGAAAGTTCCAACGAAGGGAAGAGAATTAATGGTAGAGTCATTTCTACCACCTCTTCACATTCTTCTCCTGCCCTCTCATGAGATAGTTACTCATATTTTCTTCTTTAAAACCAGAGGGGGTGGGGAGGACGCTACATAATTAACCCAAGGTGATACGCAGAGTGGTTGGGAGCATAGGAGCAACTGAGGAAGAATCCTGAGAAAGTAAGTTTTTTGTGAAACTTCTTTTTTATCCTTTTAGGGGGGAACAGATTTCTGTTCCCTTTGAGTTTAAATATCACAAAAGTTTAGAGGACTGCCCCCCCCATTAACTGCCTTGCTGACATTAAAAATGAAGTGGGAAAGAAATACATAATTTCAAAATCATAAAAACACATGATTTCATTAGTGCCATATTCAGGGGTTCTCACCTACATCTCAGCAGACTGAGGTATTGATCCGACTATGAAGCTGTGACAATAAAACAATGCTCTATTGACTGCCCCTGCAGGGTCGCCTAAAATCATTTATTGAAGTAAGCTGAATAGCAGAAGGAAAGCGTTGCCCCAGTAATAAGTGGTAATTGCCAGGAAGTAAGGCACTGCGGTCCTCATTGACCTCTGCATCCCGAGATTTTGATGGATTCTATGTAACTCCATTAGGATCGGCATTGTAATATTACACCAGCTCAGCTGTAGAACCACAGACCTCCGTTTGGATCATTGATTTTTGATTATACAGCTCCCCGGTATACCCCACAAGCAATTCTCATTGCTGGGGGCAGGGTATCGGAGCTGATAGAGGTAACAGATGGAACACTCCATAACTTCCAGTTATGTGAAAGAGCTGCCTCCTCCAGGAACCTGGACAAGGAGACAATCAGTCACAACATCCGCCTTATCAGTGGGCGGAGTTAGCTTGGCTTCCCTACTGCTTCCACGAGGAGGATGGCATTAAGTCATTTTTTTTGGAACTTAAACTTCTTAAGGTATGGATTGAAATTGGCTGAATATGCAGTTTTTTATTAATATCTCCATGATCATTTCACCTGTGTTCTTGAAAGTTCCAGAAGAGATGCTTCCATTTCTCTGTCTGAACATTCATTCCTTCACTCATTCAAACCATGCTACTTAGAGTCCATGAATCAGTGTCCCTTCTGGTTTGTTGCTCTTGGGAGAAGGGATAAGTACTCAGATGGGTTCTCAAAGCCCATCTCCATGACTGTAGATCTCTGGATAGCCCTTTCTGTTGTATGTGATTTTGATCATGTGGCTGCACAAACATGAGATTAGATTGTGAGAAAAAATGAAGATAGAAACCTAAGTGGTTAACGATAAAGCCTCCTAGGGAAATATTTCAGAACAACAGCAATGAGTATTTTCATAATGAATGATGTTTGGTACCTATCCTCTGTTAGGAGAAAGTCTGAGTACCCCACATGCTCTGTTAACTCATTTAGAAGTTGAGATTAGGTTCTCTTCTCTGAGTAGTGATATTCCATAATATGTCATGTCTGAGTGTTTCAGAGTCTGTGTTGTCTTCAACTCCCATGATGCACTTCTACTTGTTTCTTCAGAAATGAGGATAATGTTGGGCATATGGTAGGTCTAAGAACCAAAAGGTTTTCTTGGACCAAAAAAACAGGGCCTTAGGGTGTTTGATATTTGGCATCAAACCTTGGCAAACTCTACAATCTTCTTCTAAGAGCGACACATGATGGGTCAGAGAAGGCTGGATATTGTTCTGAAGAAAGTCCACAGGTATCCACCGGACAAGGTTGAGAATGGCAGAAGAGACAGATGGAAGCCCTCTCCACCTTGGCCCAGTCTCCACAGAGGCTTCACTCCTGTCACACTATTTTCATGCTTCCTGACTTTGCTTGTGTGGTTCCCTCTTCTTAGAATACCTTCTTTTCTCTAGTAAAATACTCACTTGTCAATTCCCAGAAGTTCCTCTCTCCTTATCCTTGGGCAAAATATCTACGGTCTTCAGTCTTATCCACGACCCCTTCTGCAGGCGAAGACCTCTAACTCATGTGACTCGGGCTTCACTGACATCTAACAAAGTCTCAACTGACTTTGTTTCTGGTGCATATTTTCCACAGGGAGGGGATATGCTAAGAAGCCCCCTTACGGGTGTCTGGGTTGCTCAGTAGTTACCTTTCTCACTACGGATTAATAAGCATTAGCCTGGCATTCATTCATCAGCCCGTGTGAGTTCGATTAATAGGAGTCCCTTCCTCAAAGGGGGAATCTATTTTTGATGTTCCTGGCTTTCCTCGGGTGACAATGACCCTCAAAAGGGATCCTTCCAACTCAAATACAAGTGCAGTTAAATTATTCTGTTCAGAGGAGTTTGGTTAAGAGGTCCTAAGATTTCTGGGTTTCCACCAAGCCCATGTGTAACCGGTGAGAAGAAGAGCCCCTCTAAGCCAACGTCAGGGCACTGTGATTCTAGAAAGCCATTGGTGAGGGTTAAGGTGAGACCAAAGATTTAACTCCACAGTGATTCTTAAGAATTTTGAGGGAGGGAGGGGAACCCAGGATAAGGTGGGACTTCCTGATCAATAGGGCAGGTGGGCACTTGGAATCATGGTAACCTGTTCTCCATTCAGGTTAGGCAGGACTTCTCCTCTGCATCTCGCCATTGGAGGAGGGAGCAGCTGGTCACTCAGGCACTGGACCCTAGCCACCGATCCACTGCCCAGTGGTTTAAAGGGCACAGCACTAATGCAGTCTCCTACCCCCTTGGTGATTTCCTTCGTTTTGACTGACAGAGTATTTCTTCAGTCATCTTAACAGAGGGTTACCCAAAGGTCCGTGCTGGTCTGTTTTCGCTTCCCTTCAAGGTATTAGTCCTGCAAGGAACTCACCTAAAAAAGTGGTCCATGACCAAATTTACGTGTGGAGAAACAGGGCATACTAGCGTTTCCTCTTGGAATCCTATTAGTGTGCCGTAGGTTCTGAAAAGTCCTGCCTGCCAGAAACATTTTTACAATCATTTAAATTATTCCTAAAGCACTATCTCTAATCTATTTGATTGCAGAAATCTTTATTTTGTTTTGTTTTTTCTAGCTAAACAACGATGCTAGTTATGGAATTAGTGATCCACGAACCCACTTCAGGAAACATTTAGTCAGGAATTAGTCAAATCTTGCCCGAGAGGCATCCTGCTTCTCTAAGGGGCTTTTCCTCCTCTATTATCATATTCAACTGTTTATTATTACTTCTTTAACTCAGCCTCCTAGAGAGTGACCCCCTTTCCTTATTTCCCAGGAGTTTCATGGGGTACCTCACGGCTGCCCCTCATGCCACCCAGACTACTGGGTTTTCTAATATGATCCTAAATTATTGCCGCAAATAAATACATGTTGCCAAATGTCAGGCCCTTTAATGTGACGAAGGAAACCTGTTTCTATGTACTTCCTCCTAAATGCATTTTGCTAGAGGGCATTTAAAAAAACACATTAAATTTTATGATGACTTTAACAAACAAGTCAGTGATCATGATTTCAATATGAGCGGCAAGCAGTTAAGGAGAAAGGTCGGCTAAGCCTTGGCATATAGAGTTTCTGCTTGGGGACGGCTGACTCTCTCTCTGCAGCAAATGCGAGTCAGCTGACTCTCTAATGCTATAGTTAAAACATAGATTCTAAATAGTCAGGCTAATGACTCCAAAATTAAAATAGTCCTGGCCCCTAGATGCAGCTAGTAATTAACTTTTAATTTTGCACAGAAGCATGTCATGCTTTTGACCCTTGACTTTATTTAGTTCTCTCCTGGCATTTCAAAAGCATGATCTGCTAAATAAGGTTGTTAAAATCAGTATTACAGAGAGAAGCAATTGCGCAAATGTGCATATGGAAATTATAGCCAGAGGGGTGCTTCGTAGAGAAGCTGCCTCCATGAACTTAAATTTGTGCTAATCGCTATTGCTATGTTATTCAAAATTATAAATTAGACTATTAGCAAATGGAATTATGTAAGACCTATGGGAGCAAAACAATTATTGTCATAGAGCCATGGAATGTTACAGCTGAAAGAAGATTTTTGGAATATCTACTAACACTGTTCTCTTACTTTACCATCAGGGAAACTGAGGCTGAGGGAGGGAACCTGGATCCCTCGAGGCCAGACTATGAGAGGGAATGTGGTTTAGTACACTGAGGGTGGGGATCTGAAGGTGGGCATTTTTATTGCTGTTATTTTCCAGTTTTCTAAAGAGCACTCTAGCGTTTAATGTCTGTGCTCTTGAATGGTGGGGAGGGAGTCAGAGATTGAAGGCAAGTGTTGAGAGTCTGTGTATAGGCCAGACTGGGACAGGAGTGCCCTCACCAGCTCAGAATTTTTCTCTTGTTAAATCAATTTTTATTTTTATGCATGTATCAGTCAGCTCAGGCTGCTGTAACAAAACTCCACAGTCTGGATGGCTTAAACAACAGAAATTTATTTTCGCACATTTCTGGAGGATGAAAGTCCAAGATCAAGGTGCCATCAGGGTTGGTTTCCGGTGAGACCTCACTCCCTGGCTTGTAGAAGGTAGCCTTCTCACTGTGTCCCCATGGGGCCTTCCTTTGGGAGTACACACAGAGAGGCAGAGGGAGGGAGGGATCTGGCATCCCTTCTTACAAGGACACTGGTCCTATCAGAGCAGGGCCCCACCTTTATGACCTCATCTAACCATGATTACCCCTCTAAATTCCCTGTCTCTAAACACAGTGACATTGTAGATTAGGGCCTTCAACATATGAATTTGGGGGGACATAGTTCAGTCCATAACAATAAGTTCAACACTATTTTGAGGAGGGCCTCAGGGATGAGTGAAGAGGTTGGATATCAGGACATTTGTGGTTGTGATCAATCTCTCCTATTGTCCTAAGCCTTGGCCCCAACTTGCATATTCCACTGTAGTGGGACACCCAAAATTTCCATTCCTGCCTTGATATCTTTGATTTTCACTGGGCCCCAAAGGTGTAAGTTCTCCTGCTCTCACCAGATATGCATCCCACCCAATAAGAAAGGACCACACTATGGCGACGTTCTATCCATCAGACCAGCTGCTTTCCATCTGTTCCTCAACCTACTGGGTTTCATTTCCATGCTAGCCTGTGAAATTACTCAAACAAGCCAATCAGATCCCCTGCAGGAACCAAGGCACACTTCAACCCCTTTTTATCACATATCTTGTCTCCCACAACCCCTGATGTTTCATTCTACTTCTCAGTACAACCCTGTGTGACCCTCCATGGCACATGATGACCTCCTTCCCCAGGCTTGAGTATATACAACTAACAATGCTGTCAATTTCATCTGTCCGGTATTGAGCAAGGGATTCCTCCTTTACCGATGGTGTGAATATGAGGTCATCAGAATAGATGAAACATGAAACATGTTCATTAGAAACATGAAAGCCATTCAGTTAACAGGAGCCTGTCCCTTTGGAATGCTCTAGTTGCTCTAGCCTGCCCCACCATGGTCCATCCCACCCCATTCCTTGTAAGGGGCTTTCCAACATTTTTCTCTTGATCATACACAGTTTTCTACAAGAGAGTCTAGGTAAACACAATTTTCTCCATCTCCTGACATTTTCAGTGATGTTTCATCTGCTCTTATTGATTGGCACTCTGGGAAGCTTCCTTTAATTGGCCGTGTGTGTGTGTGTGTGTGTGTGTGTGTGTGTGTGTATCTTAAGAGAAAAGAAGCAGGTTATCAAGGGGGAAAAAAGTGCGTAGCAGCAGCAGCTAGGCTGTTGCAATCCAGCAACTAATACACTGGATTGAGGATAAGAGATGCGATTCTGGTCTCTAGAAGGAAATTTTAAATCGTGGATATAAAGTTTGCATCCTATAAGATCTGCTTCTTTAAAAAACTTAATTTTATACTTCTATCTCTAAATAGAACTGTACTTTTTTAAAAAAAATCACATTATCTATTTCAAAACTGTCTTACTCCTCTACAGGTAATCTCAATTTTAAAAAATGGGTTATATACTTTTTTTAAGATTTTATTTATTTGAGAGAGAGAAAGTGCAAGTGGGGGGAGGAACAGAGGGGGAAGGAGAGGGACAAGCAGACTCTGAGCTGAGCACAGAGCCCTACACAGGGCTCGATCCCAGGACCCTGAGATCATGACATGAGCTGAAAGCAAGAGTCAGTTGCCCAACCGACTGAGCCACCCAGGCGCCCCTAAAAAACAGCTTTTATTTTAAAGTTTCATGCATAAGTTAACTTAAGAGTGGCCTTAGAAAGCATTTACCTCACATATCAGTGTTATAAATTTTAAGTTCACACATGAACCAAATTATCTTATAGCTGGAAAAGATTATCTGCCATGAACCATATAGAAAATAATACTTTTAGAATATTTTAAAACAAACATAACATTAAAACAATGTCACCCAAAATATGGCTCTCTTACCTAGGGCTCAATTTTCCTAGTTGAAAAAAATGTGGATTAAGCAATGCCATAGGTCTTTCTCAGCTTGACTAAATGTAAGATTCTTGAATATAAAATATATTTTGTAAGACAAAAACAAAAACAGCAGCAATCAGCAGCAACAAACAGCAACCAAAGGGAATAACTTCAAACTCAAGAAGACATAATGAGCGTGTTTTTCTTTCTCCCAATATTTCATAAAATGATAGTAAAACAATCAACTAAGAAAATGCTATAACAAATAGAAAGAAGGCCATCAGTTGCTGAGAGACTTTAACACAGAAAACATGAAAGAGACAAAATAGAAACAGTATATCAATCAACTAAATTTAGCATCATACAAATATGATTTGACAAAGAGAAATCAAAGGCAACTAGGTGGGAGAAAATCCTTTTAAAAAAATTATATAGAGCTAAAGACAGAGATAAGGGCCCCTGGGTGGCTCAGTGGGTTAAAGCCTCTGCTTTCGGCTCAGGTCATGGTCTCAGGGTTCTGGGATCGAGGCCCGCATCGGGCTCTCTACTCTGTGGGGAGCCTGCTTCCTCCTCTCTCTCTCTGCCTGCCTCTCTGCCTACTTGTAATCTCTCTCTCTCTGTGTCAAGTAAATAAATAAAATCTTAAAAAAAAATAAAATAAAGACAGAGATAAATATTCAACAAAGGTCCATCCAGTGAAAGAAGACTCATACTCACAAACACCATTGTGAAATTTTAGATCAATAGGGGTCCTAAAATAAAAGAGCCTAAAAATAAAATAAAAATCCTAAAAGCTTCCATATATATAGAAGATAAAAATACTAGATTTCCCACAGAGAATCCAAGTTTGATGGCATCTAACTTTTTGTAACTGATTATAGGTATGAGAGAACACTGGAGCAATATATTTGAAGTTCAGAAGTTCATTATTTAATGAAGAATTTTATATCTAGCCAAACTATCATCTCAATGAAGTAACAAAATACTATTTTTAAACATTTAGGGAATATTCAGAAAGTTTATCACAAATGCATCCAAATTAGTCCTAAGATATTAGCTATTAAGAAGGCCTAGAAATCATTTGGTTTAAATCAGATCATTAGGTTCCAAGAAGAAAGTCAGTAGAAAAAGAATGGAGTACATCTGTGAAAAAGACAGAACTACTAAGGAACTAAGACAAATTATGATACAGTGAAGAGTTAAATATACATTTAATACATTGCTTATATTCGGTCCAGATGAAAAGAGCCTTAAAAACAAGATTTTGTTTAATCCACATTTTTTTAGATACAAAATTTGAGGCCTGGATGAGAGAGCCACTTTTGGGATGTCACACTGTTCTAATGTTTTTATTTCAAATAAAAAAAAGAAATATTCTTTTATTCTTTTGCAGCTGTATAGCCAAAGGGGTTTCTCGGGTCTAAGGTGAAGTTAAACACAATGTCTAACAAGGCATCATGAGGGGAGTGCTTTTTAAAGCAACCACCCAAAATAAAAGAAACTCAAAAATCAAATAACAAAGAAACAAAAAACAGCAGCAATCAGCAGCAACAAACAGCAACCAAAGGGAATCAAACCAAAACGCAGGCATGCAGAGCTTCCAATGTGGCATGCCATTGTGCAATGGATAACAATACTAGTAACAAAAATTCATTGGTCTTTGACCCCAAGCCCTTTCTCTACTGAGTGGTGAAAAAGTCACAACACTAAACCCCTAGAAAAAGAGATGTGATTCAGATACCCTTCCTTGTTCTTCAAGGAGCAATAGTGACATAGTTACATCACTGAACAAAATGTTTCTGGCTGGAGAGTCAAGTCATGGCCAAATTTTGAAAGATTAGTTAATATCCTGAAGGTATAACTCGGAGATTTGAGAGAAATTGTTCAAAGTTGCTGGCACGAGGGATACAAATTTAAGTATATTATTTGAGATTGCAGTGATAGAACTTTCAAATCCTGGGTAAAAGAGAGGCTAAGGGGTGCTGCACTTGAGCTAAAGTAGCATTTCTGTGGCAAAGACTCAGTTGGTGGATAATACCCAGAGCAAGAAAGAGGGGTTACAGCATAGTCCTCAGTTGCAGAGGTGAAAAGAGAACAAATACAGAAATATTAAAAATTGCTGTTTGGGGAGTGGATTGAATGGGGGAGGGGCATAGGACTATTTCTTGTTTCTACAGACTTCCATCTATTATTGTGTGCTGGTGGTGGCATTGCTACTATTCCACGTGCAGAGGGACATGTGTGCACACTGCATGCATACACACACACACACACACACATGTTATCTTTAACACTAAGGCACAGCACATAGAATTTCTGTGAATATTATATAAGAGTTTCTTCATATTCCTAATTTCTCTTACCAATATTGCTTAACTTTTCTTGGGCAGGTATGTCACTTTAACTCTAATCTGTAAGATTCCACTTGATTTTTCCCCTTTCCTTTTGTATAGATTTCATGTCCTTCTCTCCCTCCAAGTCTTATAGACTTTCTTCTTGGTTCTGGACACCACCAAAGTCATTTGCTTCAGGGCCTTTACATTTGCTTTTCCATGTTCCTTGGGAAACTCTCTCCTCAGGTCTTGTGTTTTGTCTTTGTTTTTGTTTTTTTTAAGATTTTATTTATTTGAGAATGAGAGAGAGACATCAAGAGAGAACACGAGTTGGGGGGGTTGGAGGCAGAGAGAGGAAGAAGCAGTCCCCCAGCTGAGCAGGGAGCCTGATGCGGGGCTCAATCCCAGGACCCCTAGGATCATGACCTGAGCAGAAGGCAGATGCTTAGCCGACTGAGCCACCCAGGTGCCCCTGTCCTCAGGCCTTCTTCAGATGTGTCTCTCCATATCATTCAGGTCTCTGCTCAATATCACCTCTTTGGGAAGCCTTTCTCTATATCTCTTGTTAAAACTCTTTTTTCACTCTTTAAGAAATCCTTTTTCTGTGAAATGTATCTACTCATACGCAAGAGTGTGTCCACAATGCATATATGCTTCGAATAATAATTTCAAAATCAAAATGGAATGAATTCAGTGCATCTCAAATCGAGCTGATGGATAAGACATTACTGCACTTTGGCAGCCCTGGTGGGTCTCTAGCCACTTTTCTTCCCCTCTTTCCCCCTCAGATTTAGCCATACTGATGAATCTCATGTTAATAATGACCATGCGTTCTTTATAGTTTTTTTCCCTTTATCACAGTTGTATATGTATTCTTGAACATTTCATTGATTGATTCTGCCTATTTTTGAACTTTACATAAAGAGAATCATTCTACAGTTGTGATTTCATTCACTAGATCTTTGAGAGTCATTGATATTGATGTGTGTAGCAGCACTTTGTTGATTTTCATTATGAATATTATTCTACGATCAGATAATACCACACCGTATTCAATCTGCTATGGGGGAGCATTTGGATTTTTCCAGATCTTTATCATTGTGAGCAATGATCCTATGAATGTCTTTGTACATGTTCTGGCCTTGGAAAGACTTTCTCCAGGACTGAATTGGTAGCATCAGAGGCCCTGTGCATGATCACCTTTGATAAATAATTCCAAACTGTTTACCAAAGTGGCTGCAGCAATTCACATGCCCATTGCCAGTGGATAAGAATTGCTGCCCCCACATTGCGGTTGATACATGCCATTGCCAGACATTTCTGGCAGCCCGATGGGTGTGAAACGATATTTCACTGTGGCTTCTGATCATCTTCCATCCCTGTACTCTGCCCTATTGTTTTTCACAGCATTTATCATTTTCTAGAATTGTATTATATTTTTAAAGATTTATTAGCTTATTTATTTGAGGGGGGGAGGGGCACAAGTGGGAGGAGAGCAGAGGGAGAGGGAGAGAGAAGCTCAAGCTGACTCCCAGATGAGCATGGAGCCAGAGGCAGGGCTCCATCTCACGACCCTGAGATCACAACCTCAACTGAAACCAAGAGTCAGATACTCAACTGACTGAGCACCCAGGCACCCCTATATCATATTTACATAATTTGTTTGTTTCCCCCACTAGAATATTAGCTCCGTGAGGAAGAGGACCCATTTTGTCTTGTATAGCTCTGCTAAACATTGGTTGAATAAATTAATCAAGTGTTCTTACCATATAAGCTATAAGTGGAGTCACTGACCGAGAGAAAAAGTGATGGAAAAAGGAAGAGGGTGAGTTGATCATGGAAGTTGGAATTAATGGAGCTATGAAGGCAGAGGAGAACATGAATACAGTGTCCCTGCTTGGGAGCGTGGAGGGGAGGGTAATTAAAAGGAGCTAGAACGGAAGATGATGTAAAAAAAATTCCTCGCCCTGGTCAGCAGGTGGCAGGATTGACCCAGGACAGTATAGTTGCTATGCTGCTTTCAGGTGTGAGGAAAAGCACCAGTTTTAAATCATTTATGAATGTAACACATAGCCAGAAATGAGTACATTTGTGCCTTTGTAAGTTAGGTGCTTATAATTTTGGAGGTCATGCTGTCTATAGAATCTCTGTTATAGTGACCTAGGCATTGAAATATTGGTAACACTATGGGCATAGATGAATTTTATTTGAATTTTTGTCTCCAGCTTAGTTCCCCAACAAGCAGCATGCAGTGACTTAATGATTTAACCAACACACATAATTATATCTAACATTAAATATGTTCTTACTTTTTTTCTAACCATAGACTTCATCTCACAGATATTTAACACACTCTTCTTCAAATCCAGTTTTAAAATGGCAGTTGGTTGGTTTTGAGTCTGAGTTACTTTTGACTGATTTGATGAAGAGTTGATTATTATTTGCATAAGCCGTAATCAAATAAATCAGCTGCCCACAGGCTTCAGGAGCAACATGTAGGTAATTAACTTTCCAAAAGTTGAGACCAGTGGCGTGACTTGGCTGACGGGATGAATGAAGGATTCTCTGTGCCAAGTTTAGTACCTAATCAAACTTCACGGGCTTTGAGTGGTGAACAGAACTCCAACCCATCAGCGTTCAAGACTATTTACCTTTGATAAAACACCATTTCCTCTTTCTAATGAAGAAAAAACAAATGATGTCTTAAGATTTGTTTGAAGAAAATGAAAGCAGTGAAATGGGCTTTAGATGTTAAATGCTTCTTCCTGAACAACTTAACACATAAATAGGTCTGACAAATACAAGAAGGGAAGGGAATGGGGGAGGGGGCGGCCATCACAAGAGTCGAGACAAGAGTCTAGGAGATTGTCTTGGTGAGTTCAAGGAGTTAACAGTAAGGAGCATTTTGTTTCTCTCTCACACACACAAAAACAGGAATGCGGAATTTGACTTTCTCTGGATTGGGCTGGAAAGGCATAGAGAACGCCAAAGGAATCTTGATTCACCTTATCTCAGAATCCAGACATTTTGAATTGGTTGGGAGAAGATGAGCTTCTACAGTCCATGGAGGATTCAGCTCATCTCACTTGGAGATACAGTCTGTGATTTCTGTCCATAAAGAGAGGAAGTGGACCCTGAAGAAGTTCCCTGCTTCCCAGTATCCACTCCTTTTTCTTGGCCCCTGAAGTCCCAGGGTAGTCCTAGAGCAGCCTCGAAAGTATACACCCTCTCTCTCTTCCTAGTGTGTCTCTTAAAAACCCGCAAATGATTTCAGACCCAACCTACATCTTGTTCGTCCGAATTACTAATCTCAACAGAGATTTATCAACAGGAGAAATTCTTTATGACTCGAAGTGCTTTCCTAATTCATATGTAGTACACCTCTGGCCCCAAGGGGCTCGAAAAGTGCAGTAATTACCCAGAAATGCGTTGCTCGGAGTGTTTTATTGCAGTTACAAAATGAAATGTCTACATAAAAATTAGGAGAACTGTTAGATGCAATGTATTGACTAGGTATTATGGGCATCCTGGCTGTGGCTATGACATCATCCCAAGCCAATCAGAAGTCTCCTAGCAACCTGCTCCTAACCACAATTCATAACCAGGTCGTATTTCAGAGCCTGCTTCTTCCACAGAAATTGTTCATAAAACAAAATAAAGGCCTATAATGTACATGAAGCTTATCTGATCTGACTGTTTACATTTCACCTCACTCTCCAGAGCTTTTCTTTCTTCTCCCAAACAGGAAATTCTCTTTGAAGGAAAAGGGAAGATATTATTAAAAATAGGAAATTCTTTTGAAACTATATCCTAGGATAATACTACAATCTGGGCATTTGAGGAACTTATGGGAGAGATTACTTCCAGAGAAAATCGTAACAGTACTGAAGCAGAAGAATATGCATTATTACTGTTATTATATACATAACTATTCTATTGCTATAATATGCATTATAAAAACTGCTTGCTCCTCATATGATTTTGTAAAATAAAATACCAGTATCTGAATTGTTTCCTGGCCACAAAATAATTTTTTTAAGTTATAACTTAAATTTGTCTGTGACAAATGTGATCCAAAGAGCAGGGGCAAAAAAAAAAACAACAAAACAACAAAAAAACAAAAACCAAACCAAAACCAAAAACAACAACAACAAAAAACAACCACGTACATCTGGGGAAATGGAAATAGTATGAGTTGTAGACAAAAGAAAATAGTTATTTTTCTTGCAATATTGACTTCCATCATTCATTCATGACATAACCACCCCAAGAACTGCCAAGATCTTAATGATGCCTTTTCTTCATTCGTATCTGTTATTTAGAGGTTTTTTGTTTTGCTTTCAAAAAGGACTTCTTATTTGTTCTGAATTTTTAAAACCTTTCCATGGAAGTTAATATACAGACAGAAAAGTGTACATATTATAAGTAGAAAACCTCTGAATGTCTTAAGAGGTTCCAATTTTTCTGTTCTCCCCTAAATTCAAATATCCAAATTTGACTTGAAATAACTAGCTTAGTTTCATTTTAACAAACCTAAAATAGCATTTCAGTATCAAAAGATTGTGATATTTTCAAACATTAATTTCCCCATTGACCTTCACATTGGAAGAGGACTAAGGTAGGAAAAGCTAGTTGTCTAACAAATATCCATTTTTTTCCTTTTCCTTATTAATGGCAACTTGATTTTTCAGTTCACCTCAAAAATACAACTTTCCTAGCCTTCCTTGAAGCTAAGTGTGGCCATGTGACTCATTTCTGCCCAATGAGCTATAAGTAGAAGTGTGGTAGAAATTTCCAGAAAGGTTGCTTAAAATCAGACTTCATCTCCTAAGAGGAGCCAAAGTAGCCACCCCAGCAGCCCTGAATAGCCTGCACAAATTACATTAGAGAGAAAAAAACTTCTACAATTGAAGATGCCGCTCTTTGGGGTTTTCCTTCCACAGAGAGCCAAACTTGACCCAGAAGTTTCCTGGAGGTATCTCCAAGAAGTCATCATCTCTGAGCTAGATGGGAATTTAATAGCCCTTTTTAAGTCCCATACTACTTGTGAGAGGTATTTTCCATACATTATCTCATTGAATCCTCCCAACAACACCCTGAGGTAAACATCGTTGTCCCATTTTATAGAAGAGGAAACTGAAAGGGTCAGAAGAGGAAAAGAATATCCTTCAAACCATAGGCTACATGTAGCCTGTAGCATGACCGGGTTCAGTCCCAGGTCTGTCTGCGCATTTAACTGCTACATTATGCAGGCTCTCATCCTACATGAAGGCATGAGGTCCCACTGGGCCTTGAAATTCTGCAGAAGAACAATTGACAGGAAGGGCCAGTCCTCAAGCACTTACTGTGTTGTATATAAGACTCTGTTTATAACAACCTGGGGATTAACAATGCATGGAGAGAAGAGCCTTGGCTGAACTGATAGGCTTAGGACAAAGTTAATCAGTGTGGAGGAATGTGGTGGCCTCTGGAATGCCCATCACAGCCCCTTCTCTCCTTGGGGGAGAATCAGGAAGCTTCTCACTCTGTGTTCAAGCAAACTTTTTTTCTGTGATGTTTTTTACAAATTTTGACCAAGATCAGACCAATAAAGGTAAAGATAAACACTTTATTGGCTTGCCCTAGACAATAGGGGAAAATAAAAGATTCTATTTTCTAACTCTATATAATATTTGATTTTTCAATAGGAAAACAGCAACTGATGAGAGTCATGTTTAGAAGTAAAGGTGGGTGGTTCACAGACGTGGGGTTGTGGGGTGTGCAGTAACGTGAGTATCTTTGACAGGCAGAATATTTTGCGCAAAGTAAAATCTTTCTGTTCACCCATCTGTACCAAACCTGGCTAGGCTTTACGGGTTTCTGTTGGTTTATATTGCTTCATGCTTTGCATTAATGGGTCCTTGGCTGAACCAGCTCCCTCCAGCTTGTAACTGTTCCTTTTTCTACTAGCGTCTGTGAAAGTATCCCGGGTGCTGCAGAAAGGAAAGACTTAATTTCAAGTGGCTAGCACGGTGTTGACGGGGAGTAGGGACATGTTACCAACTAAGAAACTGTGGTTACTCACTCACAGGAGAGGCAGACAGCCTGGGTCTGTTTCCTGACTCCTGGTGCATGCGGGATGTAGGACCTTCCTTGAGTCACTGGACCTCAGTGAACCTCTTCTGTAAAATGGATGTGATACCAATAGTTCCTTGAAGAATTGGTGAGAGAATTCAGTATTCCTGCCTTCCATTTTAGTGGCCCTTGTTCCAGGGAAACCTGCCAGCAGGGGGCACTGTGGAAACACCCACCTTCTCTAGGAAACCTCGAATTCCGGTTTTAAGTCAGTTGTCGGAAGTCCTTGACCTACTCTATTTTCTCCTTCCCCCTCTCCTTTCCCTTTTTCTTCTAAAAGACATGACGGAGAAAACATTCTGTGCAAATCTTGGGATGAAAATGCAAACGACTCCCCCCTAGCCAGGACGGGTCAGTGGGCCAGCGTCCTGAAGGGGCAGGGGCAGCGGCCAGAAGCCACCAGCCTGCACGGGGATGGTTCAAGCTTTGCCCTGAGCCCAAATGCAACCTAATTTCTCTGTTTATATGACTCTCTCTCTCTCTGGCACCGTGAGCAGAGACTGACTTACTCACATCTGTAACTCTACTACCTAGCCTAGCACTGCAAACCGAGCAGCTGCTCAGTATCTGTTGAAGAAATGAATGGAAAAAATGAGTGAAACAAACCATCCCATTTGTCCAAGAACTCATGTTACCCCCTTTTGATTCTGCCCTCTCCCCTAATCCACAGGAACTACGTAAGGGAACGGAGATGTTTTCACTAAAATAAAACCAGTGTTTCATAAGACGCTTCCAGGTCCTGACTTAGATGGTTATGAAATCTTCCTAGTGAAGCAGAGAAGAAAAATTAGTTAGAGAGTAAGATGGCAGGGGAAGGGGAAGGGGCAGCTTCTGCTGCCTGCTTGTCCCACTAGGCAAGGGGCTGAGCCGTGGGTAGGGTGCTGCCAAACTGACCCAGAGGACTCCCTTGGACACAGGAGAAGCCTCTTGACTTGTAAGGGTGGGTGTTGTCAGCTTGGAGCTCCTCATCTCCTGCATCCCAAAACAGAAGGAATTTCAGTGTCCTTGTCTTATCCAACCGCATTAGAACATATGTAGCTTCCACTGGAATAAAAATCCATTATTGATAACCATTGGTTTCAGAGATGATATGCTGCCTGGCTTCGTGCTAATGGGCCAGATGGAGAAAAATGTAAGCACAGATCTCCAGTTTCCTTGAAGTCGTGTTAAGATCCTCTTCAGTCTACTCTGCTTGGTGTGTAATAAAAGAAAAATGTCCTTAGGAATACTCTTTTTTTTTTTTTTTTTTTTTTTTTAAAGAAGAAGCTGTCCGGGGCTTCTGGAGCCCGTTTTGTCTTTACCACCTCCTCTCTGACTTCCGAATGGTCTTTACTACTGTGTGTCCCCCAGCCCAGACCACCATGGCATGGGTTGCCATTAATATGTCATTTCCCTTTCCTGTTATCACAATATAAAAGACCTTGGCGTTGACCTTTCTATCAAAACATCCTTTGTTTAGAATGAAAAGCTATTCACTGTTAGAGTCTTATCTATAGGGTTTAGCCAGAGGATCAAATCCAAAGAGCAGAATTCGTTTACTTTGTATTAAATGAGCTCAGTTAAGAAGTCTCAATTTTGGCAGAAAGGTGCATTAATCACAAGGAAAAGAACAGATCTCGCTTTTCACAGCTTCTAGTTTACTTTCAATACAGTCACACAGTGAGGCTTTTGTTCCTGAAAAGTAGCACTGTATTTAAATACAGTAAATATAACAAAATTGCCTTCTTAAAATTACACAAGAGTTCCTCCAGCTCAGGATGCCCATAATGACCTCAGTGTTGCACGAAGAACTTTACGGCTTCAAAAAGGCTCTAAATTAGTTTGGACAGATGGGTTTTATCCCGAGGAAATCAATGAGTTTTTGTGAGTCTGACTTAATTTTTATGCAGCTAGCACTTTGAGATGAAATTAAAATATGTATGAAAAACATATTAAAGTTTCCCTTGGGTCTACGGTTGTTTGTACATTTACAAGGTGTTAAAGAGATGATTTAAAAACTAACTCTATAAGGGATCAATGCAAGCAGACCATGATTTATGGTCTTTCATGACATTTTTGACACTTGAGGCCTAATGTCTTGTGTGTGTTGAACCGCTAATTATCTTTTAATTCATAAGGGCTTCGTGGTATTTTATAAGTGTAATATAATATATATGGCTGGATCACATAGAAAAGCTCAGAGAACAACATGCATTACACGTTTGGTTGAGTGGGTAACACGTGTAAGCAAATTTGGGCCGAACCTGGCTGAAAACACTTCTTCAAGATGCTATAAAATTGAATCATTGCTTTTACTTGCCCGGCTCTAGAAAAATCACAGATTTATTTATTTATTTATTTATTTATTTATTTATTTATTAAAGGTATGTTCAGGGTTAAGGCCTTAGAGGATTAGAAATCATATTTCTAATACAAACCAAGTAGTTACACCGTGCCTGGAAGACAGTAAATGCCCAATAAACATTGACTGAATGAATTAATAATCGAATGGTAACTGAACCAGAAGTGTATTTAAAGATTTATTTATTTGAGAGAGAGAAACCACGAGTAGGGGGAGGGCAGAGGGAGAGAGGGAGGGGGAGAGAGACTCCAGCAGGCTCCCCGCGGGGCACGGAGCCTGTCACAGGGCTCAATCTCATGACCCTGAGATCATGACCTGAGCCAAAATCAAGGGTTGAACACTGAGATCATGACCTGAGCGGAAATCCAGAGTTGGGCACTTAACCGACTGAGCCACCCAGGCACTGCCCCCAACCCCAGAAGTGTATTTAATACTAGTTCTGCTCTTTCCTTCCAAATCGGATTATTCAACAAGGTTCATTGAGCAACACGCTAAATATTTACCAAACACGTCCCGTGCACCAGACAGCGTTCTAGGCACTGGGAGAACACGAAAGGCTGACAAGAGAGCTCGCAGCCTGACAGCATGAAACACATGTCACAATAAGGCCACCTGAGAAAAGGAATCAATGAAGGCGAAGTAAAATTCCAACTAAGATTTGAAGGCAGAGCGACAGCATAAGGATTATGTTTACTCCTATTTTGTATTGGAGGCAACAGAGCCACAGGGATGTGCTATAGCTTGTCTGAAACTCTGCAGCTGGTTGGTGACAGCACGAGGTCGGCTTTGGAGAGATGGCTACTGAGACAACAACGTGGGGGGGAAAAGTCATAACTGGGAAGACCGTGAGCACAAATGCTTAAGGGTTACTCCTGCCTCATGTACAAAGACGAGTCCCTAAAATCATTGCCTGGTCCCTGCCCCTGAAATGACCAGGAAGTGCATACGTACTTGAGGAATGTAAATTTGGGTCTGCTAAGAATTCTCTAATTAAGCCTCCCCAGCTGGGGCGGGAGTCATTCGGGGCATGAGTACCATGAAGAGGAGAGGCGGCCCCTCCTAAATACATTATAGGGTCGTCCTCCACCGTTCCTGCCTTATAGCAGCCCTCAGGTAAGGACTGATACCAAACCCATACTACAGATGATGAAACTGAGTCACAGAGTTGAGCGGCGGCTATTGGTTACGAAGCCGGTAAGAGGCTGAGGCAGGCAGGCTGTTGCAAGCCCACATTCTTACCATCACACTGTACATATTTGAGTCTTCTAAACACCGCCTGGGGAGCTTATGTGGGGTCAAGACGGGAGCGCCGGTCTCAGGAAGCACCAGCCTTGTAGAGAAGTAAGACAAGAGCCTAACTGGGCAGAGCACAGGGTGGATGGTGTGAGCACCCTGAGATGGGGAATGTATCCAGACCAGGGCAAGTGAAAGAGCCACAGAGGATATGATTTTCGGAGCCATGTGGCAGGAAGGTGTCTGGATGACAATCCCAGGAAATCCAACCGTCAGAGACTGCGATTTTCCTCATGCAAGAAAGTCTGAGCGTGTTGCAGGCGTGTGGATAAAAGCTAGAAGTCTATTTAGCTGAAGCAGAGAGAATGGAGAACAATTTAGTGGGAATTGATAATAATACTTATCAATGAATAATAATCTCTAATAATCGATGAAGTTATCTAGGAACATCATTTATGGCACAATTAAGTGCAAGAGTATTTTGGGATGGAATCACAGATACCTTTGCCTTGAATGCCTACTTGTTTGCAAGGTAGGTTTTAATCCTAGAGACAGCGAGAGTGCATGAGTAGTATCTTTGGTTACTTGCTTTACAACTTTACTTGAGATGAAATTGACATCTAACAAGTTGCACTATTTTAAATGTACAATTTGCTGAGTATCAACATACGAAGACACCCATGAAATCATCACCACAACCAAGAAAATGAATATTTATATTACCCGTCACGTAAACTTTCCTCATGCTCCTTTGTAATCCATCTCTCCTTCCACCCCTGCCTCCAGGCAATCACTGATCTGCTTTTCCGTCATATAGGTTACTTTGCATCCTCTAGAGTTTTTAAGATTCACCTATATTGCATGATTCAATAGTTATTATTATGATGATTATTGCTGAATGGTATTAATTTACCTGTTCACCTGTTCACAAACATCTGGGTTGATTCCAGTTTCTATTACTAATAATTTGCAGTGAACACTTCTTTGTAAGTCCTTGAGAGGACAAATGCCTTCGTGGGTGTGTCGTGGAATCTTACTGTGGTTTTAACTTGAAACTCTTTGAAAACTAATGATGCTGAGTATTTTTTCATGTGCTTAGAGGCCATTCTTCTATTTTATTTGATGAAGTATCTGATTGAGCTTTTACCCCTTGTTAAAACAATGGGTCATTTTTCTTCTTATCATTAGTTGGATGAGTTCCTTACATATTCTGGATATATTCTGTTGTCCGATATACGTGTTGCAAATATCTTCTCCAGGTAGTGGCTTGTCTTCTCTTAACAATGCCTTTTGAATAGCAAAAGTTTGTAATTGATCAAGTCCATTGTTAAAGAAGTCCATATTAACTTCTTTTTGGTTCGTGCTTTCTGTGTTCTAGGAAACTCATGTCTACCCCCAAGGTCTCAAAGATTTTCTCCTGGAAGCTTTACAGTTTTAGGTTTTGCATTTAAGTCTATGCTCCACTTTGAGTTAATTTTGTGTATGGCAAGCAAGGGTGATGTTCTTCCTCTCCCCCCACAAATGGATATTCGGTAGATCTGGCATTATTCATTGAAAAGACTTTCCCCCTTTTCCATTGAACTGCCCTGGGCCTTTTGATGTAAATCGACTGGTCATATATGTGTGGGTCTATTTATGAAATCTCCATGCTGTTTTATTGATCTCTATGTCTAAATATTTGTTAATATCAAACTATCTTGCTTAGGGTAGATTTAAAGTAAGTCTTGAAATCAGATAGGGTAAGTCCTCCAAACTGTCTTTAGTTCCTCTGGGTTCTTTGTATTTTCATATAAATTTTAGGATAAGCTTGCCTGTCAATTTCTAGTTTAAAAAAATCCTACTGGAATTTGATTGGGGTTGTGCTGAATTTATAGATCCACTCAGAGAGAACTGCCATCTTAGTAACAGATGTGATTATTTATGAACTATTTATGAAGGTTCTCTATCAGTAATATTTATGAATAACATCTATAATAATTATCATTGAATAATAATCTCTAATAATCTATGAAGTTACCTAGGAAAATAATCTATTTCTCAAGGTAGGCCTTCCTCTTCTCAGGAACATTTTATAGTTTCCAGTGTAGAGGCCATGGACACCTTTCATTAGATTTATTCCTAAGTACACTTGTCATAGGCAAATGTGAGCAGTAGGTGACACAGGCTGTCTAGCAGTGGATGACAGAATGAATTAAAGAAAGGGTTAAGGGGCACTTGAATGGCTCAGTTGGTTGAGCATCTGACTCTTGGTTTCGGCTCAGGTCGTGGTCTCAGGGTCGTGAGATCGAGCCCCACGCCCAGCTCTGCGCTCCGTGCAGAGTTTGCTTAAGATTATCTCTCTCCCTCCCTCTGCCCCTGCCTGATAAATAAATAAAATCTGAAAGAAAAAGAGAGAGAGAGAGGGAGAGAGGGAGGGAGGGAAGAAAGAGAGAAAGAAAGGAAGAAAGGGTTAAGAGGATAGAACAGTAGTCTGGGTGAGCTGTCCAGCTAAAGAAATAAATCAGAAGGACATCCAATGACAACAACCACTGCCCTTTATGAGGACCGTGGTTTTGGAAGGTGATGGCATATAGGAAATGTCACCTTGGAACCACCAGGAGGGTGGAGAGCTGACAGTATGCAGAACCCTCAAGTGAAAGACAAAGTTCAGAGTATTAAATGTTGTGGATTTCTAAATTTAGCTTGCATAGAAATAAGGCTCTGTGTGGTCCAAACAAGTGGTTTCTGAAATACCTTGTCCTGCAAGATCCCTTCTAAACAAAAGGCAGCCCTCTCCCCCTTAAGTTTACTGATGGCACAACTCTGGCAGGGTGGCTGATGCTTGAACCAAGGATCTCAGAGCTCCTGGAAGCTTGGACACCACCCAGTCCATCCTTTTCAACTTATGTTTGGAAAATAGAAGGCCTCATGAATGTAGAAAATCTAATTTTGCATCTAAGAATCTGTATATGTACTACATAGATGTTAATATACATATTCTTAGATTAATAAATGCATGATATGCACATTTTAGATGAGTATATGTATTAATACGTATACCCTTAGATAATATATGTGTTAAAAGGCATAGTGATGCACGTATTCTTAGATGAATTTATACACTAAAATACATATTAGTATACATATTCTTCAGTGCACATGTGTATATCACTCCAGATTACAATCAAGGTGGGCCAAGTCAATTCATATTTGTGCAGGATGATGGAAACAGGGAGGTAACCCCTAGTGAGGGAAGAGGAACCAACACTTAGTCAGCGCCTACTGTTTGCCAGGCACTGAACTAACAAGACTCATGGTGACACGAGAGAGCTCGACTCGGAACAATTATGTGTTTAAAATGGCACCAGCCGGATAATAGTAACCCCCTTCAAGAGATGAGGAACCAGGCTTGGACAAGTTCAATCATTCCCACCAGGGCCTAGCTGGTGGTAGAGACGGAGGCAGGTCCTGTGACAAGGAAATCTATGACACACGTACTCTGCCTTGCTGGACATGAGGGCCGATGAGTACAACACGGAAAATCACCACAGCTTTATGTTTGATATATATATATATATATGTATATATATATATAAAACCCCAACAACAAGTTCATTTAGTCAATATCACGCCTACGGAATTTTTATTTTTATCCACCCCCATGGAAAAAGATGCAAATGAGTAGCATACCTGCATTTATATTTGATTACTTTCTAGTTAAAGCAAGTCATTAAACTGTTTACTCACATTTATGAGGGCAGGATTTGAATTTTTATGTATTCTAGTTAAATAGGGAGCATTTTCCGAACTCTATGAGCACTGCGGCGGTGAGACCTGAGATCACCCACACGACTGCGAAGCTGGGGCACAGAGCCTTATGCATTCACTTCTGGCCGATTCGGGCAAACTTCTGCTGGGGTGTGTGCTACCAACACACATACAGGAAGCCGCCCTCCTTTACTTAACACCACAGGCAAGCAAAGCCAGCTGACGGGAACCACGGGTTCCAACTGGTTGTAAAAAGCTGTCATCAGGGTGAAATTAATTGCCCCCCAAACCATGAAAGTAACAGCATCCTTGGAAGCTATTGTTTATTGAGTCTCTTTATATATTAGGCAACCTGCTAAGCACTTTACAGATAGAATCTGTATTTTTTTTCTTAAGGGAGTGTATTTCCTCTACCCAGAACATCTCCCATCTCCACTGTTTCCCTCGATGCCCCCATTCCTCAGCTGTCTCTCCCCTCAGGAAGACTTCCCTGAGCTCAGGCTAGGGATCCTTCCCTTCGGTTTTCCCATAACTGCTCATGAGTTTCCTGCTGCAATACCTTCTGATCCCAGCACTCAATTCACTTTATCATAATTCATGCCCACCTATCTTTAATTCCCATTAGACCATAGGCTTAGTGAGATCAGAGGCTAGATTCTGTGTTACTAAATAACTATTTAAAACATAAAATATTTTATCACCAATGTCTATTTCATGCCCCAACCTGGTTACTTGGTAGGTGCTTAATATTGGTTAATTGAATACAGTGGAAATGATGATCATCCCCATTTTATGGATGAAGAGACTGTGGCTCAGCAAAGTTAAATCACCTAAGAGCCATTCAGCTACTACATTATCAGAGACAGAACTGCAAACAGGTATGGCTAAAAGACTCTTCACCCACACTGCAGTGCCTCAATAAATTGTCACCCTCTCCTAGGATACACTCTGGGTCCAGCCCAAATCTCTTCTTAACTATGAATACATACATAGTTACAATATTATACATATTACAATATTACAAAGTTACAATATTATATATAAGTTATAATGTTACAATATATATTCCATAAATATTATTTTATTAATATATATCAATATATAATATAGTAATGTACTTATACTGCTATATTATATCATATATTATATATAATTATATGTTATATATAAAACATATAAATATATATAATCAAATATATATATATACATATTTTTTTTTCTGAACTTCTTACTTCTCTTATGTTTTTTTAGGCAGGAATCCAAAGACTTACCTTTTCTTATCCTCATTCCACTGGAAAACAAACATCATTCTGTTATTGTCTCCAACTCTCTTCAAGAATCAGAACATTCTAAGTGGGAAGAGATGCTATCCATATGCCCAATTTTCTGGTTCAGAGATGAAAATGACTTTCTGAAGCTCACCCAGGTCTTAGTAGCAAGGGTAAAACGAGGGCTAAATGTCTTGGTGCTTAAATGTTACCATCCTACTTAGTGATCAGCTAGTCTGCGCCTAGCTGAAATGAAATGCGTGCGTGCGTGCATGTGTGTGTGTTACTGTTCTAAGAAAAGGAGCAGTCACGGCAGGTGATGGAGGAGGGGACAGTGAAGCTGACAGTTTTCCTACAAGTGTCTATTCCACCAAAGCATGCTGCTTTCCCTCTCGATGGCCCGTGCTCATTGCTTTCATCTCTGTGTTTGCGCATCCTATCTCTACCTTCAGGGATGCCTTCCTTTGCTGCTAGCATCACTTCCAAGCTCTGCCTCCAGTGTCCTCTACCACAGTCTGTCCTCAGTTGTTCCAGTGAGATGGACTCATTCCTGGATTCTCCCTCCATGTGGTTTGAAATCCTGTTACCACGTGTCCACCTTGTGTCCAAATTGAACAACGGCCATCACCTGGAAGGCCAGGACATTCGGGGTTCACCTCTGCACTGCCCGCAGTACTGTGCACATCACAGGACCCCCTCCATGAACTGAACACATCTGCCTGCCTAATGCTGTAGAAGACAGCTGCTAGCTCTCCCCATACCTTGCAAGTGGATTTTGAAATGGAATTCCTGACAAAAGATGGGAAGACAAAAAAATGTACTGTGCAAGGTGTTTTCACTCCAGGTGCCAGAATCACTCATCCATGCCTTATCCTGTTGCTAAAATAAGCCATCGAAGGGATAACCAAACCATGATGTGTGGACTTAAAAGTAGACTGAGAAAAGATTTCTTTGAGATTCCCTGGTTACTCCTCGGGTGAGGTTTGCGCTTGATCGGCGTCATCTTCATTCGATCTATGATTTGGGGATGTCAGTCTGTCACTGAAACTGGAAGTCAGCATTTTCAGTACAAAGACCAGGGCCTCACTTTTTCTGTATATGCCATAAGGTCTGTGGCAGGGTCTTGCTGCCAAAACCTATGCTCCAGCAATTCGAAATAGCGGAAACTCATCGTAGGTTGGAAAGCAGTCACTATGCAACTCAAATAAAATTGTCAAAGATTCCGAACCAAGATGAAGTCACCCGCAGTAGGTATGAATCCCAATAGGAAAGGAAGTCTGGTTTTACAAGGAGGACACCTTCTCTTATTAGCTAACAAAATATCTGGGACTTATTTTTTTTAAGATTTTATTTATTTATTTGTTTGTTTGTTTATGTAAGAGAAAGAGAGAAGGAGCACAAGCAGGGGGAGGGGCAGAGGGAGAGGGAGAAACAGACTCCCTGCTGAGCAAGGAGCTGGACGTGGGACTCCATCCCAGGACCCTGGGATCATGACCTGAGCTAAAGGCAGACACTTAACCGACTGAGCCACCCAGGTGCCTCTGGGATTTATTTAATGCTTGTTTCTATGGAAATGTTGATACTTATGGTCACTCCTCCCATAAGCCATTCACTCTTCATAAGGTGAGACTTTGGGAACACTGAAGCAGTGGGCAGGATGGAACTGTAAAGACAGATGATTTGCACAGTACCAATCCAAAAGACGAAGCATGAGTTTATTTCTACGTGGGAAGTCAGCTTTCCCACAATAAACAACACTGTTCTCCCAATTCTCTGTTGCCCACAAAACACATGCAGTGGTTTGAAGCACGGTGATTCCCAGGCCTCCCTGCCACACTTGGTGGCACTCGGCCACACTAGCTTTCTTTCAACTGCTTGAAAATTCCATGCTTTGGGGGCACCTGGTTAATGTTTGGCTCAGTTGGTTAAGTGACTGCCTTTGGCTCAGGTCATGATCTCAGGGTCCTAGGATTGAGTTCCACATCGAGCTCCTTGCTCAGTGGGGAGTCTGCTTCTCTCTCTCCCTCTGGCACTCCCCCTGCTTGTGAGCTCTCAGTCTCTCAAATGAATAAATAAATAAATAAAATATTTTTTAAAAAAGAAAAGAAAATTCCATGCTGTCTCCCACCCCAGAGCCTCTGCACGTGCCTCTTCCTCTCCCTAGAATGCTCTTCTTAGCTAACTGCCTTTCCCAACTTTTATTTCCCTGGTCAATTCCTCCTTATTTATCAGATTTTCAGCTCTGTTCAAATGGCATGTAGTTGGGTTAGGAAATCTACCCAGAACTATTCCCCTCCTGTTGCACATTGGATTCAGCCTAGGAGTTGGTCACTCTTGTAGCATCCTCCACTCTCACTTCAGAACAGTAACCACAGTGAGATACTCTTAGTTACATATGTATCCATGTGATTATTTGATTAATGTCCCTCTCCTCCCTATAGGGTAAACTCTTTGAGGGCATCAACGAGATATATTTTGCTTAAAATTGCTTTGCCCATGCCTAGCACAGTGCCTGGCACATAGCAGGGCCCAATAAATGTTGAATAAGCCCTTGAATCACTGCAGAGCACTGTCAATAATGTGGAGGATTTCTTCAAGAGTCATTTGGTGAATCCATTCCTAAAACTTTCATAGAGAAGTGGAGGTACTGAACCCCAAATCACTAGCTCCCATGCAAATTCACACCCCAAATCTGGATTTCCCTAGAATCCCCAAATCCACGGTGGTGTGTGTTCAGCCTCTCTCATTTCCTTCAGTGAGTTTAAACCAGAGCGTGCTCTGTGGCTTAATTTCCTCTTTTAAAAGCAGGTACTATAACAAAATAGCAAGAGGTATGGCTGAATTCTAGAATCGCACACATTTGCCAGCCCCATCCTTGGAAGGCTAGCCACAGACATGGGGAGATTTTTAACACAATAAACCATAATTCTGCAAATTTGTACTCAGGGACCTTTTTATTGCCTGGTTGGGGACTATTTAATCTATGGCTTGACTCCTTGGTTACTGGATTACTTGGTTACTAAGTAACCAGGTAATTGACACATGAACCACAAGGATTTACAAAAGATGCTGTATCCAATATTAATTTTTATGAACTTAGTAAAAACTCCAGTTACATATTTAGAGTTTCAAATGAAGTTTATGGCATTTTAATATCCACATTCCATATCATACCCAATTTCCTAACAGGTTTAGATTTTCTCGTAATACTGGCTCTGAGAAAGCTTTTAGGAATTTTTGCCTTTATTGATCATTTTTTTATAACTCTCTGGTACCACATAACTCATTCTAAAATTAAAATACCTGAAAATGTTTCCATGAAGCACATGCATAGTCTAGGTCTTGTTCTCCTGTGAAATTTTCATCTACGATATGGTGAAAGGAGTTTGGCACTGGAGACCTAAGACCTGTCTTTGAATTTCTTCTTCACCATCTGCTGTGTGACCTGGTCCTACCAGGTAATCTCTGAGCTTCCATCCCCTTACAAGCAGCAATAATTCTTTAATTTTCAGGGAAGTGTTGTGGATTAAATGAAATAATAAGTGAAGGAATTGTATAACCTGTAAAATGTTTTATTAATAATAATACAAAAGTTTTATTAATAATATTATAAATGTTTTATTAATAATAATAATATTATTACCTATGTTTTATTATACAAGGGTTTTACTACTACTAATAATAATAATACAAAAGTTTTATTAATAATATTATAAATGTTTTATTAATAATAATAATAATAATATTACGTATGTTTTATTATACAAGGGTTTTACTACTACTAATAATAATGTGGAAACATTCTACTATTCTTATTAAAGCATTCTTACATTTTTGTCTTTGATTCCATATGTACCACGATTCCAGTAACAGCCTTGTAACTACTTTAATGTAGATGCCGACCTTTTTTTTTTAATTAANGTACCACGATTCCAGTAACAGCCTTGTAACTACTTTAATGTAGATGCCGACCTTTTTTTTTTTTAATTTTTTTTTTTAAAGATTTTATTTATTTGACACACAGAGAGAGAGATCAGATCACAAGTAGGCAGAGAGGCAGGCAGAGAGAGAGGAGGAAGCAGGCTCCCCGCTGAGCAGGGAGCCCGATGCGGGCCTCGATCCCAGGACCCTGAGATCATGACCTGAGCCGAAGGCAGAGGCTTTAACCCGCTGAGCCCCCCAGGCGCCCAGATGCCGACCTTTTAAAATAGTTTTGTTCAAGGGCCTTCTTTCAAATCCTAATTTGGAAGCCATTAAGAGTGGGAAGTGCAAGTCCTAATGGTTTTTGACTTCACTATGTTCAAACTTGGCCTTGGCCAGTGGATTCTAACCGTGTTGCAGAGCACCCCCAAACCAGCCAGGCAGGAAGACACATCTTCACTGTCCTAGGGGCAGCACAGAGGTGCCGGGCAGCCACTCTGGGATCACTCCTTTCCCAGTGCTGGGGCAGAACACCTCTGGGACACTGGTCGGAGTGTCCAGCTCTCTAGAGCCTCTGGCTTCCCCTTGTCACTCTGTTCGCTTTAAACTAATACAAGGACATTCATTAGCAGGAATCAGAAAGAAGGAAGCTTGGGGTTTTAAAAAGCGTCAGTTCATCAGAAGCTCATGTTTGTATCTACAAATTGAATTTTCATTGGCCCCAGTACCCAACTCCATCCATGTTCCTTCCTGGAGGGAGGTGGAAGTTAAGCAATGTGACATTTTGGTATCTACAGTAAATACTGCCCTTGTAGAGGGCTCTCTGCAGACACAAGCAGAATAGTTTTTCAGCTCTCTAAGGCCGACTGGAACTTACTAGATCTCCCCATCTCCTGATTTGCCTGTGCGTTATATAAGCAAATGAGAGCTGACATTTGTATGGATTGTACCTCCTTGTAAGTGATGTATATTTATTTTATTTCTTTCTCTTCTAATCCCCAAAAGGGGACATACCTAGATGGAATACCAAGGTTCAGAGATGTTAAGTGGCTGGCTGGGGTTCACAGAGCCTGGTGTGGGCAGAACCAGAGCTTAATGAGGTTCTTAAACCACTCTTCTTTCCACTCTACCCCTGTGAACTTGGAAAATATGCTCATTGCATGTCCTGTTAATTTCAGCTCAGTATCCCACTCCTCCCAGGCAAACCCTCCCCAGAGCCGCACCCCTACAGTCCTACATAATACCCACATAGTCCTACCTAATAAATACCTGGGTTTAGATACTTTTTTCCCCTTTCCAAACCTAGTTGAAAATATCCTCCTAAAACCTGGCTGCTATTTAATTTGTGATGAGCCCCGGCGGTCCTTCCTCTATCTCTCTTCTCAGATGACAAAGGAGCTTCACACAATAAAGCATTTTTTTTCTAAATAAAATAATTGCACTAAGGTTATGGCGCCTGTATTGAGCAACTCGATAGTTTGATCCCACCCCCGTTTCTCGTTACCTACTATTTTAGAGATCCATACAACGCCGGAGCAAAATGTCCTCTCTGGAAAAGGCTGACAGAGGAAAGGGGGTTTCAGGTTAGAAGAGAAAAGTGGAGACAGACTTCGAGACACATCTTTGTTCTAATACTGACAACACTGTAGCACATGAAGTCAGAGTGGCCTGACTTAGCCACATCAATTCTTCAAAACTGATTTTAAAAATTACCCGATGAACAGTGTGTAGGAAGAATGCCCTTAAACAGAGCTTTTATGCCAGTGCATCTCATTAGCTGTGGGGAGAGACCTTCCTCCTGCACCTTCTCCCCCAGCTGCTGTGCAATATTAGGACCATTTGAAGAATGTAGCATCTTACGGGCATGAAAAGCAGAGGGAAGAGAATGAGGCGCCCTGGATTCACCTTGGCACTTTGTGAAGAATAAACACGTTTTCCTGCACAATGCCCCTCTTGAGCCAGGCCCCGCCACCTCCAGAGAAGTACTTGAACCTCCAGTCTCCCATGAAACAGGTTCCCTGATTGTGGGAGAGAAGTGAGGTATCCCTGAAAGAGCCCTCTGAAGTTCAGGGTCACATGCAAGGCTCTGTGAGGGATTCCCGTAGAATGAGCTGACCTTGCTCTCGGGGGGCACTCGGGCCCGTCCCAGAGTGTTCGCCCCCACACCCCTCGAGAAGCCTGAATAACAGATGAGCTAAATAATAGGTAACACATGTAGGAGGTTTTATAGTTTACAAAGTGTTTTTACATAGTCATTACAAGGCAGGGCCTCTCCAACAGATAGGCCAGTCTCCTGCTGATTTGGGGGGCACCCACTGTATTTTAAAAAGTATCCATTCTAAAATAGATTTTATCATTTTGTTTTTCATGTTTGCACAAACAAATTAGGGGCCTTGGCGTACACACACACACGCAGCATCCACCCCATCCTGCCTGACTGTGCTATTGAGAAGGTAATTACAGAATATTAAAAATCCTCATTTCCAAGGCTTTCCAGGCAGTGTGGTTGGGTGACAGGGCACGAGTTTACAGTTGTAAGCGGACTGGCTTTTTCCTTCCGGTCTCTGAGCATGTATCTCCGGGACTGTGGATACACATTTGAGAATCTTCAGGGATGCAAGGCCAGGTACCACCCAAGGGGCCTCTTGTTCCCACTGTGATACACCAGTTCCACGACGGCCATCCATCTATGACACCGGGGAGTACTTCCTGTTCTGCAGAACTTCGCAGAGCCTGCTTCAGGGATGTATCCATGATCTAACGTCCTTAAATATCCAGGGTCTTGCCTAGAAAGAAAGAAAGAGGCTTCTAAGCAGAAGTATGACACGAATGGCTTAATAAGCTCTTTGATGGAGTGGCAGCCATGAGCAATGGGAAGGCCCGATTGCTTGTGCTGAGTGTCCTTTTCAGAGGGAGTCTGATACCCTGGCCTTTGCATAATGTCTTATATGATTGGGTCATAGGGTTGTAAGTTGAGAAATCATAGCAGTGCCCTCGACCTTCACCTTCTGAGAAAATTAGCCTTTGGATTTAATCATACTATTGTTGATTGAGGCATCAAATAATCCAGGTAGAGATCAGAGACAGTTTTCCCTCCCAAAGATAGACACAACTTAATAAAACGCTCTACTGGGTGGCTGCGATCAGTTCTCTTTGAAGAGTCTAGAATCCTGGAGTTCCCTATGGCATTCAGGCCACTGGTTGCTTTATCAGTTACTATACTTTGGCTGTGATTCAAAGAAATCTTTTCTCAAGCTACTTTAAACAGAGAGGAAGTCTGTTATCTCAGCTCATAGACAGTCCGGAGGTAAAGTGAGCTACCATCCAAGCACAATTAGGGCTCTTGCTCTGTTCTTCCGCTGTTTTCTGGGCACTGCCTTCTTCTATGTGCCAGCTTTGAGCTGGGAGTGAATTCAGCCAGGTCGTTGGCATTTCCGTGCAGTTTGCAAGCAGAGGAGCTCACTGTCTTTGTATTGTACTACTTATTAAAAAAAAAAGTGTGTCTAGTGAATAGCTTTGGAAGAGAGATAATATCTTTCTCTGGAGCTGAGGGCAAGCAGGCTGCTAACCGTCCATTATAAAAGATACAGTTTCCCTAAGCTCAGAATTCCTCGTGTAAACATCCCTCAGCCCTTTTTTGCACGGCCCGGAAAGAACCTGGATTGGGGGCCAGATAAAATTATGCTCATGCTCGGGCCATTTGCTGTGCCCAAACTAATAAAGTCTTTCGTCTCTGACCCAGGCAGGAATCTCGTGTCGTCTTTCAGCATTTCTGGAACTGTGGGAGTCTCATTTTTCAGCTTGCCGATGGGGTAAACTATCAGCCCCTTCCTCATGCGCGTGTGATCCCAAGTGGGTCTGGACAAGGGCATAATAGGACTGTCATGAGTACTGGGGCAACAGGCTTTCCTGCTCAGGGTCTAGAGAAAAGAGAGAAAAATCTCTCCCTTAATTAGAGAATATTAACCCTAGCCTTCATTCTGATGGGGTCACTATAGCTCATGAGCCTGTCACAGGAACAAAACAGTCACAGGGAGAGAGGCAAGACTTAAGCCTGGGATCCGGAACCAATCATTGGCGAAGTCAGCTGCTCTTGAGACACAGGGCGGGTGTAGGGACTGAAGAAAATCTGGATTCCGGTAGGATATAGGAAGAAGTAATGGACTGGTGACCCAGCATCTTCCATCTACAGAGCAGTTGTACCCATTCGCTACATACTTCTCCATTCCCATGAACCTGGGCTTTAGGAAATTTATTAACGCCAACTCTCCTACCAGCATCGCGTGGGGCTCTGCCAGTTGTACTTTCTAGCTGCTCATATTTCAAGCCACTAGCTATGAGTTTAGACATTAAGGGATCTGGTTCCAATCATAAATGTTATACAAATCAACCAGTATGAATTAAATGCTGCCACAGTCTATAACTGCCCAACGAGGGTCATGATTTCAGGCTGGTTAATAGACTCTAATACACCGAATGGTTTCAAGAAATCCTAGTCCAAAGGCATTCATCATAAGTGTGAAATTGTATATGGTCTTGTGGAAAAGTAGCAAGTCACAGACAAGTCTGCCTTCTGCTCACAGAGCAAGGTTGGAATGAAAACTGAATGCTGACTCAGGTGGCCGTGCTTCTTGGGGACAGAGCTATGTTGGCCTTTGAGGGGATCCAGTTATTTCACAGGGGTTAAGTACACATCAGGGTTGGGGGTTGTGCTGGTGAATATTGAATTGCTTTACCCATATTGAGGGTCATCAAACGCTGGGCCAGTGCCTCTTCTCTTAGCCCCAAACAATGACTAGGATGTACTTTTGTCAGGCTGCTCATAATACGTCCCCACATTGGCTTTTTGGAGAGAAAAACAGTTCTATAAGCCGTGTCCTCCTCCAAAGATTGGCCAGTTGACTCAAAAAAGCATTCTTTTGGGATGCCTGGGTGGTTCAGTTGGTTAAGGGACTGCCTTCGGCTCAGGTTATGATCTTGGAGTTCCGGGATCGAGTCCCACATTGGGCTCCCTGCTCAGCGGGGAGTCTGCTTCTCCCTCTGACCCTCCCCATCTCATGTTCTCTCGCTCTCTCTCTTAAATAAATAAATAAATAAACAAGCATTCTTTCTGCCCCTGGACTGAACTGGAGCTTGAAGATGAAACTCAATGCCCAGAAAGATCCCAGCTACATCACCTCCTCTCTGGAGGATCTTGGGGATGTCACTTCATTTCTTTGAGCTTATTCTATCATTTTCCCCAAGTAGATCATTTCAAATATGTCACAGGTTGCTATGAGTATTAAGTAAGATCGTATTTATAAAAGAAAAGTCTCTTAAAATCATGTTTGGCATGTGGAGGCCTCATAAATGTTAGTTATTATTGAATTAAACTGAGAAAGTATATTCATAGGCAAGTCAGTTTGGTCATCAAACTCAGTACTCATTTTTTTTCTAACTTAGATGCTGTAAAATGCATATTCCTATCCCTTCCTTCAGCAAAACCTCTTCAAATTCTTTTGTAGCCCTGAAAAAAACTTTATCTGTTTTTTTTCATTTTTTTTTTGTATCTGGAGGTCACTTCATAACACTAATAACTGGGTTATACATGTACTATGTATGGTTGATGGAATAAGGGAACCCCAAAGAGATCTACTTCCTAATCCCTGCAACTGTGAATATGTTTCTTTAATGGCAAAGGGAGTTCACAGATGTGATCAAGGACCTTGAAACGAGGGAATATTCTGGATTGTCCACATGGCCCAATCTGATCACATAGGTCTTTAAAATCAGATATTCTCTCCCAACCACGGTCAGAGGGAGACACAACCACGAACGCATGGTCGGAGAGATGCCACATGGGTGCTCCGGAGATGGAGGAAGGGGGCCAGAGCCAAGGGATGCAGCAGCCTCTAGAAGCCTGAAAAGGTAAGGGAGCTCATTCTCCCCTCACAATGACAGACAGCCATGCAGGCCTGCCCACAGCTTAATCCTAACCCAGGATCACACTTCCACTCTACGGACTTGTAAGATAATACATTTGTGTGGTTTTAAGCCACTGAATTTGTGGACATGTGTTACAGCAGTAGAAGAAAACTAATAGACTGTGAAATCAGCCTTGTTGTAAATGCTTCACTCATTTTATCTCATGCAATTTCATAAAGACTCCCTAAGGTAAGTCCTATAGAAAATTCATACTCAGAGAGATGAAGGAAGTTGTTCAAGACCTTACAGCTAAGGTCAGAGCTGGCCCTTCCCTCCGGAGCCTGCCTATTTCATTTTACATGGCTGCTCAAAGTCGCCTTCTTGCCTTATTATCTAATCCCTCACAAAACTCAATGGTTAAAGTAATTCATTAAATAACTAAAAACTTTAAATAAACGAAGTCATGACATTGCCTCCTGACCACTGTTTACATGAGCCGTGAATATAACTCACCGCCTTTCCCTAGCGTCCATCTTTTCTTGGTTCTTTCAAGAGACCTACAGCAGCTATAGTGGAACTTCTCGAGTGACTGTGGGCCACTTACCTTAACGGGACACCAGAATGGAGACGCTCTCACCGCATACACAGGGCACTGCTACAGTGCAGCTCAGAGCTGTGACTGTGGCCACCCGTCTCAAGATCTGCAAGGGAGGCTTCTGGGCATGTCTACCTTCAGCTCTTAGAATTCGTGGAAACATTTAGCAAAATTCCACCAAGTTCCTGAAGCTCCTAGGCACCCTTTTTGTTCTTGCTTTTTATTCCTGGCAACCTCATTGCCTTAGAAGGCCCCCAGCCTTCCTCCCAACCCACCAAAAAGATGATCCTAACCCAGGATCACAATTCCACTCTACGGACTCGTAAGATAATACATTTGTGTATTATCTCTTCTTCTGCCTCACGCCTCATCTCTACTGGGGAGCGATTACTCCTGCTTTAATCCATTCGGTTGAATATAACCTGTTGTTACTCCTGCTTTAATCCATTCGGTTGAATATAACCTGTTGTTGCCTCTGCTCACTTGCTTTTCCTTTTTTTTTTTTAAGATTTTATTTTTTATTTTTTTATTTATAAGACACAGAGAGAGAGAGAGATCACAAGTAGGCGGAGAAGCAGGCAGAGAGAGAGAGGGAAGCAGGCTCCCCACTGAGCAGGGAGCCCGATGCAGGCCTCGATCCCAGGACCCTGAGATCATGACTTGAGCCGAAGGCAGAGGCTGTAACCCACTGAGCCACCCAGGCGCCCTCACTTGCTTTTTTCCTTTTCTTTTCTTTTCTTTTCTTTCCTTTCTTTTTCCTTTTTCCTTTTCTTTCCTCCATTCCTTTCCCTTCCCTTTTCTTCTTCCTTCCTTCCTCTTTCTTTCTTTTATCTCCCCTCCCCTTCCCCTTCCTCATTCTTTCCGCCTTTTCTTTCTTCTCTTTCTTTCTTTCTTTCTTTTCTTTCTTTTCTTTTCTTTCATTCTCTCTCTCTCTCTCTTCCCCTCTCTCTCTCCAAGTTAAAACTCATTTTTTCTTAATCTTTCAAGGCTCCACCTGCTTCCCTCTCCCCACCCCCCGCCGAACTAGACAAGTTTCTAAGAGCAAGGATGATGGTGTGCTGGGCAGATAGTAGAAGATCACCTGCCCGTTAATTACTTTAGGTAGGAACTGGCCCTGTAGATTAAGCATCACACAATCACAGGACATTGAAAGGGATCCCAGAGAAAGTCTAATCCCAGATCCATGCTTTTGACTTGAAGCTTTGCAGGCAGAGCAGCAGATGTGAGGTTTGGGGGGTCTCCCTCCTCCCACCTCAGGGCCCTGTGTGGTTCTAAAATCCCATAGCCATGTGGTCAGGCTTGCCACATGCCATGCCTTCGTCACTCTTGCATTTCTGACATCCTCCCTCTCCATCTGCTGGTTCTTCCAGAATTACAGCTTTTTCAGGGGCACCTGCCCAATTACTCAGGCACGACCGGGTAGGATCTGCCATATCCTAAGTGAGTTGAGAGTTCCAGAATGTTTGTTTTATAAAACGGAGACTCCATTCTACTTCATATCGACTTCCTCAACCATCAATCATGTTTTCCGGTAACAGCGTCATGGGGGGAATGTGATTTGGTCATACACAGAGGTGATTAAGTGTCTGAACCTCTAGACTTCATTGGGGGGATTTTGTTATGGCAAATGCTTACTTAATGACTAACTCATTTTTTGTTTCTTAACCACTTGAGCTGTGGTACTGCCAGTGAACAAAGGCCTTGCCCACATGGGCTACCGGGCTGAGATGAAACGTGGAAAACAAGGGAAAGAAGAGTGAAAATGAAGAGGAGGGAAGGAGATATACAAGGAGAGTGAGGTAAAGCACACTAGGTGGGGGGGGAGGGCACAAAACATGGAAAAGGGAAAAATTAAGCAGTCAGAGGAGAGAGAATAAAAAGGGAAGGGAGAATAGGGAAGAATCTGCATGCGATGAGGAAGGAAGAGAGAGAGTTTAGAACAAGAGGGTGAACTGGAGACAGGAGAATTAATGGGCATGAAAAGTGGAGAAAGGCACAGAGAGTCTAACCCATCCTTCCTGCTAAAGCTAACCCTCCCTGGACACTCAAACCTTCCTCATCAGAAGCCATTGCCCCCAGGCACCTGGGTGGCTCAGTCAGTTAGGACTCTGCCTTCAGCTCAGGTCTAGGTCCCAGGGTCCTAGGATCCAGCCCCACATCAGGCTCCTTGCTCAGCACGGATTCTGCCTCTCCCTCTCTGTCTGCCACTCCCCTTTGCCCCCGCCTCCCAGCCTGTGCATTTGCGTGCATGCTTTCTCTCTCCCTGTCAATTAAACAAATAAAATCTTTTTTTTAAAAAAAGAAGAAGCCATTACCCCAAGTCCAGAGTCCTGGAGAAGGGAGAACACTGGGAGACATTTCCAAGCAAGTTACCTGCCCTGTTATACCACATCCCTAATGAAAAGATGTGCCCTGTGACCATCTATAATGACGTTTTAAACAAACACTCTAATATTCAGAAAAGCCAAAAAGCAATTTAAGGAATCACAAAAGCCTCTTGAAAAGATAACGGGAATTGCATTGTAGGACATTCATCCGACCAATCAACCCTAAACTCCCTCTTCATCCTCCAGCCACCAAATCCCACTTAGCCTTGAAGATCTCCTGGTCTCTTTCCTCTGTCTCCTCCAAGTGAGTCTCATTCTCTGTCTGCCTCTCTGTGCTCTCCACACCTGCTTTCTGACACCACCTGGCCCACAGCTCATATTCAGTAATAGCCGCTAAGTGAAAAAAAAAAACCAACAACAGCAACATAACAATAATAGCTAGCATGCATTGGCCTCCATTTTGTGTTATGTAGGCCACTTAACCTCTTGGACCTTCTTTAAACTATCCCCTGCCCTCCTTATCCAGGTCCAGATGTATACATGAAAGCACTGGAAACTAACAGGTGAGTGTTGACACACATCGCTAAGGCTGAGAAGCAGGGAAGTGAGGAGGTCTGGGAGTAAGTTGAGTGATAAGACAGGACAGCTCAGAGGGTCTCAGTGGGACTTCTACTCTATGGACGCTACATCAGGAGAGGCAAGTTGACCCTCAGCAAACACTGCAAGGCACTAAGGTCTTTGAGCTTTCAGACTTTTTTTTTTTTTTTAAGATTTATTTATTTATTTATTTGACAGAGAGAGAGAGAGAGAGAGAGAGATCACAAGTAGGCAGAGAGGCAGGCAGAGGGAGAGGAGGAAGCAGGCTCCCTGCTGAGCAGAGATCCCGATGTGGGGCTCGATACCAGGACCCTGAGATCATGACCTGAGCTGAAGGCAGAGGCTTAACCCACTGAGCCACCCAGGCGCCCCAAGCTTTCAGACTTTAGATGTTCCCATCTCAAAACAAAGATAAAACAAAACAAAACAAAACAAAACCCCTGCAGTCTGGAGGCTTTTTCTAAACAAACTTCCTTCCCTGGTAGGTTTCTCACCCTGGAGCCCTTTTTGCAGAAGCCTCAGGAGGAGTTAAGGGGGCTGGTGGGGGGGGGCAGTGGGAATGGAGAAGGAGTGAGGGATTTTAGCAGACGGGAAAGTGCAGACCATCTTGCCCCCCTCCGCCAAAACATGCCCAAGTCTTGCTTGAGAAATGACCCACTTGGCAGCCTAGTAGTAAAACCACGTCCCCAGATGGGATGCGTGTCTAGGTGGCTGTTTGGGGGAAAATCTTTAGAGGCTGCTCATACCAACAGTTAGTGGAGGGGCTCTCAGACGTAAGGGGAGCAGAATACCCCCCCAGCACAGAGTCGATCTTCCCGATCCTCCCTCCCCCAGGCATTCCTATTGTTCTCATCGGGAAAACAGGAGTGTGGGGACCCAGAAAATGTGTCATCTTCCCCGCAGAAGAATGGGTTTCAGTTTTCATTTCTTCAAAGGAAAGGTTGTCCTTGGAGTCTGGAGGAGCGGTATGGTCAGACGCTGTGTCCCTCGGATGAGGGTGAGCCTCCAGAGCGGGCACAGCACATGGCTGAGGTCTGGGGACTCCGAGGCATGCTGGTGTGAGTGCCTGTGCACGGGGCAGGTGACCGAGCTCTCTGAACCTCAGTTCCCACATCTGAGAAATGGGCTATCATCCAGCTTCTAGGGCTGTTATAAATAAGACAACGCACATACAAAGTTTAGCCTGCAGACAGAGCTCAATATTCGCAAGCTATTATTGTTATGGTCATTATTTATTCACTGAGCAAATACTAATGAGCACCTGCTAGGGCCAGGCGGTGTCACTACTATTAGTATCAGAAAGGAGCCACAGCTCACTGTCAGTCCTGCGGAACGAGACATGTATTTTACAAGCTTTCTAAACCCTCCTCCTGCAAGCACAGCTCCTCTTTCTCTGTTTCTTTCTTCTTTTCTCTTTCTCTGTTCCCTTGTGTCTTTCTCCGCTCCCCGACCTTTTACCCCTACTGTAGCTCTCCTTCCATCCCCTCCCCGGTTGTTATTTTTCTCCTTTTCGTCAATTCCCTCCCAAAATCTGCATGTCTCCACTAGAGGCCAAACCTAAAGGCCACGAGGCAGTGATTTCTATCCAAGAGCAGGCATTTGTTGAGCACCTACTGTATGCAGGCCCGAGGGCTGCAGGTGGGGTCAGGACCCTCGGGCTAGTTGAGGAGACCAATTCTGGACCCAGAGTGAGAAGTGGTGACAGGGAGGTGTGCAGTAACAGGGGGAGCGAGGACTGGTCTACAAGAACTAGTGACAACTGGTCAGTTCCTCACAGAACATTCGAGCTAGAAGCTCCCACAGAGAACTGCCAGTATTTCCCTACGTGGGCCCTGCAGAACATTGATAAGGAATCCACAAAACAATTCTTTGTCAAACACGACTGGGAAACCTTGAGCTAAGAAAAGTGAATGGCCTTTGCTGAAGGACTTCTCTGTCTGTAACTGGCTAAACTTCAGGAATGTCCAGGAGGTCCCAAAATTCAGTGTTTTCCCCCAGATGATTTAATTACACAATTCTAGTCTCAGAGAGACTGCCTCAGATAAGCGTTCCACGGAACACACTCCAGGAACCGCTGATCTGGTCAAACCCACTCACCGTCCAGGTGGGGAAACAGGCCGAGGGAGGGCAAATGACCTCCTCAAGGTCACCCCACCACTTCCTTAGCAATTCCAGTTCTTCAGGCAAATATAGATGAAGGGCTTGTCTTTGGACTGAAATAAAATTTTACCCTTTGGCCCTCACTCAGCCTCTTCCACTTCTGGCCACCACTCCCTCCCTAAGTTTCAGGACTGAAATGAATTTACTCAGGATGTTAATAGTAAAACAGAAGGGAGCAAAGCCTGCGGAAAAGCACGGGCACCCTATACGCCATCCATTCCCCATTCACCGCTAGGGATTCAATCTCGTCTTTCCACGTGGCAGCTGAACCTGACTTCTTGCAAAGATGGGCTCTGCTGCCACTGGTCCGTCCACAGCCCCAGCTGTCACCCCCAGGGTGCTCTGCAGCCCACTACGCCAGGGTGTTGAAGGTGCCAGAGATCGGGGGGCAGGCGAGAAAATATGGGAGCCAGGAGGAAGGGGAAAGGCCTTAAAAAGTGCCCTCAGAACAGGAAATATGCCCACCCCGGAGATGAGGCCAATCCTCATGTCATACGTGCGGTTTCTCTACCGTTGACTGAAAACAGGAGACAGACATCCCGCCAACGTTATATTAAGAAGTCCCCAAATAAAAGATTACAAGTGAATGAGTGAGTGCGTGTGCATGTGTGTGCATGTGTATTCATGTTAATACCCACCCCGCCCCCCGAAGCCTCAAACCGGAGGGGAGCAGAGTTTGTTCGTACTGAGGACTTGTCAACTTGAACCTGTCCCTTTAAAACCACACGGACCCAAAGACTGTAGGAAGCAGGCACATACACACGTGCTGATTTATGTTCTTTTTGAAGACGTCTATGTAAACCATTCAGGCCAACAATTCTACTTGTAGGGACTTATCCTTCAGACACACTTGCAGATAGGAGTGGAGACACCTGGATCAGGATGTTTGCTGTTCACACTGGGGGCAAGTAGCCCAAGACTGAATATGGCCACCATGTCCATTGGGTTAGGCACTTTATCGCCTTGCGAGGATGAGGAAGCTGTTTGACCGGGGATGGGAGGCTCCCCAAGACACACTGTGAAGAGGCGAGGGGGTTACAGAACAATGTGTCCAGTTTGCTTCAATTTACATGTTACACACTACACACACACTCTCTCTCTCTCACACACACACACACACACATGCACCTTTGCTTGTATATGTAGAGGACAAACCTGGGAGTCTGCAAAGCACACTTGTGATAGTGGCAGAGGGTGTGGTGGTGGGAGATGAAGGGTCCGGGGAGGGAAGGACACAGGCCTGTCGCTGGACACCGTCATGGAGTCTGCATACATTTTAAAGCGGTCCTTCCAGTACTTTCTAGAAGGGCCAGGCTTTCGACACCGTGGGCCCTCCTTGCCTTCCCACTGCCCTGGAGACTCTCAAAACTCTTGTTAAAATCATGGCAGACATGGAGGCGAGGCCAAGGCCGCTCTCTCGAATGCGCGGGGCGCGGGGGCCAGCGCGCCCAGCAGGTCCCAGTTATTTCAGCTGTCCTGCCCGGTTCTGCGCGCTCCACTAAGCATGGCGACAATTTGGGCCCGAATAATAGCCACCGATTCGAGAAGTCATGGGGGTGGTGTGGGGAGAGGAAGAGAAAGTAAGCGTTGGAGAGCTGTTTTCTTCCTACACTGTAAAAACTCAAATGCCAGGGGGTGGGGGGGGGCGGGCAGGGAGACGAATCACCACCTTTGTCTTCAATCTTCAGTGCAGCAAGTCAAGGTTGTCCAGCCTGCACACACTGCTGATGCCTTTTAAGCCTTCGCATTCTGACGTGCAAATGAAAAGAATTGGGAGGTTTAATTTAGAATTCGGACAAGAGGCCCAGACACATGTGTCTCCCTGAGAATGTTGGGGTGGGGGGCGGGGTGGGCAGGCAGTGACAGCACGTGTCACTGGCCCCTGCATCCAGGCTGCTTTTGGACTTTGATTGGGGGACTCGTTCTGCTTTTAACAAGTTTGCCAAGAAGACCTTCAGCTGGGTTGCATATGAGGCCCTGCTATTTTTAATATAAATGTAATGTTTTTAAATCCATCGACGGTGTCCTAAACCAGATTTGGTCGTAAGCAGCTGTGCTAAAATTGTAAAATCTCACCCTTGTGTCTGGTTTCACATCTGGTAACTCACAGCTAACAGTTACAACTCTCCAATAGTAATTAAATGTTTTCTTTAAAAGAAAAAAACACCCACCATCCTATTGGCAGAATGCATTATTAAGGAGTATTTTGATTCACAACAACCACCATAAGGAAGGATCCAGTGAGAATTTTATAGGTAGTTGGGTACTTTTAGGTACTTTTTCTAAAGGTGTTGATCAAAATAAGTACATGTTACAAAAAGCAAAGGCAGTTTGCAACGGGGTGGGTATTGAGTAACATTAAGGGACCATAATTGCTAGTGAGGAGAATGCGTCCTCTTTGATGTCAACCGAAGCTTTTCTCTTTTGTTTCAGAAAGGAAGAAACTTCAAAAGCCGTAATTTCAGGACAATAAAGTACTCACATTAATATAGGTACCAACTTTAACTGTTCTTGAGCTCAGGGAAAAAAAGGGGGGGGGCTCAGGGTGAGAATGGGGTAGGATGAAGGAGAAAGAATTCCAATGTTTTCCGATTTCTTCCCTGACACCATTTTAAATATGAGTAAATGATACCAAGTCCACGGATGATGGCTGGCCAAGCCTTTGGAAGTACTCGCAATGCCATGAGGTAAAAACAGTTCATTCCCTATATTTTGAAAGATGTCATTTTATTTTCTGATGCTATTTTAAATCTATTGATACATCACCTTGAATTCTGAATTCTCCTCATAGCTTAAAGATTCTGGGACTGCTAGCAGGCCAAAGAAAAGATGCTCTAGAAATCAGCCACTTTTTCTTTTTCTGACAGTACTTCGGGAAGGTGTGATTTGAATAAGATGTAAAATACACACGTGAGTTTCCCAATGCTGTTGGTTTTCAGGTGAACTTTTCATGTCGTAAACTCTTTTACTGGAGTTTAATGAACATGAAGGGGAAAAATGCACACATTGGAATTGGACAGAGCTTGAAATCTTTGAAGTTCATTTTCCTTCACATTTTCAGTGTAGAAATCAATGGTTTTTACTGGAATTTTCTGAGTTGTGCAGCCACCATTCCCATCTAGTTTTAGAAATGAGGGATTTCTTTTTTAAGAAATAATAAGGGCTGAGAGGAGCATGGGGGGACAGGAAAAGTTCTGAAAGAGAGTAAGTTTGGGGACCAAGCCTACCTAATATGTGACACTGAATGGCTTAAGTCCTCGGCACTTGCACAGAAAAATTAAAGCTCATGTAGGCTCCTTAGAGCCAACTGGTATCTCATTAGAAGCCCTGAAAACACCCCCTGGACCCACAGACCTCTGTCTTTCCATGTTCTCTATGCTTCCTTAGGGGGAAATAAGAAGGCTTCTCGTATAAGCGCTGTTGTGATCCCAGCAACCTAAGACAGTAAGCCGGAACCAGTTTGGTGAGCACACATCCCAGAGTCTGACTTCCAACACAAATGACTGGGGGGATGTTAATGACTCCAAAATAAAATTAGCAGGGCTGGACCGTTTGAATAAGCAGGTGCTATGTGTATCACCCAGGACTTGGGAAAGCCTATTCATGGTAAGAAGCAAGGTACCGGTCAGCAAGGCAGACTTTCCTGGGTCCTGTTGCTGCTGCTTCCCACAAAAGTTGGGGGGGGGGACTGTGTAGCCTCCAGGAACTCTTAGGTGTGGGGGCCAAGCAGAAGGGGGAAGAGAAAGACTAAAATAACGAAATCCACGCTTTGAGCATCAGAGGCACACTCACTCCAGAGAGGGCTTACTGGGAGAGTCGAGACACTGCATTATGGATCTGCTTCCCTAGTTATAAACTTAAAATGAGACAGGCTGACGCAGAGCTGCTGCACTGCTCTGAAAGCCAAGTACACACTCACGGTGTTTTTGCTTTGACGAATGAACCACTGTGGTCTCCATCAGGGAGACCTTTTAGGGTATGACACAGATGCAAGAGCCTGAAAGATGATGAGAGAGAAGGTATGGGCCCTTATCCAAGCCAGTCGGATAATCAGGAAGCCCAGCACATCACCTAGCTTGGGAGTGACTGAATATGAAAGCCCCTTGGAGGTGTGAGGGATACAGAATGCAGTCAAGCCATTGCTGAGAGAGCTGGCATGTGGTATGACATCTGTTCTGGCCACTGGGTCCATTCCTTCTTCTCTTCCTGGGCCTTCTTCACTCCTCTGAAACAGTAGGTCTTACCTGGACATCTTTTGGACCCACAACTCTCAGTGCAAAATGGTGTGAAAAGCCCAAGAATGCAGTCAATGGTCAGCAACCAAAACAATTCCCTATCCATTCTGGGTCACTGAAATATCACAGAATCTGTCCTTGGAAAAAGGAAACACACCCAGAACCAGGATAGGCAGCTCATGGTGTCTGGTTTACAATTCTTGTTGGGATGTTCTGCCCACACAGTTCCAAGAAAGACAAGAAAAGGAGAGTCGCTTTCCCATTGAGAGAAATGACCCCATCCTTTTTTTTTTTCCCCCCATAGATCCTTAACTCTGGCTCCATTCAGAACCAGCTGTCCTTTGAACCCTGCAATGCAAAGACAATTGCCATGGAGTGGTCATTTAATTCTCTCTCTCTCTCTCTCTCTCTCTCTTTCTGATGGCAAACATTAACTGCTGGCTACAACAGGACCACCTGCAATGTGTTAGTCATTAAAAAGGTCACCGTTACTAAACATTTTAAACTGTGAATAGCTTCAGATTAAATTAGGTGTAAAAAAAGTCATTTCCTCTCTGTGATAAACTCAAACACCTGCAGTAGGGCTCACGTTTACCAGGGACATAAAGGGCCTCTCCCACTCACAGACCATTAGGGGGGATGAAAACACAAAGCCCCATTCTGCCAGCTCTCTCTCTCTCTGTCCCCTGTAATAGGATTCTCTACGTTGGGTGATTGTGTGCCCAGCTCCTTGAGACACGTGATGATTGCATGGACGGGAATGAAGCCCTGCATCTCCGTTTCCCTCTTGGTACCTTCTTCAGTACATCGATGTAAATTTCCTTATGTCCCCTCCTTTTTTTTCCTCCCACATTTTCATCTCATTTTAAGCCATTAAAACGGTCAGCATCCTAGCACCCTATTGCCATTCCCCGGAGCTGGTTGTTGTTTGCAATCCAGCTGAAAGGTGGTAAAGCGGAGTGAGGGGGGATGGCAGGCAGACCGTAGGGACCATGAGCCAGGCCCTGTGCCATGTGCTGCCATACAGCTTCCAGACTGCCCCCCCCAACAACCTCAGAAAGCCGGTATCCCCACACCTCACAGATGAACGCACGCTGTGCTTTGAGGGGTCAAGTCACTGCCTATGGGAGGCTCATCGCTTCAGGAAGTGTCCCCTCCCTGCCATTACCTGGGCCGAGCCCACCCTAGCGTCTCACCTGGACCACAGCATCAGCTTCCCCGCTGTGCACTGGGCTCCCATGCTTGCCTCTGCATGATTCATTTCCCACACAGCAATCAAAGGGTGAGTTCGAAGGTTTAAGTTGGATCGCATCACACCCTGCCATCCTCCCACCTACCACTTTCCCATCACACCCCGTAGATTCTCACTGCAGTGAAAATAAAATCCAAACTCTTCTATCTGATCTTGCCTCTGACCTCCTCACATCATCGCCTCTCCCCTTCCCACAGCCAGGCCTTTCTCGTCATCTGATCTGGACTCTCCCTTCAGGCCTCTCCAGAACATACTCCACTGTGTTGTCTTTAAAGTTCTCATCACTGAGGGCACTTGCTTCTTGTCCATCCTCCACTAGAAGATAATTCCAATAGTGTGGGAACTTTGCCCTGTGCTCTGCTGCATCCACAGTGTACATACGGTATCTTGCCTAAGGCTGGTGCTTAGTGAACGAAGGGAGAGATGAGCCCATGCATCACGGAGTTGAACTTCTGTGTCCATGGCTCCAAAGCTGTGTTTCTGTTGCATCACAGTGATGTTAGAGAAGCTGGACACTGATGCCTGGTACATGAGTGGAAACCACTATTGGCTCCAAAGACTGCTTTGTAATGCTGACCTACACTTCACCTTAACATGATATATATATTTTTTAACATATAGCACTATCTGTCTTCAGGTTTAAAATAACTCTAAACATTGCAGTGGGTACTCTGGAGGGGGAAAGCTTGGGACTAGGTATTTCCATACTTAATCCTTTTACGTAGCATGTCTGTCACAATTTTTATGCCCTTCCTTGTGTCATTTGTATGAAGGTTTCTCTCTCCTAATAGATGATAAGTTCCTTTGAAGGCACCACAGTTTGGCACAGTGTTTTGTATCTAGGTAGCATTAGTCAGTCTTTGTTTAGTAAAACTAAATAGTTTACTGTATAATCCCTTTGATCTAGAGAGACTGGTTTTTTTATTGCCCCAACATCTCTTTTCTTTGTTTTTTTTACAGTTCTCAGTTCTCCACCTATATCTGCTGCAGGGCCAGAATGGACATTCAATAAATGTTTGTTGCAACTGAAATAAGGGCCCACCCTGCAATATAAACTGTAAAACAACAACAACAACAACAAACCAAAAAACAAAGAAACAAAAAAAAAACTTGGCTACTCAAGTAGGGCTGCGCTGAGTTCTGCATTTCATGACAATCATCCGATGTAGACATTACTGTGCCCAGTTAAGAAGACATATTTGCCCCATGAAAATAACTGGGAATCGCTAAGAACTGAGGGTAAGGAGGAAATAATTTTAGGGACGTTTAAATTTAAACTTTTTTTTTTCCCTAACAGCTTAGTAGAAATTTTATTTGTCTGGAAACAACCTGAATTTCCATTAATTCAAAAATAGCTATTCCAGACAAGCAAAAGCTAAAGGAGTTCATTACCGCTAACCTGGCCTTATAAGAAATGTTAATGGGACTCCTTTAAGCTGAAAAGAAAGGGAGCTAATGAGTATCAAGAACACACATGAAAGAATATTGCTCACTAGAAAGGTAAATATTCAGTAAAGACCGGAGAGGAATAACTGATAAAGCTATTATGAAGATTAAAAGACATAAGTAGTAAAACTAGGATTACAATAATTAATTAAGGGATGCACAAGACAAAAAGATGTAAAATGTGGGATAAAGAACACAAAACATGGGAGGGAGTAATAATGTTGAGCTTTACAATGGTATCAAACTTAAGTTATCAACTTAAAATAGACTGTTACAGATATAAGTTGTTATATGAAAGCCTTACAGTAGCCACAAAGCAAAAACCCACAGTAAATACACAGAAAGAGAAAGAGAAAAGAATATAAGCGTACCAATAAAGAAAGCTATCAAACATAGATGAAAAGAGTGAGAGAAGAAGCAAGGAACAGGAGGAACTACAAAAACAGCCAGAAAACGATGAACAATATGGCAATGAGCACATCCCTAAGGACACTTACTTTAAATGTAAATAAACGAAATTCTCCAATCAAAAGACAGAGTGACTGACCAGGTTAAACAAGACCTATCTATATGTTGCCTACAAGAAACTCACCTCAGAGGTAAGGACACACACAGCCTGAAAGTGAAAGGATGAAAAAAGATATTCCATGCTAATGAAATCAACAACAACAACAACGAAGGTGGAATGACTATACTCCTATCAGACAAAATAGACTTTAAAACATACAGTAATAAACGACAAAGAAGGGTGTTGCATAATGATAAATAGCTAAATCCAACAAGAAGATACAACATAAATATTTATAGAGTCATAAATATTTATGAAGTCAACATAGGAGAATCTAAGTTTGAAAAGTAAATATTAACAGACCTAAAAGGAAAAATTGCTAGGAATACCATAATAGTAGGGACCTTTAATATTCCACCCACCTCAATGCAGGCAGAAAACAAATATGGGAAAACTGGCCTTATATGACATGTTGAACCAGATGGACTTAATAGATATTTATAGAACATTCCATCCAAAAGCAACAGCATACATTCTTCTGAAGTGCACATGGAACATTTTCCAAGATAGATCATATGTCAGGGAACAAAACCTCATAAATTTAAAAGGATCGAAACCATATCAAGCATCTTTTCTGACCACAACGGTATGAAAGCAGAAGTTAATTACATGAACAAAACTACAAAACTCATGAATATGTGAAGATTAAACATGCTACCGAACAACCAATGGGTCAAAGAAAAAAATCAAAAGAGAAATCAGAAAATACCTTGAGACAAGTGAAGGTGCAAATGTAACATGCCAAAATTTGTGAGATGCAGCAAAAGCAGTTCTAAGAGGAAAGCTCATAGTGATAAATGACTACCTCATGAAACAAAAGGCTGAAGTAAAGAACCTAACTTTACACTTTAAGGAACTAGAAAAAGAAGAAACGCACCCCAAAGTTTAGTAGAAGGAAGGAAATAAAGATTAGGGAAAAATTTAATGAAATAGACACTAAAAAGACAATAGAAAAGATCAATGAAGTTAAGAGCTGGTTCTTTGAAAAGATAGACAAAACTGACAAATCTTCAGCTTGACTCACACACAAAAAAACCCAAACAAACAAACAAACAAAAAAACACCAGGACTCAAATAAAATCAGAAATGAAAGAGGAGGTGTTACAACTGATGCCACAGAACTACAAAGGACTACAAGACACTGCTATAAACAATGATAGGACGGAGAATCTAGAAGACATGGATAAATTCCTAGAAACATACAAGCTACCAAGACTGAAGCACACTGAAATAGAAAATCTGAACAAACAGATTGCTAGGAAGGAGATTGAATTAGGTGTTGAAAACCTCCCAACAAACGAAAGCCCAGGACCAGACAGCTTCATTGGTAAATTCTACCACATTTTCAAAGAAGAATTAATACCAATCATTCTGAAACCTTTCCAAAAAATAGAAGACAAGGGAACTCTTTCAAATTCATTTACAAGCCTAGCAGTACCAAACAAAGATGCCACAAAAAATTATAGGTCAATATCCCTTAAGAACATAGATGCAAAATCCTCAACAAAATATTAACAAGCCAATTTCAACAATACATTAAAAATATCATATATCATGATCAAGTAGGATTTATTCCAGAGATGCAAGGATGATTCAATATCCATAAACCAGTCAATGTGATACACGATTAACATAAATGATAAAAATCATATGATCATCCTAATAGATGCAGAAAAAGCATTTGACAAAAATTCAACATCATTTCATCAGAAAAACTCTCAACAAACTGGGTATAGAGGGAGTGTATAGAGGGAATAATAAGGTTCACATATGACAAGCCTACACTTAACATTATACTCAATGGTAAAAAGCTAAAAGCTGGGCGCCTGGGTGGCTCAGTGGGTTAAAGCCTCTGCCTTCGGCTCAGGTCATGATCTCAGGGTCCTGGGATCGAGGCCCGCATCGGGCTCCCTGCTCAGCAGGGAGCCTGCTTCCTCCTCTCTCTCTGCCTACTTGTAATCTCTCTCTGTCAAATAAATAAATAAAATATTAAAAAAAAGCTGAAAGCTTTTTCTCTAAGGTCAGGAACAAGACAAGGATGCCTTCTCTTGTCACTTTTATTCAACATTTTTTTTACACCTTTTTATTTTTTAAGATTTTATTTATTTGAGAGAAACGGAGAGAGAGTGCCAGCACAAGGAGAAGGGAAGGGCAGGGAAAGGGAGAAGCAGGCTCCCCGCTGAGCAGGGAGCCTGACACAGAGCTCTATCCCAGAACCCCAGGATCATGACCTGAGCTGAAGGCAGATGCTTAACCGACTGAGCCAACCAGGCACCCCTTATTCAAAATTTTTATTCAACAATTTTTATTCAACAATTTCACTATTGAAAGTCCTACCTAGGGCAATTAGAGTAATGTTAATAATAATAATAATGGGCATCCAAATTGGAAAGGAAGCAGTAAAATTGTCACTAGTTGCAAATGGCATGATATTATATATAGAAAATCCTAAAGACTCCACCAAAAAACTGTAAGAACTAATAAAAGAATTCAATAAAGTTCCAGGATACAGAATTAATACAAAAAACCCCACTATATTTCTATACGTTAATAATGAAAGATCAGAAAGAGAAATTAACAATCCCATTTATAATTGCATAAAAAATAATACAATATCTAGGGATAAATTTAACCAGGGAAGTGATAAACTTGTACAATGAAGACCAGAAGACTAATAAAAACTAATAAACTAATACAAGAAATTGAAGGAGACATAAATAAATGGAAATTTATTGGATTAGAATGGGTTAGAACTAACATTTTAAAATGTCCATACTATCCAAAGCAATATATAACTCAATGCAATCCTTACCAAAATTCCAATGGCATTTTTCACATAAAGGAACAATCTTAAAATCTGAACAGACCCCAAATAGCCAAATCCTAAGAAAAAATAGCAAGCTGATTTCAAACTATATTACAAAACTATAGTAATTAAACACTAAAGTATTGGCTTTAAAAAGACACATAGATCAATGGAATAATATAGGGAAATTGACCTCCTTGTCCATTAATTTACAAGAAAGGGACAGAGAATATACAATGGAGGGAGAATGGTCTTTTCAACAAATGGTGTTGGGAAAACTGGACAGCCACATGCAGAAGAATGAAACTGGGCCCCTATTTTACACTACACACAAAGTTAACTCCAAATGGATTACTGACTTGAACATAAGACCTGAAATTATAACACTCCTAAGAGAAAACACAAGCAGTAATAAGCTCCTTGATATGGGTCTTGGCAACAATTTTTATAATATGACGCCAAAAGTGAGAGCAACAAAAGCCAAAATAAACAAGTAAGATGAAGTCAAGCTAAAAAACCCATGCATGGCTAAAGGAACCATCAACAAAATGAAAAAGCAACCTACAAAGTGGGAGAAAATATTTGTGAATTATATATCTAATGAGGGACTGATATCCAAAATATATAAAAAACTCATACAACTCAATAGGGAAAAAAAAAACAATCGATCAAACAATGGGCAGAAGATTTGAATTTTTCCAAAGATGATATAGAGATGACCAACAGGTACATGGAAAGATGCTCTCCATCATTAATCATCAAGGAAACGAAAATCAAAACCACGATGAAATATCACCTCCCACCTGTTAGAATGGCTATAATCAAAAAGAGTAGAAATACCAAGTTCTGATGGCATAGTGGAGAAAAGGGAACCCTGTGGATTGCTGGGGGGAATGTGAATTGGCATAGCTGCTATGAAAAATAGTACAGAGGTACTCCAAAATATCAAAAATGATCCAGCACTTCTACTTCTGGATATTTATCTGAAGAAAACAAAGAACACCAACTCAAAAAGACATAAGCACCCCCCATGTTCATTGCAGCATTATTTAAAATAGCCAAGGTAGAGGAAAAAGCTAAGTGTCCATCGACGGATTAACAGATAAAGAAATTGTGGTGTGTGTGTGTGTGTGTGTGTGTAATGAAATACTATTCAGCCATTAAAAAAAAGAAATCTTTCCATTTGTGACAACACGATTGAACCTTGAGGAAATTATAAGTAAAATAAGTCAGACAGAAAGACAAATACTATATAATCTGTCATATGTGGAATCTAAAATCAAGCAAATAAACGAACAAAGCAAGCTCACAGGTACAGAAAGCAGATTTGTGGTTTCCAGAGGCAGGAGGCTGGAGGTGGCACAAATGAGTGAACTTTTAAAAATATATATATTTTATTTATTTATTTGAGAGAGAGAGAGCACGAACGGGAGGGGCAGAGGGTGAGGGAGAATCAGACACCCTGCTGAGCAGGGAGCCCAACGCGGCTCTCAATCTCTGGACACTGGAACCATGACCTGAGCCGAAGGCAACACTCAATCCACTGAGCCATCCAGGTGCCTGTGAACTTTTTTTTTAAGTTGCATTTAAATAAATGGAACTTAAAAATAGCAGAATAAACTCTGGAACATCCCTATATGGAATATTATTCAGTTTGAATGACCTACCTCTTCACATATCAACCTAAAAGGATTTCCATGATATATTGTCAAATCCAAAAAAATAAAATAAAACAAGCTATCTAGAATACGGTGTGATATATAGGCGCCTATTTGTATTTTAAAAAATGTGTTGGGGTGCCTGGGTGGCTCAGTCATTAAGCGTCTGCCTCCGGCTCAGGTCATGATCTCAGGGTCCTGGGATCGAGCCCCACATTGGGCTCCCTGATCAGTGGGAAGCCTGCTTCTCCTTCTCCCACTCTCCCTGCTTGTGTTCCTTCTCTCTCTGTGTCCCTCTCTGTCAGATAAATACATAAAATCTTTAAAATAAAATAAAATTTAAAAAATGTGTGGATAAGCATGTGTTTATTTGTATGGGCATGGAGAAACGTGTGGAAGGATACACACCAAGTTGTTAAAATCTGTCATCACAGTGCGCTGGGGATAGAGGAGTTGTGGCAGAAGGTAGTCATCGGCTTTTCCTTTTTGCCTATCTTTACTGCTTCACTCTTTACAACGACAGTATTGCTTTCGAATAAAAGTGTATTGCAAAATAAAGACTAAAAGAAAATGCCATGTTTTCCCTAGGATAGGGCATACATATCAGCTAAATTATAATCTTCATGGTGTTCAGTGACTAGTGAGTTAACTTTCTTTTCTTGCTCTGTGTCCCCTGGCGAGCTCATCTCTTGCTCACAAATCCAGTTATCAAGAATAAATGGCAGGCTGCTGGGAATTGACCCTAAGGAAACAGTCCAAAGAGAGAGCTCAGAGAAAGCTTTCTCCTTGGGGTTATTTATCACGTTGCTGTTTTGTAAGATTGTAATATTGGATACAACATAAATGCCCTACAATAGGGAAAAAGCTAAGTAAATTATGATACATTCACTTGGAAATATTAAGAATGACTGAAAAAGAGGCATCTACCACTTCACAGCAGCTAGAAAACGCTCGTATTACAACATTCATGGAATAGCACAGTACACAAAACTAACTTCCATTAGCAAAATTATATGGAAATGATCAGAAAAAGATGATACAGAAAGAGATGCAACCTACAGACTAAAGTGGCTTAGCATGATGCTTACAGGCAGCCCCCCCAAATCTCAGGCATGCAAGTTATTACAGGAATGTTAAATAATCACTCTGGAAGAGTCACCCCACATTGTATAAATCACCAGGGGACGTCAGTTCCAGAGTTATATGTCTAGCTTAAAATCATTTAAGAAGATGACACTTTGGCCAATATTTTCAAATAGCCTGAGAGCATCCCCGTCATTTTTTTGTTCTTTCTCCCAACTGCACTGCAAGAGAGAGTGGCATGGGTATCTCAGGAGATAAGAAAGAGGGCGCCTGGGTGGCTCAGTGGGTTGATGCCTCTGCTTTCGGCTCAGGTCATGATCTCAGGGTCCTGGGATCGAGGCCCGCATCGGGCTCCCTGCTCAGCGGGGAGCCTGCTTCCCCCTCTCTCTCTGCCTGCCTCTCTGCCTCCTTGTGATCTCTCTCCCTCTCTGAAATAAATAAATAAAATCTTTTAAAAAAAAAAAAAAAAAAAAAAAAAAAAAGAAAGAAAACGAGATGCTTTGTTTTGTAAACTTGGTCAGTGTCTTGTGAGATCTCAGGGGGAATTATTTTTATTAGTCCTGAACATCATGAGGAAATGTTAATTCTAGTTCAATTTGTTGAAAAGCCTGAGGGAAAAACCATGTGAGGGCCATAGAATAAAATCTGGTCTGTAGAAAATGGTGGATGGAGCACTGGACAGGGAGTCAGGAGGATGTGGGTTCATTCATTCATTCATGCATGTTTGTTGTGTGTAATAGACTTCAGAGCGTAAATCTGTTAAAGGAATCTGGTCCCAGCTGTCAGGCAGCTATGGTGAACGTTCAAGGACATAACCAAGTACTTACAGTACCATGTATTAGGAACAGTGATAAAGAAAAGGATATTATGGCGTATGAAGGAAAAAATGTTGGGCTCCTCTTGAGATAGTAGGTTTGACTCCAAAACAGAGGTAACCCTTGAAAAACCAGGCCCTGGAATGCTGGCTACGGGGACACAAGACAGAGCAGTGGTTGAGTAAGGACACGATCACGGAGACAGACTCCAGTCCCAGCTCCGTCCGGAAGTGTGTGACGTTGCGCACATTGTTTAACCTCTAGAGAGCAATTTCCTCACCTGTAAAAAAAGTTAACTGTACACGCCACCCAAGACAAGGGTTAGAATTGCAGGAGAAGTTGCCCACGCAGACCTCAGCAGAGAGCCTGGCACACAGCTCCAGCTACATCAATGGTAATAAATGGTAGCTCTATCCCTATGAACTAACAGCTCCTCGGCCTCCGTTACTGTGACCAGAACAAGGCAGATGGTAGGATACTGTTGCGGAATATAAATCATGGGCTGCTTCAGGCGCTGGATTTTGATCTGCAGGGTGTGGAGCGACATTCTGAAGCATTCCAACCTGTTACTATTAATCATTTCCCTGGGAAGCTTTTCCGGAGTCGGTCTCCGGAGTGAATTCTGTCAGTGGGCTGTGGGTGTGTGAACAGAAGGGATCTTCCTCACGTGGGAGCGACTCTGCCCTCCCCGGGTTTGGTACACATTAGAGGAAGACTCATGGGCCGCTCCCATGGGCCCCTCCAGGGAGGGCTGCTTGACAGCATTGTGGTTTGGCCTGTCAGCACAACTAACCACTCATTTCTCAACCAACATCCCGTGTCACTCCGCGCATCCCGGCCGGGCTGGAGGGAAGACACCCGCAGAGCGCCAAGAGGGTAGCCCGGCCTAGCCTAAGCAGGCCTACTGAACCCAGGTACCTCACGCACAAAACCAAGATGTCTCCTCTGCTTTCCGGACATACCAGGATGTTGCTTTAATGGCGCTGTGTAATCTCGGATGGGACTGGATTCCAAGCCAGCTGCTGAATTCCTGCACTCACCCCAGCATTAACGATCAGCAGGGTCACCCATGATCAGAACAGTAAGAAAATTCTTGCTTTCCTGAGTCCTAAATTTCTTGGTGAATTATTGCTTTGCTCACATACCATTATTGTGTCCGTTTCATAGGTGAAATCATGGAGAGACAGAGAGATGAAGGGCTGTATCCAAGTTGGCAAGCCAGCAGGAAGAGAGCCAGAGTTTAAATCCTGGCGATGGGAATTTGGGATCTGAAGACTACCTCTGTGGGCATGCTGCCTCCCAGTGAAAATGCTAAAATGAAGAGTGAGTACGCAGAGAGAGGGCCCCATGAGTCCTGAAGCCCTAGAATAAAACAAAGAGGTCTCCTGATTAAAAAAGAAATGTAATAAACCACCACAACAAAGAGGTCTCCTGGAAGGGTCTTGTTTAAATGCTTAGCTACCTAGCAGGAACTAATTTCACTGGGTCGGGTCCTTACTGAGCTCAGGAGAATCAGCACAGGTGGATGGGGAGGGTTTTGTTGTCTTTCTCTTGAGAGAAAGAGGCCCTGGACAGGGGGCGTTCTAGGATTCCTGAGAGTGAATGAGAGCCCAGAGAACCGAGACAAAGGCCCTGGCAGTGGAATTATGGGCCAAGGGGGTGGGGCAGGGAGCCGGGGGAGAAAGGACTTTAAAATGTGTAAATACAGTTGCGCCACAATTTGGTCAGGGCTGGCCCTGCTCATTCAGAAAGGCTGTTCTCAACTCTCCCTGTTCAGAGAGGCTTATCTGGATCTCCTTGACGTGGACATTCTCAAGTTCTGTGGTTCAGCAGGTGCCCGAAAGCTCAAGTGCACTATCGAGGCCAATGCCATCCCTGGGAGAATTGGGTCCCAGTCAGCCCAAGCCAACAGGGATTTACTGGTCACCTAAGTGGCAGGACCTGCCCTGGGGACACCGGTGGCATAAAGACTCAATCTGGGCGGTGCTGGAAGACCAGTCCGAATGAGTGACAAGTGCCTGAGGAATCATGGCTACTGGAAGGACAGACATCCAACTCCTCTTGATGGGCCACTGTGGTCTTGGAAAGATAACCCTTGGGTGAGATGAAGAGGGGCCTGGAAAGACATGAAGAGGAAAACGGGTGAAGAGGAACTGAGTGGGGGAGGACAGACTAGCAAAGGAAGAGAAGCCAGGAGGCCCAAGAGTAATGAGGAGGGAGGAAGCTGGCAGGAAGTTGGGAACGAAGAGCTAACCCGAGAAAATCCTCCGTGGCTGAGGAATTCAGAAGAAGGGGACTGATTGCCTCACAGCTCCAAGTTTGGATTGGGTTGTGCTATGGAGGTGATCTTCTCCCCCATTATTTCTCTCTCTCTCTCTCTCTCTCTCTCTCTCTCTCTCTCTCTCTCTTTTTCTTTTTTGGTAAAATGTGCCACATTCAACTGACATTGGGTAAGTGGTGTTTGGGGGAAATCCAGAAAATGGAGCTGAGTTGCTTGCTGGGGTTTGCAGGAAGCAAAGAGAAGTAAGAGCTGCAAGAGGGGAGACATGAGGGGGACTGGCATCAAGGGTCCCATAATTCCCCTTATCCACGGTTTCAATTATCCGAGGTCAGGAAGCACATGATCCTCCTGACATGGAGTCAGAAGGTCAAGAGAAGGTCAATCTCACATCATCACAAGAAGAAAGAGTCCAGGACAATGAGATATTTTGAGGGAGAGGCCACAATCACATGCCTCTTCTTACAGTATATTGTTATGGTTATTCTATTTTATTAAGAGTTACTGTTGTTAATCTTTTATTGTGCCTACTCTATAAATTAAACTTTATTACAGGTAAGTATATGTAGGAGAAAACGCAGTATATAAGGGCTCAGTACTGTTATGGTTACAGACATCCACTGGGAGGTATTGGAGCCCCTACGGATAAGCTGAGACTACCGTCTGGGCCAATTCCCAAGACCGGCTCTGTGGAGCAGGGGAACTGAAGCCCAGCGGAATCCCCTGGAAGGTTTGCTGGACTCCATCTCCAGGGTTTGACCCGCCAGGTCTGGGGTGCTGGGACTTGAAAATGCTGCCTTCCTGATGCCCTCAGGTGAGCTGATGCTGCAGGTGGAATTATCCTCCAGATAATGGAGCCACGCCAAGTTCCTTACTAACCATGGGGGAGGAAATAACGTGATTTTCTCTGAATCGCAAAGGAAAAGAGTGATTTCTAATTTATTAGAAGCAATATACAAAATGCCACCAGCAAATTCCCAGGAAAGTATTTTGGAAGTTCAAAGAAGGAAAGAAGGCCCCTAAGTCCTTTGCAGGGAGTGCTCGGTCAGTACTACCAGGCTCCCCGTGGGGTTAAGATGTGTGACAACTTATTGCAAAGGAATCTAATTAGGGGTCAGGAAGCCCAAGTCTGAATTCCTAGCTAAGGCTCTTACCATCTGGAGGGCCTTGGGGGGGCAACTCATTAACCTCTCCGACCCCATTTTCTCTACCTTACCCTGGGGAACTCGTCCTTGATTATGGCTGCTACCACCACGCTTGCTCCCTGGTCCGCATATGGATGCAAGATTCCTTCCCTCAATCCTAGCACACCTGAGATAAACAGAATACATAGGCACCACTTGACCAAAATCCTGAGTGTCTTAGTTCTGGTTCCATGGAGATGGAGTCTGACATGGAGATTTGCATACGTTGACCGGGATCCCCCTTGGGAATGACACCTGAAAGGGAGTGAGGGGCACAGAGCTGGCCAGAGGGAGATGCTGCTCTGTGAGGCTCACCTGTGGGGAGCTCCAGCACCAGCATGGATCTTGCCAGTTGCCCCGGCTAGAACAAAGGGGCTGGGTCTCGTACCCTCAAATCTGTCCTACACTGCACTGCTTCTGGAAAGAGGGTTTACACTCAGGTGAGATGGCTGTCTTCAGATAAGGGCAAAGCCTCAGGGGCACACTCCCAGTAGGCAACAGTCCTGGCTGCTGGGGGAGCGAGGGCCTTGGTCCCAAAGTGGGAGCCAAGACCACCTACATATTCTGTGGAGTCCCTTGTTCACAATTACTGCGAATTTCAAGATGGCCACCTACTGCACTAGGCACAGGGGCCTTCTAAGCGCCAGGCTCTGCTCAACTATATAGGTTGCGTATCCATGAAGCCAGACTTGGTGGTGGACCCAAGAAGCTGGTCTTGGTGGTGGATTGGGTGGCAAACACAGTGTCCAGTTGCTGTTGGGAGAAGAAAAGAAACACAGAGAGAGACCCTAAGCTAGCTAATTGGCTTTCGAGATATGCCTCATCTTTAGTGTGACGTCACTGAAAGGGTGCCTCCAACATAGCTCTTGTGGCAAAGGCTTGTCCCAAAAGTTTCTCTGGGACCCTGCAGTCTCCTCAGTGCAGACACATGGAACCATGAGGCAGTCGCTGGCCTGATTTCCAGGCTGTTGGGTTTTGATCCATCACGACCTTCCTCCCCCTGGGTAACTAGCAGTGGGGACGCCCATCCCTGTCTGGGAAAACCTCACCTACCCAACTGGCAGGGACCGAATCATCTTTTTGCCCATGGGGACCAGCTGACATTCTTCAAGAGGCACTCAGCAGAGGGGCTGGGGGGCGGGACGATCTTGTCTCCTAGCTCCTCATTCCTCGTTCTTCCTCTGCGCCAACATGGCCAGCATACGCAGGCTAGGCTGCCGTGGACCTCAGTTGCTTGCCTGTTTCTCGGCCCCAGAGTCAGGGAAGTCCTTTTCAATTAGTGAAAATAAATGTTTCATTGGATTATTTTTTCATCAGCCAAAGCCCCAGGTTTCTGGACCCTGTCTTCCAGTTCTTTCAAATAAAATTTGAACCAAAGAGTAATCCCCTCTACACAATCTATCAGTTTCGTTTTCTCTCCCTTTTCCAACTGTGCTCTTACCCCACTTCGGGGGCCCCCAGAGCCCATTAAACTTGCTCAATGAGATGCTGTGTTCGCTACTCACCCCACACAGGCCTTCCCTGGCAGCCCTCAGCCGTGTTTGCTTTCCTCACTCCGTCCCTCTTTATTCTTGTTTTAGAATGTTGGTGAGTTGGTTGGCTTTCTTTTTTTTTTTTTAATTTTCTTTTACTTATTCAGTGACTTGAAGTGTTTTATATTTCACATTAGGCGATGGATAAAAGGCAGCCTTCACTGGGCGTCTGTCCTTCTGTGACTCTGGAATGTGTCTCGGCTGGGTGGGTGCAGGAGGCAAGGCTGAGACTCTGCTCTTTTTATAACCTTCACCCCAATGCTCCAAAAGTAAAAAGAAGGGAAATGGGGCTGTGCTCTGAGTTCAAGCCACAAAAAATCATATGTAATTATCCTTCTGTTTTAGTCATATGTGTGTGTGTGTGTGTGTGTGTGTGTGTGTGTGTGTGTGTGTATGTATACACTGGGTGATTAGGGTTGCAACACACATATACATTGTATATAATTGTATATATCATTTAGAAGATATTTAAATGAATGTATTCATATATATATATTCATTTACTCTTTACGAAAACCTTATGAGGTAGATATTTTAATTCACATTTATAGGAAGTGGTTGTGTATATATTTTGTAATATATACACATATTACATATAAAATAACTGAAGATATTTACATATATATATTTTATTATATATAATTATACATATATTTTAAATATATTTTTATTTAATTTAATCTTTACAAAGATACCAGGTGGTAGCTATCATCCTATGTTTCAGATGAGAAAGTGAGGCAGAGAGTGAGGTTCCATAATTTGCCAAGGTCACTCAGCTGGTAAGAGGCAGAGTGGGATTTGGACTAGGGAGTCTCACCCCAGAGTCGGGGCCTTGGACCATCTCTCATGTACACACAAAGTGGAGGTCTGCGGGGACTCTAATCAGTCTAAGCCAGATAGCATCTCTTGGCAGGAAGATATGATTGTACTTTTGTAAACGCCAACCCAGTTCGGGGCCCTGTATCGTGCCTGCAGGAAAACCTGGATGAACAGGAGGAAACAGCTCTGAAAGCTGGAACCTGGGTGCGTGTCCAGCCATCTCTAGGAGAGGTGCTGACTCAGGGGGCACACACATTGAGAGTGTTCTTTGCTTCTCCATCACAGGGACCCCAACATGGTATGCCTTTGGCTTGATATGTATTTGCTTCATAAGGGAGTGAATGGAATGAATGGGCAACCGGCAAACATTCTTTTCCTTCTTTCACACGGGAGGATATATGCGTGTGCGATGTGTATGCATGTGTGCACACTCCCATAAATAAATACACACACACACGTCTATGCTACTCTTTATATATATTATGCATATCTCTTATTCTGACCATCTCAACAGTCCTCAAACAGATAGCATCATTGTTATCATAATTTTAGAGTTAAGGAAATTGAGCAAGTAACTGGGTATGTAAGTTACTAAACGCCCATGTTACACAGCTAATTAAGGTGTGCACATGCATGCGTGCACACCCCCCCCACACACACACACTCCTGTGTGTCTACATGCTCTATACAGGTTAAATTAAAAGATTATTTAGGTAAACCCACATATCTCTTTTCACTTCCTATAATGTGTAGACAGTAAATGCATGTATCCATGTGCATATTATATCCACATCATCCCCACCTAGATGAAAACAGAGAACATCTCGGCACCACAGAAGGTTCTCACCTGCCCCCTCCTAATCCCCAAAGGTGACTACTTCTTCTCACCTCCCTCCCTATAGATTAGTTTTGCCTGTTTTGTTTCTCACATTTTATATGAGTAGAATCATACTATAGGTACTCTTTTTTGGTTTGGCTTATTTTGTTCTCCATTATACCTGGAGAGTCACTGAGTAGGAGCTCAGCATTCGCAAGCATTCGCATTACCGTGGAGCACTCCATTATTTGAATAGGCCACATCTCAATCATTCACCTGATGATGGGATACGTGTTTCTAGTTTGGGGTTTTTATGCCTACTGTTGCTAGAAAGACTTTTATACACGTCTATCTGTGAGTATATACCTTCAATTCTATTGGGAATATACCTAGGGGTGGACCTGCTAAGTCAAAGGTGAAGCATATGTTTGGCTAGAGTACATGTTGCTATAGTCTTTCAAAGTCCTTGTGCAAAATTATGTCCCGGCCAGCAGCACACGAGACTCTGGGATCTCCTCTCACACTGCAATCATGGAGGCATTTCAGGGGATTTAAATATGAAGACACGAGGGTGCAGTGAGACACCCCTGAGAGCAAGACCACAGCCCTTTTGAACGGAGCATGCAAAAGCCTAGGCCGGCAGCTTTGGCTTGGAGTTCAGTGGTGATTTCCCCCTGCTCCCTCCCACTACTGTGACTTTCAGCTAGGCAAGCCCAGAGAAGATGGAAAACAATTGCAGGCTTCATCTGTGTCATGAGAGTGAAACCCATTATTATGAAAAATGTTAACCTTTCCTCTTCTGGGCAGAAACAGCTCTTGCTGTCAGGGGATGCCTTGTTCAGAGAACTCTGGGATTTCAAAGAAACTCTTCAAGTTCCAAAGAGCAAAAACAAACAAACAAACAAACAACAACAAAAAATCAGCTGTTCCAAAGAGCCATTGTTATATCGTTTGACCTGCTGAGCCGTCACCTAAATCTTCAAGACAAGACTACTCAAAATGCCAGAAGTGTCCCATACCGATGACAGGTGTCTCCCTTTCTCGGTTTTCCACGCACCAGAAGAAATGATTTCAAGCCAGTTGTGACCTCATTGCCTCACACCCCTCGCTATAATTCATAGTCAGGAACACGACGGACTTGCCTTTTCCTTGCAACTTTCCAAGAAACTCCACTTTGACTCAAGGACAGAGAATAGGTCAGCCGAGTAAGTTTCTTGGGGCAGATGAGATGTTTGATTTTCGGCAAAGAAATTCAGGTTGGGGCTACGCATTTTAGCCAGTTTGTTCTAAGTTGGCTCATTCTAGCAAGCTGATCTGAAACCTCAACAAGGATTTCATGACTGACTCCCCCAGTGCTAGTCACTGGTGCTGTCTGCCAAAGACTTGTATCCTGCTCCCTGCTGAGCGTGTCTATGTAGGATTATGCTCTTGGCCCCTGGCGTTTGGATGGGGCCATATGACTCACTCCAGCCAAGGAATTGTGAGTAGAAGTGGCATGAGCCACAGCTGGACTGGTACTTTTTTTTTTTTTTAAAGATTTTATTTATGTATTTGACAGAGAGAGATGGAGAGAGCACAAGCAGGGGGAGCAGGCAGGCAGAGGGAGAAGGGGAAGCAGGCTCCCCGCCGAGCAGAGAGCCCGACGTGGGGCTCGATCCCAGCACCCTGAGATCAAGACCTGAGCCAAAGGCAGAGGCTTAACCAACTGAGCCACCCAAGCGCCCCTGGACTGGAGCTGTAATTTGTGGTCACAGACCCTTCAGAGCTCACTCAGCCTCTTGAGATGGAAGCTGCTCTAACCACGTGGAACAGAGCCTTTGCTGCTTGCTGTCCCTGAGATGTTTGTGTTACTTGTCCCTGCAGCATAGACTAGTCCCAGTTGATACACTCTCTCTCATTCAGTTCACACCCTTGCTCAAATGTGTGCTGACTCTCTTTGTTTCAATCCTTAAGGAACTGGAGGCTCAAAAATAGGGCTTAGTTGAAACAAGAGAGGCTCTAATAGAGAATGAAAGCTAAGTCATTCTGAATGTTGTATTAAGTGTGTGCCATTCATGATTTAATATTCAAACAGTAAGTACTATACATGTGTTACACAAGCGGTCCTGTCAGTAACTGGTAAGGAAATGGGACAAGGAAGTAAAAGATATAAGAGGAACAGGGCTTCATCTGCAGGTGCTCTCGGGGAAATGCCAATGCGGGGGCTTCCTGCAGAGTTGACAAGCAGAAGTGGGGAGCATTTAGAAAGCAGAAGATCAATTATTCAGGCTGGTCCTCAAAGATGATTTCCATTCACTTGCTCACATTGGGGGGGGCGTGGACAGGGAGAAGGATAAGGAAAGAATGAGCACCCCCAAATGATCCTTTCTATCCCAGGAAGTCTAGGTTCACACAGCTGTGAGCACAGAGAAGAAGGAGAAACAACCCATATAATAGACATGTTTTATTTCAAATTACCTTTGACAGCCAAATAGGTAGGATCTCCAGCATTCCTACTGGGGGCAGAAACTGCTTCTATCTTGTTTATTCTTATAATCTGAGAGTTTAATGTAATATCTGGCATGTAGGATGAGCTTGCTATGGGTTATGAAATTAATAGATACACTAAGGAATAAATGGGTGAGCAGGGAATAAAGAAGGGCATCAAAATACCCTTCACCACATGCTTTCTTTGCTGTTCCAAACCTTTGCCACAAAATCTCCATGACCACGACCGTCATCTCTACGGGTCGGCATATGATGGCACAGCTCAGCTGCACTCATGAGTTGGTGGCAGGCCTGTCCACCTCAGCGCACAGTTATTGAACATTAGAACAACTGTTTGCAACTTAAGGAACAAAGTATGGCAGGCACAGGGGCCCCTGATCTGCCAGATCTGCCTTTTCCGTCCATGGACGCTCAACACCAGAAGAGAGAGCACCAGCCCAGGAGTCAGGCAACTGGGGTTCTAGTCCCAAGGAGCTGAACGTCTTACCCCGTGTAAGTAATGCTCCCTACTTCCTCACGTCAACTCTGCCAGGAAGCCTCTGCATCAGCCTTTCCCTTCAAGCACCTTCAGGTGAGGCCCTGTTCCTCTGATCTCCTTTGACTTCTTCACTTCTTACCAGCAACTTAAAAAGGCCAGTGTAGGGATTTTGCTGGATAAGCCAATTTCTTAAAATTGCTTGGAGATATAGCCCCCAATTCCTTTGGAGTATTTGTTAAACTCAAAAGCAATATTTTTTGGCCCCTGTCGAGCTCTGCACTCAAGCACTTCGGAGTTTACAAGAGAGAAAAACCACAGAGTTAAGTGGGCCCCCACTTTGTCCAGGAATACCCAAGGCATACGGTAGATGTGGCATGTGCTCATCCTTACCAAAGACTGAACAAATCCTAAAGGCTGCCATGAATGTTCATTTTCAGGGAAGATGGGGGAGGATTTGTGACAGAAGATGAAATTTCGTTCTGGATCCCAACTTTGCATGGCCCTCGATGATGACGACCCCCTAAATCTTTCCTTCTAAGTTTCCCCCGGGGAGCCAATTCCAGGGTTGCCCTGCTTCCCAGGCAATCTCGAATCGTTCTGTCATCCTAGATGTCTTGCTCAGGGAAATCTAGGGTTAACTATGCGGAGAGACTAGACATCAATCCCAGAATTCCAATTCCCTGCCCGAGGCTCAAGACGGGAAAGTCGGGCATGGTGCCCACCCCATGGCCCGAAGCAGAAGTGCTGAGCATCCAAGATATGCAGTGTGAGGTCATGCCCCAGCGACATCCGAAATGGACCCTTTTGGAGTTTTTCATGAAATTCATGACCAACTGTCATCAACCACAAAGGGAGAAGAGGCTGAAATCCTAGAGTCTGCATATGGTTCTCTTCCCGGTGCCTCATCGAGAATATCCTCTTTACCTGTTCTTACTTGATTTCGCTGTCCTCAATTCAAATATTGGTATTTTGCAGCTGTTTTTACTATAACAATTGACTACAGTTCAATTATGTTCTTGCATATGTCAGGTATAGTACAGTCTAATTTAATCTTCATTACACATCGCCATATTGCAATTATACACGCTATACAAGTGTTAACACATATTTAAACCTGCTATTCCTTTGTCACTGATTTACAAAGGAGGTACCTGAAAAGAAGCAGATGTCATAATTACACGCTTATTCAGCTCATTTTAAACTAAGTCTCAAAGTAAATTGCAGATGAGCCAAGCATGTCTTGAAATTAATGTAGTGATAGGACACTAATGCCACGATTCATTATGGTTTGTCAATGTGCTGTACTTCTGGAATGTGCGATAAAATTATATTAATACTCTGTGCTAATGAGATTAATGAATATGAACATGCAGGAGAAGAATAGGGTCCTTTGTTCAACTATTGAAAAAATAACATATAGGTAATTAAAAAGAATTAATCAAATCATGTACAGCCTCATTTATATTAAATTAATTTGTCTGGTTTCATTTCTAATAATTAATCACTTTTTGCAAATTACAAAGCACTTCAGGCGGATGGAAGCACTACTAGGAGTTGTGATTCAGAATATTTAGAACGATCAAGGTGGTCCCTGTGGGTTCATATTAATTAAGGTTTAACAGTTTGGAAAATTGTAGCAATATTTTATGATTCATGTAATTAAACTCTGTAACAAAATGTCACAACTGCTAGTTACTTCTGCGCCTGTGATTTATATCTTCCTCCTTTTGGAGAGGAAGCGGCAGAAATGAAGTCTTCTGAAACGTGCCGACACAGTCGATGGGAAAACAAGCTGGTGGGTTCAGTGCAAGCTGGAGCACTTTGTCTGGGGTACCAAGCACCCTTCCGCTCCCAAATTCCACCAGGGGGTTATGCAAATTAGACTGAGTCATATGATCTGACATATGGTAGAAATCTCAAGGGTCTCCTTGGGCATGTTTGCTTGGATTAAAAACAAAAAGGCAAGAGCTGTGAGCCTCCTGAAGGGGGTGCATGAAAAACTCCCCTTGACGGAGGCTCCTGGGCGTCCAGCAGCCACATTCCCGGAAAGAAAGGCAGCTGTTAGCTTGGGCATAGAGGTCATATGCCCAGGGTACTACCTAGTACATTTCCTCTAGTGCCCGGGGTCCTGGAGTAAGGACGGGCAACAGGAAGCTCTCTCCTGAGAGCTGTGGTCTAGGACAGCTCTGTGTGTGATTCTGGCCGTGGATGCCTCTCACTGCTGGCTGCTGGAGGAGGTGGAGGGAGGGCCCATGAGGATGTCTGGTCAAGGCCGTGAGCCTGCACTGTGGGTGGAAAGCACCTGGGGACTTTTTTTCCCCTAAAATTGTTAGGTCGGCTTTTCCCCCTTTGTCTCCTCAAACCCATTCCCTGTACTTCTCTTCCCGGTCTATGCCCGTGGATGCGGACTCCTGATGATCCAGTCCCTGACCTCCCTTGCCAGCAGGATTACGGCTGGGTTCTGCCCTGCCCCCGGGGAGGCACCAGCTGGAGATGGAAAGGCAGGAGGGGAAGGAGGTCGGGTAGTTCCTTCCCCCGTCTTTCTGCCTCAGGGCTGTCTCTCCTCCAGGCTGAGTGTGGGTGACCGCAGTCCCCTGCAGCCTGTCTTCCAGGGCCCCAGCTCTCCCTGGCTCCAGGGACACCACTGGCCCTTCTTTCTTCAGCTCAGTGGTGCTAATGGCTTCTCACTGCTGCTAGCTTCCGGGTGCTTCACCAACTCTTCCCCCATAAACAAACACTTCATTCAAGTTTCTTCCTTAAATATCTGAGAGTGAATTCCTGCCTGGGCCTCTCCCCAGAGATTCTGATTCAGTTGGCCTGGGGTAAGGCCCCAGCACCCAAATTTTTGTTAATCACTCTTGAGGATTCCATTGTATAAGGTGGAGAAGCCCTGCATTAGAGAGATTCTGGAAAGCGTTGGTATCTCCAAAAACAGTGCCAACAGATACCACTGCCAGGTTCTAAGGGCTTTACATATACCTAGTTCATTCTCCTGATGACTCTGAGAACCAGATGATATTATTATCCCCATTTCACAGATAAAATAGTTGAGGATAGAGAGAGGGTAAGTAATTTGCCAAGGTCAAACATCTAGTAAGTAGTGAAGCTAGGATTTAAGCCAGAATTTGGGCTCTCTGCCACTACTCTATGCTGTGCTAATATGAATTTAGCCAATTTATATTCTTTTTTAAAAGATTTATTTATTTGAGGGATAGACAGAGCATAAGCAAGCATGAGTGGGAGGAGGGTCAGAGGGAAAGAGCCCGATGCAGTGCCTGATCCCAAGACCCTGACATCACCACCTAAGTTGAAGTCAGACGCTTAACCGACTGAGCCACTCAGGCTCCCTGCCAATTTATTCTAAGGAATGATTTGGAGATGAGAAGAACCTGCCTGTTTATTCACATTTACCTTCAATTATGTATTCATGCATTCATTCTGAAACATTTTAATGAGCAACTACAGATGTCCCAGGTATCAAAGAGCCTCTACTCTACCTATCCAGGCTAGAGGGAAAAAAGAAACAGACTTATAAAAACAGATAAATAAGCAAATGTGTAAATAGATAAAACTGAAATATCACTGATGGATTGGATATACTGTGTCGAGGGACCCCTAGAGAGTAAACATTGTGTTTCAACGGGGACATAAAGAAAGCTTCACAGCCAAGGAGACCACAGATCAAATGTGCTCCGTGTTAGAGATTGTCTCGTGGGGCAAGATCCACAAGGACAGGATGGATGCCATGGCAGAGGCTGTATCTGAAGAGTCAGAAGGGTCATTTATCCCAATCGCTCAGATTCTGAGTTCTGTCCTGTAAGCACGGAAGAACTGGAATTGGTATTAAGCGAGGGAAATGGCATGCTCCTACTGAGGCTTCAGCAGATCACTTGACCGACACTGCGGAACATGAACTTCGGTGAGCCACGTCTGGACTCCGTGAACCCTTTAGGAGATGGTTGAAATTCAGATAAGAGATGATGGACTCAGAACGCCAGCCTCCACAGTGTGGAGGAAGAGAGTGGCTGTTGCTAAGGAATTTTTAATTCATTGATTTTTCTCTGGTCCAGTGCTCAGTCTGGCTATTAAACATAATGTGTGTGGTCTGGTAATGATGCCGATCTGCCCGGTTCTGCCAGGCCCTTCGGGAAGCTCTGGTCCCTCTCAGCCCACACTCAAATTGGATTAACTTGGAAATGAGAAAGACCATGCCTTTTTCTGCCTGTGAGCGGGTGCTAGGAATTTTGGGACTCCCGTGGGAAAGGAACACACACTCCTGATCAGCAGCCATGGTGTTACACGTCTGTAAATGGCACTAATTGGGCACAGTTTATTTTGTTTTGTTTTCTTTACAGAGTGTATGACCCCATTGTTGCGCTCAAGTAGGAAAACCATCCCGGGTTCCTTTGCGGGTAACAAGTTCGGTTCTGACCGCACCATGGTGGAGGCAATACTAATGGGATGGGGAGAAAAGCCCGCTCACAGACAAATGATGATAAAGTGACATCTTTAAGTAATCATCAAAAAAATGAGGCAGGGCCCTGTGAGCTGTCTCTCCAAAGTGACAAGGCTAAAGAAGCTGCCAGGCCACCAGCCTGAGGCCCCGAAGCACATTTATGATTTAATTCCCGTTTTGACATCAATCCACACATATTAATAACCTCAGCCAGAGAAAGGAATGTCCTGGGTGTGCGTTTATAGTGACATGCCTGCATCTAGGAAGCAAATTTTTGATTGCCAATTAAACCCCAAACAAGCTCAACTGTTTCCACTCATCCCACCCTACAAAGCTGCATCATATTTCAAACAGCATTTTGAGGCCCACCGACAGAACCTTAGTTTGGCATATTCCCTTGGAAACTGACACCAATTTCATTAACCGAAATCTGGTCTTATGGAATTATAAAATCTGTTAGTAGCGGGGGAGGGGGTATGGGGGGATGGTTACAGATCTCAGAGTCTGACCCCCTACCTGAAGAATATTCCATTCTATTCTACCCACAAGGGGTGGTCCACTTCAGGAACTCTAGAATTGAGGAGCCCCGACGCCCCAGAGAAGCTATGTGGTTTCCAGAGAATCTGTGGGTTTTGAGTCAGAGATCTAGTTCTATCCCAGAAACCGCATATGTCTATCCATTCAATGTCTATATATATAAGTATATATGAACATACAAATATATAAAATATTTTATAATATGCAAAGCATATTATAAATAAATTATATAATGAATATAAAATGTATTACATAACATAATAAATATATCAATAAATATTAAAATAAATATGCAAATATACAGGATGTATTTATTATGTGTTTACATAATATATAATATGTAATATAATCATAATATATGCTATATATATATTTCTCCCCCCCTCAACCAAAGCAATTCTGCCTTCCAGGGGCTATCTGGCAAAGACTAGAGATATTTTGGTTGGCATAACTGGGGATGCGACTGGCACCGAGAGGGTAGAAATCAGGAAGCTAAACATCCTAAAATGCACAGGACAGCTTCGCACCAAGTCCCCATAATCTGACCCAAAAGGTCAAGAGCGGTGATGTTGAGAAACCATGATCTGTACATACAGAGAAATACATGCAAATACAAACACATATACATTCTTAGCTCAGAGTCAGGCACAGCTCCCTTTATCATGATCATTAGAAAATTTATGGTTCCCTTGAGCCAAAATCTGTTTCCCATTTAGTCTTATATATGCCCCTTGGAAAGATACAGATTAAGTTAATTCCACTTCTAATGACAATCATTCAAATATATAAAATGAATACATAAAGACATCTTCCAAAGTTACAATCTCCCCAAATCCAGCACCCCATTTCCTCCCCATGCTTGCCTGTATGTCAGGGCCCCCAGTACACTCATCACGATTTTGGTGGAAAACCACCAAACAAAAGGCACTTAAGAAGATTAGGGGAAAATGGGTGGGGAGGGGCAGTAGGGTGACAGGGTATTTGTTGGAAAGACATTGGTTTATCTAGGAATCCAAGAGAACTCCAAAAGTACCTGGCATTTGGGAGGGAGAACACTATTATATTCTAGATGAGGGGCTAGGTTTGTCTTTATTAATCATCAGATCCTTGAGCTCTAACACACTGGCTGGAAAATTGTAGGCCCTGAATAATTACGTGTTGGATGGATGGAGGGAAGGCAGGCAGGAAGGCAGGAAGGAAAGAAGGGAGGGCAGGCGCAGGGGGAGGAAGAAAGAAGGAAGAAAGGTGCCATAAGAACAGAATTCTCACCGAAAAAGGGAATTAAGAGCAACAGCCAACCTCCATGAATGCTCTTTGTCCCCTTTAGGAGCCACTGCTCTATGAAAAAACAAGGAAACTGTCAGCAAAAATAAGCATCAGCACACGTGTGAAGCACTGACTCCTACCCTTTAAAGACCTCCTAGCTTTGATTCTTTGACTTCTGTTTGTGATGCTAAATTTCTTGCTGCCTCTTTAAGCTTACAACATGGTTTGGGGCTTTGCAACATGCAAGTCTGTTATTAGAGATTCTGTTGAATTATTCAGGGCTAAATCAAGATGCGAAGACACCTTTTTTGAGACAGAAAATTGGCAAACACTCTCTAAGATGCCTTACAGCCAAAAAAAAAAAAAAAGCCACAAATTCTTCTGCAGCTGTTGTATGTACTATAAAATTGATAATGATAAAAAAAATTTTTTTTGTTACCTGCATACGAATGGCATGTCCTTCCCAGGAAGGTCTTTTGTCTCCAGTGACAGTATCAGTTTTGACAGCCACAGTCCCACAAGAAACGTACCTGATCTGAAACCCAAGGGGTTAATTCTATCCCTTGAAGCTTCTGAAACACAAATGGGCTAATGTGCCATCAATATTAGAAATCAACATTAAGTGGAAAGATTTCCCTCTCTTTGACTTTCATTATAGGCCCAGGAATATTGAAAACCGCAATGACTCAGGGGATGGTGTCAAAACACACTTGATACACATCAAAAAGAATTGCCTCAGCAAGGCTGAGAGAATCAATTGTCTCTCCTTCCAAAATGCTGACCCAAAAGCTGAGGGCTTCTGCAAAATGCAGCGAAGTTTCCTAGAAAGCTTCTGANAATATGGCCCAATTTTAAAATTCCCCCAAAAAAAAAAAAAAAAAAAAAAGGCATCTGGACAATGTTCTGCAGCCTGGGCCTGTTCCACATATCAATAAACTAAGAAGGAAGGTAGGAAAAGGAGGTCAAGCAGACAGAAGAGAGCCAGCAATACCTAAGGGCTACTGAGGGTCAAGGTATGGCCCATGGATGATACAAATACAGGAATCTCGAGCACTTAAGCCGAGGCTCTGGTTTCTAAATGATGTTATAATTTAGTGTCGAGAAGGAATCAAAGTGAGTGTGTCTCTGGAATGTTATCAATGTAATCAATCTTCAATCAAAAGTAGGCAGATGACCCTCTCCTTTGTTGCTGAGGAATCCTCCTTTGGACTAAACTCCTTCAAGGAACTTTCTCTGTAGCTTTTCATCCCACGGTCTGTCCCTCAACTTGCTCCACAATTCCCCAACGATAGGTGAATCTGAGCTGTGTGCTTAAGTTTGGAGAATGAAGTATCATGCCAACAGCTCATCAACCAACTGATGCCCACCAGCAGTGTGGGCATTTGTCCACTTCCCTCAGGCTAAGCTGGAATAGGGGCCTCAACTAAAGGTTTCGACAGATGATTGAGATCTTTCTTTCTTTCTTCCTTCCTTCCCTTCTTTCTTTCTTTCTTTCTTTCTTTCTTTCTTTCTTTCTTTCTTTCTTTCTTTCGTTCTTTCTTTCTTTCCTTTTTAAGATTTTATTTATTTATATGACAGAGAGAGATATCACAAGTAGGTGGGGAGGCAGGCAGAGAGAGAGGAGGAAGCAGGCTCCCCACTGAGCAGGGAGCCAGATTTGGGGCTCAATCCCAGTACCCTGAGATCATGACCTGAGCCTAAGGCAGAGGCTTTAACCCACTGAGCCACCCAGGCGCCCCGATTGAGGTCTTTCTTGAGAGCTGTTAGAAATGGTATTTCGGAAGCTGTCCATTAAAGATAATCTGCTGCTGTGGTCATGATTACCTCGATTGCCCCAAAGCATGTATATACACACAAATATGTTCACATGCATATTATTTTTAATGTACTAATGTCCCCAAACGAGTAACATATCTGATAGTCAAAAGACACAGTCAAGGCAGTAACCCTGTGGACAATTCAGACTGAGTCCATGACTAAGTCTTGAGCTGCATGAGGAAAGAAACCTTTTATAAAGGGAAGTTTCTAGAACTGAGTAAAGATCTGTCCCCCTCAACTCACATCTAAACTTACTTCACTGATTTCCCAGGGTTGGTAAACAACTCAGTCATCATAAATCATCTTTTTAAAGATTTTATTTATTTGAGAGAGAGAAAGAGAGAGAGAGCACAAGCACGGAGGAGGACAGAGGGAGAGAGAATCTCAGTCTCCCCACTGAGCTTGGAGCCCAATGTTGGGCTTGATCTCAAGACCCTGAGATCATGACCTGAACTGAAACCAAGAGTTGGATGCCTAACTGACTGAGTCACCCAGGCACCCCAATCATAAATCGTTTTTAAAACAATGCTGGATCTGGACTGTCAGCAAAGTGCCTCCTTTAACGGTGGGGAACATTGTTAAGTAACGAGGTACACATATTGAGGTGATGCCTCAATAATCTAAGAGTGGTTACATTTATATTCTTTTTTAGACTCTACAAATAATTCTTGAGCACTAAATGTTAACCCATAGCTCTGTTATACTACTAATAATTCGGTCCATTACTCTTTACTTGGGTTGCATGTAAGAAAAAATCCTACCGTATTAGCTTTAAGCAGCAAGTTGCGATGTTTAGGCAACAAGAAGTTCAGAGGTAGGCAGTCTAGAGCTGGTACAAAGAATTAGCAATGTCAATGTCAACAGGCTCCTTGCCCCTTCTTGCTCCCATTTCTAGCACATAGCTCTTACCCTCATGCTCTCAAGAGAGCTGCTGCGTTTCCACAATCATAACAGCATTCCAGGTGGAAAGAAAAATAGAAGGGCCTCAAGTCAGAGGCAGAAAGGCTTGCCTTTTCACTTGGGAAGGGATGCTAGCTCAAAGAACTTCTACCTGTGTCTCACTGGCCAGAACCTTGTCACATGGCCACTGAACTCTAGCTACAAGAGAATCAGGAGAAGTGATTTTTTAAAAATCTGGTACATTGCCACTCTGAACAAAATTGTCTAATAGCGAGAAAGAAATGGAGGTGAATACTGGGTAACTAGCATCAGCTACAATATTTTAATGATCTTCCTCATTAATATTCCCTAACAGAAGCTCCTACTAGAAGCTCCATGGGCACCTGTGCCTATCACAGTGTTATGGCATAAATTGTATTGAGGGAAAGAAGAAAGGAAGGAAAAAAGAGAGAGAGAGAAGGGAGGAAAGAGGAAGGAGAAAAGGAAGGACATTAGGGGAGGGAGAATAAAGAAAGAATAAAAGTTAATGCAGAAGGGGGAACAAAAGATTAAATCGAGTAAGCAAACCATAGGCCAAATCCGGCCCATCACCTGATTTTTAGATGAAGTTTTATTGCAACACAGCCACGCCCATTCATTTAGGTAGGGCTTAGGCCTGTTTCCCCCTAACAGCACAGTGAGTAGTTGTGACAGAGACTTGTGGCCCATGAAACCTAAAATATTTACCATCCGGCCCTTTACAGAAAAAGTCTGCAGACCCTTGGGCTCGGTGACTGATGACTTCTTAGTTCCTCGGGAGACAGGTCTTACAAAATGTTATTTGAAAGTAAAGAAATAACACGGCAGCGTGGGTGCGGAGGGACCAGTCCACTTGAACTCCTCCACCTGTGCACTTTCCCAGCCTCCGACTGTACTCTCCTCCCCACTGGATGGAGGGGTCCATCTGACTGACCACCTCCGTCTCCAGGCCACACTGTGCCCTCCAACCAGGCTGAGTGACTTAGCAGCAGGCAGAGGATCTTAAACACAGACATCGTGCTTTCTGGATTTTCTGATTTAGGACGTCCATCCATCAGGCTCTAAGAAACCTGTTACCTCTTTACACCCCTGTCTTACCATTCAGCTCAGAAACTCAGATGGCTAAATATGGCTCAGCATATCAAGGTACTGGGTTAATAACTGAGTAAAGAAACAGGCCTTATGAAGATAAGTCTGGAGGGCAGGAAATGTACATGGCGATGTACGTGGAAATGTACACAGAGGCACTGGTGAGGCTCAGCATTTCCTGCTTGGCCTTGCCCTGGAGGGTGAAATGAGTGTCTGAGCATAGCTGATTCTTCCACCCTGTGCTTTCTGGTCCCTCTTCTGGGAGGCCTGGAGGTCTCGCAGCTTACAGGCCCCCAGGGAACTTCTGGATGGGTGGGTGGGATGCCAAGGCCCAGTCTTCCTTCTCCCCACAGAACTGGGTAGAGGGAGGTGCACTGCACGGGGTCCAAGCCCCACCTCAGGCACCCAGAGATTTTAAATAACCTTTTCCCTCCTGCCAGGGCTTAGAGGACAGTCCTCTTTCCCGGGTGGGAATGCTCCCACACACCCAGTCCCAACCTCGGCCCCTTCTCTTCCCTTGCATGTCCTCAAAACCAAGGCCTGATATTTATTTCCCTTCCCAGTTTCTTTAAATTTGGACAATTTTTAATTTAGAAACGGATGCTAAGAAGAAACATGGGCATCGCCCCCAAGCAAACCTGAAAGTCTGACTTCTCTGTGTTCCATGTCGACAACCCCCCGACACCCCTCCCCAAAGGGCAAAGGCCACCCCGAGCAAAATGCCAAACCAGCTTTTACAAATAAACTTGTGGCCAAACTGCAGCCATAAAACTTTGAAAACTACTCTGATTGAGACATTTGGACTAATTACCAGGGAGCAGCGGCTCTGGGCCCTTCCCTAATGCTGTTTATTACATTCCCTCGTTACGGGGACTCCCTGGGGTTGGTTTCTGAAATAAAGATTTAATTTGCGGGTAAATCAGAACAACAAAAAATGTAGCTCATTGTAAACAATAGTATCCCCAGCCCAGCTGAGCCCATCAATATAAAAACAGAAGTCCTCCTCATCCTCTCCATTCTGTAAACATGTTAAATGCTATTTATTGTGACTACATGTGTGTGGCCCGGCACGAGTGAAATTGGGAGCGTTTTCGTGACTGAGAGACATAAACATCAAATACTGCTCCCATCATTCTTCCAGTTTTCAAGTTATAAAATCTAAATATTAATTTTAATAGAAAGGTTAGGAAATTGGAAACTGCAGTACCCACTGAAATCATCAGAATAGCACGCAGCCCACAGAGGGAGCACCAGCATTCCGAGGAGATTAAGGAGGCAGGTGGGGTCCAGACGTGGTCCATGAAATATGACATGTGTCATAAACAGAGGCTTAGGCCCATGGCTCCCTACCAACCCCAAGTCCTACCCAGCCAATGTTTTTTTGTTGTTTTTGGTTTTTTTGTTGTTTTTTGTTTTTTGTTTTTTTGGTTGTTTTTTTAAAACTCAAGACAGGATGTACATGGATATGAAAAGCAAAAGAGAAGAGACACAGTTATTCTGCTGCCCAGAAGAAAGTCAATTTGATCATCTTTGACCTGGAGTCTGGGAAAGGGGCAGTTTGACTGTCATTAGCTCAAAACCCACTATCCCCAGACCCCGCGATGGGTGAAGGCAGTCCTACTGCCTACTGGAAGAACAGGATGATCTTTGGGCTGCTCAAACACAGTCCTAACTCTGGATGAAATCAGGAAACACACATCACAGGCTCCTCACCTCCAGAGACCGAGTCATATAATCCTCTCCATTTAGGAGTAAGGACTTCTTCCTCCCCTTGTCCTCTCACCTTTGGCTGCAAAGGGTACGGGCTTTGTAACCATGCAATTGAAGGTCATTGCCACGGTGGAGCAAACAGGCTGGCAGTGGGCTGGAGTCAGAAATCATAGGTTCTAACCTTCACCATGGAGCCAATGTCAACTGGGCCTTCAGCTAGTTGGTTTACAACTTGTTACACATTCCTCAACTGCCTTATCTACCTCCTTTGCTGGCAGGTCCTAGACTTAAAGACCGTGCAGTACCCTGATTGCATGTTAGCACAATGGCTCCCAACTGGGGTTAATTCTACCCCAGACCCCCAATCCACCAGGGGACATTTGCTAATATTTAGAGACATATTTGGTGTGGCCACCTTGGGCAGGCTACCAGCATTTAAAGGGTAGAGGCCAGGGATGCCACCAAACGTCCTCCAGCGTACAGAACAGGCCCTCATAATAAAGTTATTCATCCCAGAATGTCAACAGTACCAACACCAGTTGGTTTTGTATTCACTACTCTTGAGCTAAAGTCACTTCATCAAAACCGGATAGTTTGGGAAAAGTATAAACCGTTTATGACTTTATACTTGTATTCAAAGAAAACATAAGGCAAACTGGTTAGAACACCAGCCTGTGAAAAACAGAACCAAGAATCTGCTTTTTAGATTTTACAGATCTCCCAAGTTCTCCCAAAGAAATGGCACAGATGCAGGGTTTGCCCAGGGCAGGGACTTTACCTGTGTTTGCTAAACTGAACATCATCTCGCTACTGTGGCCAGACCAAGCACCTTGCCTGCTAGGAGAGGCCCATTCATTTTCCTTGCAGAACAAAATAAAGGTGGGAAGAAGGCAAGGGCAAGGGACCTGCCACAGAGTTGGTTCTTGATAAATATTTCCTGAGGGAATGAACGGATGGACAGAAAATCAAATAAAGTCTCATTTAGTCAAGACACTTGTCTTCCCTCTGAGCTTCCTTCTCTCCACCTATAACGTGGGGATGATGCTAACAGCTGTTCCACAGATTTCATGGGCTTCCTGGGATGAACAAATTGTATCATTCCTGGAGCACCATTTGGAGGAATGAGTTTAGAAACTAGTGATCCTGGAAATAAAATAGACTCCACCCAGCTGCTGTCTCCCATGGTCAACCCCATACCAAACCAACTTGCATCTTCATTAAGTCAGAAAGCAACAACTCCTCCTGGTTCAGTAGAATCTCAGTCCCAAGTTACCACAGGAGTCACTGATATTGGGGAGAGGAGGTGGGATGGGGTTTCAGGAGCACGTTGTCTGTAGGATGGATAACAAAAGTTCTGAGACATCTCAAGCTGCTTCTAGCCAAATGAGTTTTCTCCTGATAAATATCAAACAGAAAAGGAAAATGAGTGGCCTCATACACAATGCCCCACAAATTTAGAATGGGTTCATGCAAATCTCACAGGCTCCGGGGTGACTGGGACCCTCAGTAGCTCTCCCTCCCTACCATCCCAATACCACCACTACCACTCCTGGCATTTTCCTAAAGATTTCCATGGAAGAACAGTTCCAAGAGAGAATTCTTGTTACGCTAACATAAATTCTATGGTCACACAAATCTGGGACAATGCTACATTAAATGAAGTGAGACAGATGTTTTTTAACTTATAGGATTTTTGACAGCCGTGGGTGTATGTTGGGAATTTCCATTGGCTATAGTGTGTATTTCCAAATCCACCTGAAGATCAAATCTTTTCTTCTCACTTTACCTGGAGAATAGTGTTTCAAAAAATAGCTTGAGAAACTCTGGGCAATCACTCCCATCTTGACAAGTGACTGCCCTACCTTGCTTTTAAAAGGATCAGTCCATATACTTGGAGAAGGGTCCCCCATGCATAGTCTACTTTTAATCCCAGAACCAGGTTCTCAGGCCTAATGTCTTAGTTTCTACATGTTCATTCGGAAAGTTCAACCCCTCCTGGGAAATCTACCACAGATGAAACTAGATGGACACCCTTTATTGACCACACATTGCCTACCTCAACAGCATCCACCCTGTTATAAATGGCTATATATATGTGTATATATATATATATATATATATATATATATATATATATATATATATATATAAATTTATGTATATGCCAAGCTGGCAGCTAACCCAACAAGATAGCAGCTATGAAAGCACTCAGTTCAAGCACCACTGCCTGAGAAGGGCCCAGCAGTTCGGAAGAGAGGAGAAAGAGCTAGAATTGGGAATACCAGGGAAGGAAGCTGTAAGGAAGTAGAAACTAAAGTGGACCTTGACTACCTTGGAGAAGCAGAAAGGACCTGGCCTCAAAGTTTTAAGCATAAAAAGAAAAAAAGCTGCATTAGCACTATCTAAGGTCCATTTCCCTGAAAGGAGAGCATGAGATACAGATTAGGATGCATATGGAGCTGTCCCCCACTTCAAGGCAAGGAAGTGGGCCTTTTCAGCCCCACACCAGGCAACCATTGGTTATGGATGCCCCTTGACATCAGGGGGAAACCTCATGAGCGAGGCAGAACTCAACAGCAGAGGATGGGTGCACTGGCTTGGTAAGGGGCGTTTGGAGGGGACCCCCTCCCACCAGCACCTATTATGAGCAGTGAAGACAAAAATGTAGAAGCGAACATGAGATTTTCATGGAACAATCACAACGTGGTCTGAAGACAGGAAAAGATGTGAAATGTAGAATCACATCAAGCCTATCTAGGTTGAAGGGAAGGATACAGAAACCTTTTTTGGGAGGCAACATACACCCTAAGGTGTATTTCCCCCCTTTCGGATATAATATATTTTGAATGTGACCTGCTCGGTGATTTGATTGCTTTTTCCCTGGACCTGATCTTATTGCTGCCATCCATCTATATTCTACTACGACCACTCACAGAACCTTTCTAGAGTGCTGAGGCTTCAAATAAAAAGCTACATGGACAATTTGCTTTTTTCTTTCTTGCATGATCTTGGCCTTTGGTATGATTTTCTTCTAAAATTCTTCTTCTAGATAAACTAAGCAATAGTCCTCAGGGATACAGAGAATAAGACAGATATGGGATATGATAATGTCTAATATTTGCAGGCTTGCAAGAGGAAATGAGTCATTTGAATAACATAAGCAATGATAACTCAGCTGAATATGACTAAGATGTTAAAAATAAGGTGTGTTTACAAGTGAATAAACTTCCTGATCATACTGCTAGTCTCCAGAGAGATGGAAAGGGAACAGGCAAATGTCTTTGGCATCCCATAAATTTCATCCTATTTTCCACAGGCATAGATAGTGTGGTCATGGTGGGTTGCTCAGGGTGGTCGCTCATTGACTATTGGTACAAAATTGAATGACATGCCCACTAGAGAGAAATGCTCTTGACAGTGTACATGACAGCCCCATCTTTGGGGTCCTTTGCCTTTATTTTCCTGAAGATTCATGAAGTAAAGCATTGGAGCTATCTTTTCTTGAGGAACAAAACCCCATATATATTCATTACTATTTAATTCTCCTTTTCTGGTACCTCAGTTATTTTATTAAATCTCAGGACCCTGACAGTAATTCCTTACTCATTAGATCCTTGGCTAACCTGTAAAACTATGTTGAACTTGGCTGTGAATGTCTCAAAATGGTTAAACATTTCTCCTGCTCAGAAGACACCAAATAACTTATCAAGGGCTTTCTATTCTTGAATCCCACTGCTGCTGTAGATTACACGAGTAAAGACATGGGAAGAAATATACTTGGCAAGAGACTTCTGTCCATTTAGCACTTAGATAACTTTCTTAAGACTGTCTACTGTCCTTTAGCGTGCATTCTCGAGAGGTTGGCAAGATGAAAAACTACTTTCCCAAAACTACCTTGCAGTCAGAGCACTCACTGTGATTTGAGTTCTGTGGATGAGACAGATCCTCTGAGATATGGAAAAGAGCAAGTAGACAGAGCTATCTTTCCTTGGCAAGGCTGGTGGACAAGCAATCTACAGTGGACATGAGTGTTGGTGGTTGCCCCGTTCTAGTTTCCTTTGCCTGGGAACTGTATTTGTGGGTATGAGGAAGCTGTGGAGAAGTGGGGAGAGAAGCAGTTCTCTGTCACTTGATCCTGAAGTAAAAACTCAACTTCATTTTCTCTAGGTACACTATTGTTCAATAAAAGTTAAAGTTAAAAAAAAATCTGATTATCAATCCCCTGACTTCGGATCCACCTAATTTTTATGATAATTTTGAAGTTCCTAAGCCCCTTTATTAAATACCTTTCTGCTTGTAATAGCTTGAGGGCTTTCTATTTCCTGCACATATCCTTCCCCACTATAATAGCCTTCTTCTTCATTTGAAGACCATACACAAAGGAACAGATCTCAGTTTGGTTAAGGAAGTTGTCCAACAAGGGATGGACCATGCTGATGGCTAGTGAGCTTTCTATCATAGAAGGTAGTTCAAGAAGAGACTGGACAAGCCATATGAAAGGGATGGTATGAGGGGAATTTGACTACCAGGCTTTATAATTTCTAATGTCCTGTCCAACTCTGAGATTCTCTGGTTTGGGGACAACTGATTCCCTTTGAAAGTGGTCTCTGTGAGACTGTTGCAAGAGATAATCAGCCCCTCGAAAGAACGCCCTCAATGCAACAAGCATCAAAGAACCTAATAGCACACATGTTTAGGCTCTACGAGTCTTTTGCTAGCTCCGAGTTTGAGCAGAATATGGGAGAAGGCAAGAACCCCACCACCATTACCAATGATAAGGGTTGCCAATCAATAGACGGAATCTAGAATCAACTCTCACAGACCAAAGGCAACACAATGGGATTGAAGAACCCAAGTAACCCAAGTATCAGAAGATTTTTCATTCAAACTTATGTTGCTTTTCACTGGTTCAAAAATTCCAGGGACTATTCCAACCAGAAAACTTCTGTCTCCTTACTTCCATGAATACTTCTAGTTGAAAAAACTGGACTTGTGTATCTCCTTCACCAGCTCTTATTAATGATTGTTCTTTGATCTCCATTCATATATGGTAACTCTGGAGACTATTTGAATATAAAAGGGGAAGGAAAACTAGGAATAATATGTTGACCAGCCAGGAGTCATAGGTAAAGAGAAGATAGGATATTCTGTGGTAGGAACAGTGCATGTATCCCATTTGCTCAGAGGATCATAGCGCTAGGCACCGAATGAAGGAAGAGAACCCCAGTAGGCAGAGCCACAGTTGATAAAAATCTGCTAGGTTGTGGGCCCAGAAACCTACTGTCTAGCTCTAGAACCAGGAAAGAATTCAACACACACTCATATGAGAAGAAAGCAGAACCAAGGAGAAAGTCCATATACTTTGTTTGTTGCCATATTCTGGATCCAGGTAGGTTTCTTCTCAGTTGAAAACAAACAAACAAACAAACAAACAAATAAATAAATAAATATGTATATATATGTGCATGTATATATGTTGCATTCCCTATATGTTAGGCACTGCACTAAGTGTTTTCCATGTATTATCTCATTTAACGCTGTAAAGAGCTCTATTATGTGTATAAATATTCCTGTCATACAAATGATGGATCTTGAACCAGAAGGGTATAACTAACTAGACCAAAGATACACAGAGAGTCACTGAGAGAGCTAGGATTTGGACACAGATCGTCAAATACCTGAGACTTTACTTTTGAGAACTCTGCTCTACTGCCTCATTTGTGATTGAATCCATAAGAGAATTAAAACCTGGGAAATAATGAAGAATAAATGAAGCTCTGCTATTCTGAAGATCTAAAGGAAAAACATAAATTTGAAAATTATTTATTATAAAAACCCTATATCCTTTTACATCCATTTTCTATTTAGAAGGAAACCATAAGACATAGCTTCTTTGAAGCTATAGTAGAAAGTCATAAAGGCCAGAGTAGATTAGGATGAAAGGAAAAATTAAAAATAGAGCATCATAAGTTCTCATAAGGGGTAGTGAAGGCAGAACTGGGGCAGTATGAAATATGTCATAGGGGTGGACAGAATTGAGAAGCTGTCCTAAAAATGCAAAAGAAAGTAACACGAAGGTAAAAACAATATCCAACATAATAGCCATGGAGGGTAAAGAATAGAAATACAAATTTTAAAATGTTAAAAATACAAATCTTCTAAAGGAAGAAATCAAAACAACTGGAACTGTAGCAAATACTCGTAGACATCAAGCCTTTCTGAGCTGATAAAACACATGCATATCAGAAAGGCTCTCCACAGTCCCAGCAAAAATCAATGAAAAAGGCCAATACTAAATCTCACCTCGGAAACATTTCAAAATTCTAAGTACAAAGAAAAATACTGTAAGTATCCAAGCAGAAAGCTCATGATTTCTTCAAAGAAAACAAATCAGGCTGCTCTTAAATGTCTCTGAAACTTTGGAAGGCCAAAGACAGTATTACCAAATCTGCAGACTTCAGGAGAAAAATGTGATAAAAACTTAATATTTTTCTACCCACCCAAGCTGTCTTGCTTAGGGGAAGACAAGAGAAATGTATTCTCAGGTATGGGAGAGTTCAGAAGACAAACTTCTTGTGTGCTTTTCCTAAACAGATTGGGAATATACCACAGGAGGCCAAGGAACACCTCAAAATGAAGACGGACAAAATCTCAATGACATAGAAAGGGACCAGAACACTTCTTGGTGGGAGAGCAACATGCATAATATCCAAACATCCAGAGGTCTGAAGATAATCATTACCTCTACACACCAGACTTGGTTGACCCCAAGACACTAATGAACTTCCAAGAACATGGAGGTCTTAGTACCTCCTCTCACAATGCCATATGGAGAAAACCTAAAATGAAATTCTTTTTTTAAGAGATTTATTTTAATTCACATACCATACAATTCACCCACTTAAAATGTGCGATTCAATGGTTTTAGTATATTTATAGATACGAGCAACTATCCCCACAATTTTCAGAAATGTTCACCTCCCTAAAATGATACCTTTTTAGTTGTCAATCCTATATTCTCCATCCCCACCTTCAGCTCTAGACAACCACTAATCTCCTTTCTGTCTCTATAGATTTTCCTATTCTGGATTTTCATATGAATGGAATCATATACTACGTGGCCTTTTATGCTTGGCTTCTTTCACTTAGCATAATGTTTCAAGGTTCATCGTGTTGTAGCACGTGTCAGTATTTGATCTATTTTGTGGCTGAGTAATATTCTATCGTATGGATATTCTACATTGTTTATCCACTCACCAGTTGGTGGACATTTGGGTTGTTTCCACCTAAAATGAAACTAGTTCTTGAGCAAGTGCTATACCATTTACCATGGAAACAACTCTACTTGAATTCAACAAATCCCTCTGATAGGCACTCTCTGTCAGTCAAGGTTAATTATATATGTAAATTAATACCTCAAAAATAGAAAAAGATAAAAAAAAAACCACTGTGGTCATTCTGGGATTGAAGGTGACCTGTCTTTCCCATTTTATGTATTTTCAACATTTAAAAAAGGAGATAACTCTACATTACAGTTTATGTTGAGAATAAAAGATACATTCTCAGAGATACGTTCAGTCTTGCTGTAATACTTGCTTTGAAAACACAATCTTTTTCCAAGGTGACTGATCTATTAGGGAACAATTTGAACATCATGTTAACTTTGCTCATGCACCATTTCTTACACAAGAAAATGGTAGGTGAACACAGAACACTGTACCCCACCATTGGGAGCCTCCTAGGAATATACAAACACACCCACGTGCACACCTCAGACATCTACCTGCTACCTTGGTTCACTCTGTGTTAGGAGCCACACCCATCCACATCTGGTGGCTGAAGTTTCTGTCCAATTTCAGATGACCTTGCTTCTACTGATTGACAGAAACTCACAAATTACAATCCTTCCAACATCCATTTCTACAAGCCAACTCCAGGTCCTTTTAAGTGCCATACTTATTTAGAGTTTTTTAAATGTATTTCTTAATCATTTAACAGGGGTAACACTGTGCTAGTATTTTTTTATTGTATTCTGACAATACTTCTTTAAAAAACATATTGTTGATGTTTTTGAGTTTTACACCCCAACCCCCATTTTTTCCCATAAGTCCTGTGGTTTTTATTGCATTTTTTCACAGTGTGGTGATTCTTAGGAATGCATATGTGGAATCATAGCAGGACCGACTATTCGTACAATACCTCTGAGAGGAGACATAAGCAACCTGTACCTCAGAGAGGCAATTGGCAGTCACCAATGTGAGCCCTGAAACTTTGCTGTTCACTGTATTTTCTTTTGTGACATGTTTTCAAAAGAAATTGCTTTGAGAAAGAAGGATAACATCAACCAAACCTTGTGACCAAAGAACCCAGATTCGAAACTTCCTGTTTGCCCAGAGATATAACTCCGAGGAACCTGCAGAATACGGGTGGACAGGGAACTGGGAGAGGTACGCCATTCTCAGTTAGGACTGGAATGCACACAGTTCTCAGTCAAGGGTCCTTGCAGCAAGTAAGAACAGACACAGGTCTCACTTCGGAGGACACTTGGCACAGAGAAAATTCTTGATAAAAGTTGAAGGCATGAACAAAATATGGGACATATGAACCGGTGGGAGGGTGGATGATATTTGGGGAAGAAAGCTCTTTACGAAGATCCCTGGTGGTCTGAATCCAAAGCTTGGGTGAATACTGGCGCTTTGGTCCTGAACAAGCCAAGGGTCTAGGTGAGGACTCAGCAGGAGTCACCGGAGAGTCTGGCTGTCTCCTCTCTCATGGTGTGCCCAGGCCTTCTAATTATTGTTGCTATCTCCCGTGCTGTAAAATATTTTATCGGTTGCACCACTTTGCAGCATTTTGTCTAAAGCTCTTAACTGTCATAAATGCATCCAACTGTCTGCCAATGTGGAATAATAAATAATTATTATGGGAGTGACGGATTTACTTTGAAAAAACATGAAAGGCTCTAAACTGGAGTTTCCTGCCCCACATAATGTGCGTGAAAGAAATGAGCATCAGTAATCACTGTCAACAGTCTCTTGTAACTAAGAATTGAACCATTTATCTGTCCAGCATGTGTAAATTATCATCATCGTCTCTGCCACAGGAAGGCCTAACGGCAATTTATGTTATAAAAATAATAAGATATGAGGGCTTAATAGAAATCGCTTCTTGTTGCTCTACCTGGGAACACCAGGCTCCGGGGCCAGCAAGCTTCTCGGGCCCTACAAATTCAGGCATACCATCCAACTGTTTATAGCTGACTTCCTGATTTGTAAATATATATTTCTAGCTCCTTTCTCCAAACTAAGAGCAAAGAGCTTGCCTATTATATTTATGAGCTGACCTTTCCCTATCCCCTTCAAGGATACTTCCTCTTGTGACCAACAAAGATAATGCCAGGGACTAAATGAGTTCTAAGCACTGAATAATTGTAAATGTTCTGACATCCTCTGAAAATATTATCAGGGCTCTAAGTTGCTATGTATCCATCATGTCTTGGCCAGGAGAGTTTTTGTTTTTTTGTATTTTTTTCCCCCCAAATGAGGCTGATTTTAACTTTAACAGTCCTTGGAATGTGCCAGCTTCCTTAGTTATCTTGACCTTGAGGATGTGTAGGCTTCTTTGGATACCCCAAAGAAACGGCTCTGGGAAGGAGACATTTATACGTTTGCAAGTGCGTAAGTATGCTAAGTGAGTGATTCTTTTTCTTTTTTTAAAGATTTTATTTATGATTTGTTTATTTATTTATTTAATTATTTATTTGCGAGAGAGAAGGAGAGAGGGAGTGAGAGAGCACAAGCAGGGAGAGAGGCAGAGGGAGAGGGAGAAACACACTCCCCACCAAGCAGGGAGCCCAACATGGCGCTCAAGCCCATGATTCTGAGATCATGACCTAAGTCAAAGGCAGACACCCAACCAAATGAGCCACCCCCGTGTCCCTGAGTGATTCTTTTTAGCCTTTGGGGTGAGTCTTCAAGGATTAACACCCTGAAGGCACAGGTCCATTCTATGGAGAGGAGAAAACATACTGTTTATTCCCATGGAAGAGATTTTTCACTTTCTATCCTAGGTAGCTTTCCCAGGTAAGCTCAGCCAGGTCAGTTAGAGTCCAAGGTGGTGGCGGTGTATGGAAGCTGGAGGATATAACTTGGGGAACTGGGAAAGCTGGTTTGCTTACTGGAAGAATGCAAAGCCATGCTCAAACCATTTTGCTCCTTGTCAGTTCTGAGCTGTTCTGTGTTCAAACCAAAAAAAAAAATCCCTTATTTCAGGAAATTCAAAGATGGCTAAGACGTGGTCCCTATCCATAAGAAACTCAGTCAAGTGGTGACATGGGAATGTATACAGATTATTCTTTCTTTTGGTGCCGTAATTCGACTTTTAAGACTTTTCCCACTATAGTTAAATTGACACATATATCCCAAGAGTGGTTGCAAAGATAATCTTAATGGCATTGTTTATTGGCCATACGGTGGAAACGACCTAATAGTCCTTTATCGCAGACTGGCAAATGTACCATACATCATACACTTAGAATACGATGCCTCACTTAAGAAGAAGGAAGTCATCTGTAGATCTAGGTGCACAATTCCCTCCCTCCCAGCAAGGTTCTTGGCGAGGCCTTTCCCGACCACTCAGTTTAAGACTGCAACCCCATTTCTCAATATTTCCTATCTTCCTATCACAATAACGCTCAATACCATCTAGCACAATACATAATGATGGTAACATAATACCTTAAATAGTATATACCTAATAATACATATTATATAATGCATGTTATATATTTATATATTATATATATTTATATATAATTTATATATATAATATATTTATATAATATATTTGCTCTACCTGGGAACCTCCTAGAATTGCTCTACCTGGGAACATCAGGCTCCAGGGCCAGCAAACATCTTGGGCCCTACACAAATATACAAAAAAAAAAAAAAATATATATATATATATATAATACAATTGCATATATATAATTTATATATAATATATAATATATACAAATAAAAATATATAAATATATATTAAATTTATATGACATATAACATATAATATAAGTATATAATATATTATATATATTATATAAATTATATAATATAATAATATAGATACCTAAATATATATAAATGTGTAAACATACATATAAATATATACAGTCCATCCTTGAACAGTGTGGAGGTTAGGGGATACCAACCCCTCACACAGTCAAAAATCTGTGTGTAGCTTTTGACTCCCCCAACCCTTAACTATAGGACTCATAGCCTACTGTTGACTAGAAGCCTTACTGATAACGTGAACAGCCCATGACATATATTTTGTATGTGGTACATAATATATATACTATTCTTAAAATAAAGTAGGTGGAAGAAAGAGAATGTGAGTAAAACATTTTTGAGAAAGAGAAAGCACACTAACAGCACTGCGCTGCATTCATGGAAAACAGCAAGGTGAGAAAATGTGCGGTTCATCCTCCCTTGTGTACAAGTGCTGTAGACGCACGTGCTCCATCCAGGGCCTCTAGAGGGATAGTGGAGACTGGAAGAGTGGTCTCCTCTGGGGACAAGTACCAGGGGAAGTGGGGTTAAGAGTGAAAGGGACACCTAGGTTTTACTGCATATCCTTTCAGAAACTCTGATGTTTTTACTATGTGTATATTTGCTTTTTAAGATGAGTTTTTAGAATCATGACTAGAGCTGAGGTTGTGTGATAAACATATATGAGAGTGATACCTAGACTATTCATTCACAGTTTCAAATCCAGATGCCTCCAGGGGCCCAGGTGGTGATAACTGGGATGGAAGTAGGCAGGGATAAGAAAAATACCTGGGAATACTGATCACATGCCTGAAATTATATGCTTTCTTGCGTTTTCCTTGAAATATACAACATTCTTTGTCTATCTTTAGCTTTTCACATTTTTGGAGACATCGTTGTAAGTATTTCTTTTCCCTAAAAAAACCAAAAGTGCTTATGCCATGGTAATCAAGTCTTGACTCTGGCCTCTACTATGACCAGGCAGGATTTATGACTCCGTGTTGCCAGGTCTTCTGAATTTTTAAGAGGAACTAAGAATTCAAAGTGTTCATTTAAAATCTGCTACAGTGATGACTCACAGACCTGTAGCCCTGGGGCAAATAATAATAATAAAACAAAATAAAAAATAAAATCTGCTACAGAATCAAGTGGGGTTTGCCACAGGATTGCAGGCCTGATTCAACCCTCAAAAATCAATCACTGCAATTCATCACACTATATGATCATATCAGTAGATGCAGAAAAAGCATTTGGCAAAGTTTGGCATCCATTTATAATAAGAACTCAGAGAAAACTAGGAATAGAGGGAACATAAGAAAGAGTATCTATGAAGAAGCTATAAGTCAACATCATATTGAATGTTTCCTCCATAAGAGATCAGGAACTAGTCAAGGATATCCACGGTTACGCTCCTATTCAATATCGTACCGGAAGCCCTAGCACATTCAATAAGTGTAGAAAAAGAAATAAAAGGCACTCAGATTTGAAGGAAAAATAAAACTATCCCTATTCACAAATACTATGATTTCCTATGTAGAAAAAGCACAGGGAAACTACACAAAAGTTCCTAGAACCAAGTGAGTTTAACGAGGTTGGAGAATAAAAGATCAATATACAGAAATCAATTGTATTACTTATGTGCTAGCAATGAAGAAACTACTGTAAGTAAAATATTTTCAAACAGGACCATTTACAATAGCTCCCCAAAATGAAATTATAGCTATAAATCTGACAAAATATGTGCAGGATCTGTATGCTAAAACAACACATGCTGATGCACGAGAACAAAAAAGGCCTAAAAAAAGAGAAAGGCATATTGTGCCCATGGAGCCAGAGTCAATATAGTTAACATACCAAGTGTCCCCAGATTGACTCATAGATTGATGCGATCCCAATCAAAATCCCAGCGAGATTCCTAGTAAGGCACACTACGCTAATACACAAATTTATATAGAAAGATAAACAAATTAGAATAGTCAAAACAATTTTGAAAAAGAACAAAGTTGGAGGACTCACACTACGAAATTTTAAGCTGTACTATCAAGCTATGGGAATCAACACAGGGTGGCATTGGTGAAAACTGAGACACACAAGCCAATGGAATAGAACTTGAAAATCCAGCAATATACCGGCACACACAAATATCAACTGACTTTTAAATTTTTGACAACTCAGTGGAAAAAAGATAGCTTTCTCAGCGAACAGTGCTGTGAAAAACTGGATACCCATATGAAAAACAAACAAACAAAATGTCCACAAAACACCTTGACCCACGCTTCACCCTAGATAAAATTAATTTGATTGGCTCGCAGACCCAAGCACAAAATATAATACTGTAAAACTCTTAGAAGGAAACTTAGAACTCAATCTTCATGCTTTGGCTTAGTCAAAGACATCTTAAATTTGACCTCAAAAGCACTACACAAAAAAGAAAAAAAATGATAAATATAAAATAAGGGGGACTTTGGCAAAATGAAACACTTCTCTTTTCCCATTTTTCCATGAAAAACACAATTAAGAGAGCAAAGAGACAAGCCACAGGCTGGGAGAAATTATTTGTAAATCACATATGCAACGAAAGACTTGTATCTAAAATACATTTAGGAAAAAAACCCTCATAAAACACAGTAAGTAAATAAACAACCCAATTAAAAAAAATAAAATAAACAGGCAAGATAGCAGAACAGACACTTCGCCAAAGAAGATCTATGGAGCCGAATAAACACAAGGAAAGATTCCCAATGTCATTAGTTACTAGGGAAATGCAAATTAAAATAACAAGGAGATACTACTACACACGTATTAGAATGATTCAAATTTAAAAACACACAACTGCTGCCAGTACCGGGTACCCGTGCGGAGGCCGAGAGCCAGGAATTCCCACGCACGTCTGGAGGGAGTGTGAAATGGCACCATCACTCTGGGAGACACTCTGGCAGTTCCTGAAAAAGTTAAAATCACACTTACTGTATGACCCAACAATCCTACTTCTAGATATTTACAGCAAAGGACTGAAAACACATTCATACGAGAAACTGGACACAGCCTAGAGAAGCTTTATTCATATCTTCCCCAAACTTAGAGCTCAAGTATCCTTCAGTGGACAAAGGGACAAATGGTGCTACAGCCATACAATGAATACTATTCGGGAATTAAAAGGAGCAAATTGGCGACATACACGACGTAGATGAATCTCGAATGCATTATGCTAAGTAAAATAACCCAGTCTTGAAAGGGGATATAACGGTATGGTTTTATTTATATGACATCCTAGAGAGGGCAAAACAGTGGGAACAGAGAGCCGAGCTGGCTCTGAGGGGTGAGAGTGAGGGCGGGGCTTGGTTAGAAGGAAGAAGCATGAAGGAATTCTCTAGAAGGTTGGACTGGTTCTGGGTCCTGTGTGCAGTGGGTACAAGAATGCATGCACATGTCAAACTTATACCAAAAAGAGCGCACACCCAAAAAAGAGTTGTACTATATGTGAATTTATAGTATTGACAAATTACGTTTTAAAAGTTGAAAGAAAAAAAAAAGCTGAGTCGAATTAAACAAAGGAAAAGCAGATACTTTGGAGGCCAATGGAAACCCGTCTGTAGGCCCAATCCCAGCCATGAAACTCCCAATTCACATTCTCTGACTTGGGCAAATAGTCTGTCCAACACAGAGTGTACTTAAGACTTGACTTGACCCAATTTCTTACCATGAAGCCCAGAGAGCGAAAGGTAATCGCCAAAGCCACACAGCTAATCCAAGCAGTGCTAGTCCTGAAGTCAAGCTGCCTCACCCCTACTCCTGTACGGTGTGTCCTTTGATATCAGGTGTAGAGAGTTAAGCCTGGATGACATGCTGAAGTAGAACATAACTCCCAAACACTGATTTTTTTTCTTTTTTCTTTTTAGGAAGAATAGCAGGGGCAAGAAATGAACCTCATGGGGGAATAAGGGCAAACTCCTTAAGGTTCAGCATTTACAAGAAGTTTATTAAAAATTATGACTTTAACAAACGACTCCAGTGAAAGTCTGCGGCCAACAGACCTAGAACGATTTAACTGTTGAAATAATTCTGTCAAAAAAATTAGCAGTATTACAGGGAAGGCTGTGGGCCCTGACGGGTCCCCAGCAGAGACGCGTCCGAGCTGGGCTGCTATCGATTCTGAAACAATCTTGTACATGATAAATGAGAATGTGCTTAGGAGAGGATTCAGTCACGAGAGCCCTCAGATCAATCAGCTTGTCAACTGGCAGACGAAATTCAATTTTTATTCTTAGTAAACTCTTATTTGGTGGCAGACCATTGTTTCTGTGGAAATTGCTTCACAAAGGCCGAGGGGCAGGCATGAGAACATGGGAAAAGATCATTTTTTCAAAGCATGTTAAAAGTGAAGATTTAGGGTTGATGACCAGGACTGAGGAAATGTGATTATGGGGCAGTAGCTACCACAGCCTGCTTTCTTTGCCCAAAAGGATTAGCTGAGGCCAGTTCTCTGTGTTCTGGACACAATGGATTTTCTTCTCCATTGTCTGGCCCCACCATCTTGGAAGAAAACTCCCTTAAGAATGGGAACCCCAGGCTTTGCAGACAAAACTCAATGGCCCCATGACAGAATGGGGATTCTAGGGAGACCTTTTTTCCCCTTAGTTTAAACCCTATTAAATTGTCACTTTAGTAATTAAAAAAAAAGTCAAAATCAGCAATTTTATATGGTTGACTCAAATAATTCTCTCTTGTCTTACTTTCCCATGCTTTTAGGAATTTTTAGGCACTTTTTCTTCTTCTACTTCTTCTAACCTTTCGAAGTCACCCAAGAAATTAGCTTTAGGCCTGGACTAGGGCCTACAATTCTTGACTTCCAAACCAAAGTCATTTACACTGTTCTTTGATGCCTCCCTCCAAAGACAGAGATATTCCTCCATTTGGTTGTCAAACCACAAGTCAGTATCTACATTGTGTCTATGTATATGCAAATGCATATCTATGTATACAGAGCGGGTATACGGAGCGCCCGCACTGTGCCAGGCAGTGAGCAGTGTTCTCACGTTGTTCCGACAGTCTGGCTGGTGACACAGACATTAAACAAATGGAAGAGGTCACCAAATAATTAGGAGCGTATATAGCGCCACAAAAAGTCCATGCTCAAGAGTACTATGCAAGCAGCACATTACAAAGGACCTGATGCAACATGAGGGATAAACCAAAGGGTCCCCGAGGACGTTACTCCTAAATTTAGACCTGAAGAATAGAGAGGAGTGAGAAGGGCAAAGGTGGAGGAAGGAAGGAGTCCAGTGGTGTCTAGAGAGATCATTCCAGAGAAAACTGTCTGTGAAGGTGCTGAGATGGGAGCTGACCCAGCTGTTGGGAGACATAAAAGAAGGTTCAAATGCCTAGAAAGGAGAAAACAAGAGGGGAAGTATTATAAGATAAGGGTGGTGAAGAGGGAAGCTCTGGATCCTAGTAGACCTGAGATTTCTATCCCTCCCTTTTCTATAATCTTTGGGCAAGGATCTCCTCGAGCTGTCTATCTCTTTTGGGCATACAAAGCCAGAAGAGCAGGGAGAGAGGGAGGGTGAGCAATCTGCTATTTTTTAGACCTCCTTAAGAGAAAATTGAGCCCAGATATTCTATCAGGAATGTTTCTGGGGGCACCTGTCTGCCTTTGGCTCAGGTCACGATCCTGGGGTCCTGGGATGGAGCCCTGTGTCGGACTCCCTGCTCAGGGGGGAGTCTACTTGTCCCTCTCCCTATGCTGCTTCCCCTGCTCATGCTCTCTCTCTCTAATAATAAAAATCTGTAATAAAAAAAAAAAGAAAGAATGTCTCTGAAGTTTTCTTGCTTGAAAACAATTAAAACTCGGGGTGCCTGGGTGGCTCAGTCGTTAAGCACCTGCCTTTGGCTCAGGTCATGATCCCAGGTCCCATATCGGGCTCCCCACTCAGTGGGGAGCCTGCTTCTCCCTCTTCCTGCCGCTCCCCCTCTGCTTGTACTCTCTCTCTCTGTCAAATAAATAAATAAAATCTTAAAAAAAAAAACAATTAAAACTCAACCACCCAGAGCCAGCTCCTCCATAGACTGGCAGGCCTCAGGCTGTTTCCAGGTCCTGCCCCCACTTCCATCCTATTGTGGTCACTGCTCCTCCTGAGTGCTCATGATGACACAGTGGCCCCAGCAGGTACTTCCAAACTCTTGCCAGGAACTCATCCACTCCATTCAACCAAGGATTCCAGGCCCACCCAGCCCAACTGTCCAAGAAGATAGAGGTAGCGTTGAAGAACTTGACCAAACGTTTTCTCCACCAATCCCATGCAGGAATACAATGTGCTGAGGAAATGGATGCCTGATGCTAAGCCAACAAAGGGGTTAAATATTCTTTCCAGTTGTCAAGAAACCTGATGTCAATGACCAAGAACACAGGCTTATACAGTATTCATTACACTTGGGGAAAATAAATGGAACTCTACCATTACTGAATTTGCCGAAATTAGACACTGACACAAACAACCTTCACTTATGTGATTTCCTTGAGACCCATTAAGCAAGAAGGCACAGAAATTTCATCAAAGAACATGCAACCAACTTGGACAAGATGAAGGCCCCTGAATTGAAGCATGATGGAAATATCTTTCTAATAAGAGTTAAGATTCAGGCTGGCTTTTCCAAAACTTTTGTAATTTCTTCCTCTAGCCAACAGTATAGTACCTCCATCTTTTGAGCTTCTCTTACTCTTTCCATCAGCTATACTTGAATGTCTTCTTCTTCTTCTTTTTTTTTTAATTTCCCATTCTTTCCAATAAAGTGAAATCTCATATCTTCCCATCCCCAAAGGAATGAACCATGACAATATGGTTTGGGTCTATTTGAAGAAATGGCAATGAAGAGACAACTTGCTTACTGGATAATTTGATAAAGGCTAACCTCACCTCTAATTTTTAAAATGACCTATTTTTATGGAGCTTTTAAGGCTAAAACATCCAGATAATGAATTTAACCATGCAAAGAGACTCCTCAATACTACCCTTAGCCCCGAGCCTCATCCTTCAAAGTGTCTCAACTCTGGCCTCCTCTAGCCAAAATACCACTGAGGCCAAGGAATTGGACCTGTGCTGAGTTCTTTGTCTTCCCTGGACCACATTGCACACCCACGACCATGATAGCCCCTAACCAGTCATGCCTGGTTCTGCTTCCTGGGCTCTGCTGTTCCGAAGGTGGGTGAGCCCACTCAGTGTGCATACACCTAGGCCTGAAGGGCTGGTTCCTTAAAGAGAGAGAAAAGGAGAAGGAGATTAGAAATGCAGGCCAGACTGCCCACACTCAAAAGCTAGAGGTTCCATCTATGTGCAAGGAAGCCGGAGAAGGAAAAGAAGGTAGATTGTGTATCGCAGATGGACCTAGAAGTTCATTCTCGGGGAACTGCCACATTCTGTTGTGTGACCTTGAGAAATTGTGCTTTATATTTGTTAAGCATAGAACATAGTAAACAGTTTGTTAGTGGGGCACCTGGGTGGCTGAGTCGGTTAACCATCTGCCTTCGGCTTAGGTCATGATCCTGGGGTCCTGGGATCTAGCCCCATGTCGGGCTGCCCGCTCAGCAGGGAGCCTGCTTCTCCCTCTCCCTCTGCCCCTGCTCGTGTGCTCACTCTCTCTCTTGCTCACTCTATCCCTCAAATAAATAAATGAAATCTTAAAAAAATAGTTTGTCAACTTGATTTATAATTTTAAATATTGAAACATAGGGTGTCTAGGCCCCTTTTGCCTCCTTTCCTCAAGTCTCAACAAATGTTATGAGGAAGCCAATGGTCTTTGTGTTGGTTATATTGTCCTTAGTCACCTGTATAAGGTGACACTGGTAGTCCCCAAGCAAGACTGGTGGAAAAGCTTTTCTGTCTGGCTTCAGAATGTTGTATTTAAAATTCCATGTATCATGATGCTTGAATAAGTTATTCAAGGATATAGTATGCATGATACATATAGTATATAAATTGTGTATGTGTGTGCATGTGTGTGTGTATAAAAGGAAAAAGTCTGTTTTTCCTCTGTTCTCCACTCCCAGAACCTTCACAATACTTCTGGTCACCAAATAAGTTGTTTTTTTCCCCCCCACTAACTGTTCTCTGACACCAGCTGGGTGTCCTACAATTCATTCCAGTTCTAAAACTAGTCACCTGCAGTTAACCCAGACCCACAGACTAAGGGCTCAGCGCCACAAGACTGGCCCCACTTCAGATGACAATCACAAGTCCCAGGCTGTCCTTCCAACCAAACAGCTAAACGCAAAGGATACACAAGCCTCTCTCACTGAGTTTGATAATTTGCCAGAATGTCTCAAGGAACTCAGGAAAACACATTATTATAAAGCATATAATAAAGGCTACTGATGGACAGCCAGATGAAGAGGAACATAAGGCACGTTCCAGAAGGTCCTGAGTGTAGAGGCTTCCATCCCCATGAAAGTGGGGTGTATCACCACCCCCTGGCATATGGAAGTGTTCACCAACTGGATGTTCTCCAAATTCTGTATGTAGCTCAGGGATTTTTGCGGAGACTTCATTACATAGGCCTGATCATTAATTCAATCTCTAGCCCCTCTCCTTCCCAGAGGAGATAACAGGTGGGGCTGAAATTTCCAAGCTTCCAATCATGCTTTTGTCTGAGGACCAGCCTCCAACCTGCAGCTATCCGGGACCCCAAGAGTCACATCGTTAGAACAAAAATTCTCCTATCACCCAAGAAATTACAAGGAATTTTGGGGCTCTGTGTCAGGAACCAAAGTCAAAGAACAAGTATCAGAAGAAAAGATGCTCCTAGTATGTTTATTGCATAGGAAATTTCAAAGGTGTTAAGAGCTCTGCCCAAGAGTTGGGAATGAATGCTGCAGTATATATCTCTTATTATGTCACGAGATCACAGTGGATAAATACTGAAGTGTCTTTGAAAACCCATCTACGTTCCAAATTGTTTCAGAACAGATGACCTTGTGATCACTTGAGGTATGTGAGTTTGGAGTGTTACAGCTGAGGAGAAGCAGATCTACACCTCAGAAGCAAAATGCTCTATGTGAAGATGATTAGAGATGGCTCCAATAATTATGTATATTTAAGTTTTATTAAACACCTTATAGAATGAAAGGGCATGTGTAGGATGATACCATTAATGTCTGTACCACCTGCAGATAAGCAGGAAACTTCCAAATCCAGACGTGCCTGGAAGGAACAATGCCTTTGCCTTTTAAGCCTCAGAGCCCTGCCTCACACAGAGTTCGGTTTCCCACTCAAAATCTCCTGGAGTGGTCCCCATTCATCCTCTTCCTTGAAACAAGGATGGGTGGTGGAGAATGGATGGTGCAGAGATCAAAGACCACAGGAAACCTTGGAACAAACCAGGGGCTTTGAGGAAATAGTGCATTCTGCTTCTCTGGCTCTGTAGGAAATGGGGGGAGTATTTCATTTCAAGGCTGGGTTTTAACATGAAAAATGACCCTTATTCTTTATCCATTAAACTATTAGTACACCCCAGCATTGTGGGTCTTAATAACATTTCCTTAAATAACTGTGAAAGCCTATTGGTTTTATTTCTTCCAGAAAAAAAAATTGAAAAGAGGAAGATATAACATATTGGACTCAGGGATCAAGCTAATTAAAATTGTAAATGCCAATAATGATATCTGACATTTCTTTTCAACAATAACCAATTATTGTAAGCACTCCCCCAATAGCTATTAAATCTATTGCTACAAACCTCATTTTTTCACATTTGGAATATCTAACACAGATCATTTGTCCTCGCCCTTTCCATTAGTCTATGTATAAATATATATTCAGGGAGTGGTATGGCTTATGTTTTGTCTAATTTGGGTATCACATTCCATGCTGAAAGCAATATTAAGTTACATTTAGGAAAACAGGAATATTATACGTTAAAAACCAGAATAAAGCCACACATCTGGTATATTTTAGTTGTGGGATATGTAATATCTCTATCCTTCCCAAATTCTGTCTACTGGAAACCAAAATGAACAACTTTAGGAAGTGTTTCCTTTCTGTTGTAACTTGAGACCTAAACAGAGAGCTTGGTGAACAGATTGAAAATGGATGTGAAAATCATTAGCTATTAGAACAAGAAGATTAGAGATTAGAGCCTAAGGAAGAAATGATTTCACTTCTGAAGGGTCAGGGAGAACATCTTGGGATACATGAGGCCTGGAGGGAGATGCCCGAAAACATCCTAGAGGGGCCAGCAGTGAGTGCAGGACACTAGAAGATGAAGAGACCCAAAGATGTGGCCAGAGTGGAGACTGCAGCAGCTCTGTTTTGGAAGGGGGGGGAGGGCAGCAGGCTTCTTTCTGGTCCTCACTGTTTATTCTCACAGTCTGGTTGAGTGAGACAGATAGTCACCAAGCAGAGGACGGTTTCTCTGGTTGAAGGAAATACGCAACTGTCTACTGGATTGTGTGAAAACCCCAAAATAAATTAGGTTTTCATTCAACAGAATGGGAATATTTCAGTATTGGTCACCAAGGGGTACTCAGGGAGCAGAAGACAAGGGAACAACATTTCATGAGTCCAGATTTATCTCTCATCTTGAGATAGCTCATTTATTCGAGAAGAAAACCTTGTGAGAAAACAAGCACGATCAGTTTCATCTTGGAGATGAGGGAACTGAGGCTTGGAGAAGTCTATGAAATCTTCCCAAGAAAATATAGTTAGTAAATGGCAGAGATGGGTTTGATTCAGGTCCCCGCCTACCCTGAGACTCATTTTCTGTCACCCTCCCCCTTGATGACAATTTTGCAGTGACACCCTCCTTTCTGTGCCTTAAATGTGCCATGGACCTTCCTTCTGCAGAGGCTTTTCACCTGGTGTTCCCTCTGCCTGGAAAGAGGACTCCTTTTCATGGGTCTGCTTCCACAGTAAAGTCCTTTTCTGTCCATCCTCATTCAAGAAATCTCCCCACCTGCTCTGCCCAGAGCCCAGCCACTCTATACCACCTTTCTGGTCGATCTCCCTTTTCAGCACTTCTCTCTCTCAATTCTCTTCTTTATGCTGGTGCTCGCTGGTGAATTTTCCATCAACTTGACTACACTGTCAGCTCCGTGAGCGCATGTCAGTATCCCCAAGGCCTGGCACTGTGCCTGGTACACAATAGGTACTCATTCGACATCTACTGAATAAATTAGTGAATGAATGAATGAGAGGGGTTTCCAATTCAGGTTTATCTAAATCTGAAACCTGAGTTTAATCTACCCCACAAGCCTGGCTCTTTTGACAAAGCAGAGAGGCCTTGAAGTAAGTGATATATTTGGAATAATGACTGTGACTGTTCTGGAAAGTTGATGGGGGTGGTTAGCACTTTCCCCTTTCTGTGAGGGACAAGTGACCACAAGAGTCCACTCTGAAACTCATGGGAAATTGAGATTATGAAAAAAATGTCACTTGGAGTCAAAAATCCTTCAGGAAAGGAGGAAAGGGAAATTTTAAAAAGGAGTAAGAACACAAGAAAGCCTCTCTTTGTCTCCATTTAGTTCAGCCAAGTAATAGCGAATAATATTTGTTTCAATTTACTAGACAGCTGTGATGAGCCAGGCATGATCCTAAACCCTTTGTGTGTGCATTATCTCATTTACATGATCATCGCAACACCACAGTGAAACTGCTGCTATTAGAAACTGAAGCTCAAAGACATCAAGCAACTTGCCCAAGGTCACATAGTTTCTGAGTAGCTTGCAAAGACTCTAATACAGGTGTGAAAACAGGTCTTCAGTGCCTATGACAACCTAAAGTATTGGAAATACCTCCAATCCATTCTGGTGACTAGAAGGAGAAGAAGTAGGAGAAGGAGACACTCCAAGAAGGAGACTATCATGGACAACATCCCAGGCTAACTGTGATCCTTACAACCTAAGTATGGCTGCCCCCAAACAAATTTCTTATGCGTGCCTGAAACCTATAGTGTGGAAGTTGTCTACACAGTCCAAAATGAGGATAGAAGGAACTATTACCTGCCTAGCTCATTCTTAAGTTATTCCTTCCCAAAGAGAGGATCCCAGCGAAGTTTTGCATAAATCTTTGGCCATGAACCAGTAATTTTGGTTTTGGCCATTAAAACGAATTCCTCAATATCTCCTAAAAAAAAAAAGAAGAGGCAGTCTCCAAATTTAATGAATCTCCAGATCTCTAGGGTCTCTGAATGGGGACACAGTCAAATCTGTGTTTACTGTCTTTCCATGGCTTAGTTGGCTGCAGATGATTTTCCTAGAAGCCCAAGGTCCATGGTGCTATGGCCAATCCTTGTGTCATCCCTGTGCCTCCTAGCAGTACCCCCCCAAAAATGCATATTCATCTCATTCATCCTCCACTTCATACCCCTGTGGCCCTACCAGGTGCAGGAACATAACTCATAAGAAATATTAACATTAGCTGTTTATCATGGAGCTTGCAAAACAGAAAAGCAATAAAAGTGCAGGCATGCTCACTCAATTACCATTGAAATAGATATCACAAAAATTATTCAGTGTCAGAAATCTAATTTTGTATGATATTTCTATATATTTCCACTGCTAATTTTTCTTCCCTCCAGTATTAGTGAATTAATATGCTTCAAATGCCCCTCTAGCTACCCTGGAAAAAAAAATACTACTTATTTAGTTGAGCTACCCAAATCCATTAGACAAATTTCCTTTACAGCAAAGCATTGATGAATGAAATGTCTCATGCTAATGTAAGAATAATCAATTTAGAATGCTTATGACAATTAACAAAGCTGAAGATACGCCTTGAAGGCTCCATGCTTTGTCAGCCCTGATTTGGATTAAACTTGCGCTAATGGGATCATTTTTCTTCCAAAAGGTATTCTTTTTAGGCAGACCTATCAATTAATATGAATTATGCATGTATAAAAGTACTAATGTCATTAATTAGACAAATTAATTTTTATGATGCAGTGGATAGACTAACACTAGATTATATGTGATAACTTCCCCACGGCGCCCGCCGATTTGAAATAAATGAATAGTTTATATTTGTGTGCTTTCCAAAGACTCAATCGGGATTAATCAGGCTGGTCTGTGGGCGGGAGATGGTTGAGATGCCACATATTCTTGATGGTCTTCTTAGCCAGAGGGGTCACTTCTGAGACAGCAGAGCCCAGATTTTAATAGTCAGAAACTTTAGAATAATGCTACATGGGGTCATTTGGAAATTAGTAAACTGTAACCATTTATTCTGGCAATCTTTTATTGATTCCTTCCCCCAAATTTACATGCCACTGCCCAAGTGGGCTAAGAAACAAATAAAGCTCAGGAGATAAAGAGTGGAGAAAGGGCATTTTCCTATTGTTGGACAGGCAGACATAGCTCATTAATGTTGGTCAAATATGACCGGTACAATATTTACCTTCTAACTGTAATTCTTAGTTATAACTCCTTAATTAGTATTAGCTTTGTGCATCCTCAAATCCATGCAAATTTTGATATCCTTGAGCCTAGTATATAATCTAAAGTGTATGATGATGAGGATGATGGGAGGTCCAATATTTGTGAGATTAGCCATCACCTTCCTTTTCTGTCTTACAATAAAGCTTATGATTACAAGGAACCACTAGGAAAGTAAATCCAAAAATTATTTTACTAATTTTAAGCCTTTTTATTCTTTTAGTTCTTGTTTTGCAGGAACTTGAAACATGAATTTGTTTTTAAGTTTTGTAACCAGGATAATTGATGACTTCGATGAGGTATCCTGAAGTCACACTGGTACATCCCAACACGTAAGGCTGGCAGGAAGTAAAGCCAGCTGATGTGACTGGGCAATGACTCAAAGTTCAGTGCAAGAGGTCAAAAGTGCCTCTCCTTCCTGGTTCACATAGTTATTGTCTAGACCATGGTAAATGCTCAATAAATGCAGGTTGTAAAAAATAAGTAAAAGTATTCCTTTAGCTAAGGTCCTTTTCTTGGGGGTGCGGGGGAACGAAGGGGAGGTGGAGAGAGAATCTTAAGCAGGCTTCACACTGAGTGCAGAGCCTGATGTAGGGCTCAATCTCATGACCCTGAGATTATGACCTGAGCCAAAATCAAGAGACAGATGCTTAACTGACTGAGCCACCCAGGTTCCCCTTAGCTAAGATCTTAACATGGGTTCTAAAAACAAGGGGCCATCACAGAAACGCAAAGGATATTTCCTCTGTATTCCCAAGGTTCTTTGTTACACCAGTGATGGTATGGCATGACCATTAAAAGCAAGCCCTTTGAAGACCAAGAGTCTTGGGTTCAAATCATAGATCTGCCATATCCTGACTGAGCAACCCTAGGGGTTTGATGCTGTCTCACTCAAAGGTTGTGAAGTTTTGATGATGTATGATCAGTGATTACACGTGTTACATGCCCCATGAAGAGAAGCAAGGCCTAAAAGGTAATGGAAAGTCTTAGAGAAATGTTGCCACTCTCCATAGCTAAATACTTTCTTGGGCAAATATGCCATTGAGTAGTAGGATGGACTCAAGGTCCACTAAAAAGGTATGGGATGGCATTCTATCCTCTCATTCAATTCTGATCACACATCCATCCCCTTATGGTAAGAAGTAGATGAAAGAGGAAAAAAGTGGTTAAGATAACAGAACTTGGGCCAGACTGCCTGGGTTCAAATCTCACTCCCACCACGTACAAGCAGTGTAATATTGTGCAATTTGCTACACTTCTCAACATTTCCTTTCATTGTCTATAAAATAATAATGGTAGGGTTAATTTAAAAAAATAGGATTAAACAAATTAAAACTTCCAAAGTACTTAAAACAAGAAGTGGCACATGTATGCAAGTAATCAATAATTAAAGGAAAACTACTTGGCATCTATTGTGTTCTAGATACCTTATACGCATTGACCAATTTAAACTTCACTATATCCTTAGAAGGTAAGTATACATAATCTCGTTTTACAGATGAGGAGATTGAGGTCCGGAGTGTTTATCTTGGTCAGTGACAACCAACTAGAAGAGGAAAGATTTGAACCGAGGGTTATCTGAGAAGTTATTATATAGGAGGGAGAAGTGCTGGGAGAGTAAAGTCTAGGATTTAGGAGGGGAAAACCTCTTCCTATGGCAAATCCTACAACTCATGGAAAAGGGGGAGCATGCAACTCATGAAGGTAACTATTGGGCAGATGGGATATCTACCCTGGTGATGAGTGAGGCACACCCCTGTGGGATAGATATTATCAATCTCTTCATTTTATAGATGTGTTAAGTAATTTATATTAGATCATAGCCCTGACACCAATAATGATCTGTCTTATTCCTCAGCCTATATTATTAACCCCTACACCATAAGATCTAATGATTTATAAGTAAATAATGACATACCAGCTGGGGACTCCAGATATCAAGGCCCTACCTTCCAGCCATGCGTCTTATCTCCCTACTCTTCTCTTATTGTTAACTGTGGGTGCTGGGACCTTACGATCACCCCCAACCAGTTTCTGGAGGAGGAGGAAGAGAACAGCAGTCTGTAGAAGTCAAGTCTACACCTACAGAAGGAACCGACCAGGACTAGTCCAGCAAAATAATGGTAGGCCGTGCCCACAAAGGGTCTTACTTCATAAAATCTATCGAAAAGATTTGCTTTCAGAGGTGAAAGGCAATAATCCAAATCATATTTGCAAACTTCTCCAAGGTCTGTGATGTCAGATGCACTTATTATGGGGTTAAGTGCCTAGAGCAGGTGCTTTTATTTTTCTGTCTAGTCTTGGTTTCCATTTAAGGATGTTCATGGTCCTGAGACAAGCCAGTGATACTAAATTCCTGGACTTTGGTTGGAATTCGGAGCCAGAGGGATGATGCACGCTTGATGCCGTTGGAGGCTACCACTCTGAGAGGGCCTACCAGAGAATGAAGCGCATGAGAGAGCAGAACCTAAAGCTGGGGCAAGAGAGAAGGAATCTTCATGACATCATCTGAACTCTGGAAGAATACATCCTTATCTGAGCTACATGACCCCAGACTTTCCAGTTATGTGAACAACTGAATTACCATTTTTGTTTATACAAGTTTAAGTCAGGTTTCTGTCACTGGCATCTGAAAGGAATCAGAATAATACAGAAATAATACAGCAGAAACCAACTTTAATAGTTTCTAAGAGCAGATTTTGAGATTCATTTGAAATCGCTAATTTCCTAAAGCATTCCTTGAGGCTCATTCTCCGAATGAAGCTACCTTAGAGAATTTATTGTTGTAGATCATTCTTGGCTACAAAATCACTTCAGAAGTATAACGTAAGGAGCATTTTAGTAAGATTTGTTGATGTCTCTTTTGGTTGTTTTTTTGCAAAGGAGGACACATAACTTCTTTGGCCAAATGTAGGGGAGGGTTTCCTGGGAGAGTTAAATCGCCATTGATCTTTATGGCTATGTCACCAGGGACTAAATACACAAGGGAAATGGTTCCTTAGGAACCAGGATCCACTTGTGTCTACATTTCTTCCTCCCTCAACAATGCACAAGTGATCAGTTCAATTTCACAATAGTCTTCATTTTAGAATTAGTCTGCATATGATTCCTGTGATCCTGAAAAGTGAGCAGATAAACATGTTCCATTGACTACGTAAGGGACTCATCAATAAGATCAACAAAGTTCCCTTCAGTCATTCATTTCACCCTGTGAACAAGTATTGAGTGGTAGTCTTGTTTCCTTTGTGACTCTCCACAACATCCTGACGGCATCATCCCTTGGCTTTAAAATAAGGGAACAGCTCTAAAGCCACAGAAGATTTGGGTCAGCAAGACCCTTTGTGTGCAATGCTCCACCAAGATCCTTTCCATTTTTTTTAACTCTTCCATTTTTTGACCAGTTTTATTTTCCTAAAACTTCAAAATAGGGTCATGGTGAAGACCGTGGTCTTTGGAGCCTAATGACCCGAATGATATCCTTGCTTGATCACTTCTTAGATGTGGGCAAGTTACTTAATCCCCATGTTATCTATGCAGTAGAGATAGTGATGAGAGCCAACAAACTCATTTGACCAGCTTATGGAGCATGAACTGTCTACGAACAAACCAGCCAGTCTCTTAGGTGCCTCGAGACACTTGAGACAAGGTGCAAAACAGACAAAATTTCTTACTCTCATGAAATTGATATTCTAGTCCATCTTGGCACCATCTTGAAGGGACTCAATAAGCTGGTGCTTGTAAAATGACTAGCACTATGCCTGACACAGTGTGCCTGACACTTGAACAGTGAGTGCTCAAGAAGTGTGAGCTTTTGTTGATGTTATGATTGATAGCTATGGCTATAGTTGGTTATGTCCTCCTAACTGCCGTTCTGAGGATTTATTTCTCCCACCTGGCCCTGCCTTCTGCTAAGAACTCAAATTCCCAAATCCCAGACTGAATCTTGTCAGAAGAGGCTCCAAACCTAAATGTTAGTTATTTTTGTCAGGATCTCTCCAGGCTCCCAGAAGACTTGATGACTCCTTTGGACTCCAGCCCACCCCCAACTCATGGCAGTGAAAGTTTCTTTTCCCAAAAGCATCCCCCATTTTTTTGTGTGTGCTTTGTGTGGAAGGAAGAGAATTCTGTGGGATATATATACAGGGAAGGGAAGAATGACAATAATTCAGCAGTTCAAGCCTTCCTTGTTGGCTAAAGGAAATCACTGGGTTTTGAGGAAACCACAGACTCAGCCCTCACTGTCTTATTCTCTGAGAGTGTGCCTGCCAGCTAGACACTAGGTATGCAAAATCCAGGGGTCTCCATCCAGGGGTCTACATCACCAAAAAATTCTCCTATATCACCTCTAAAAAACTATTTTTACCTTTTACACTTAAATCTGTGACTAATCTGGACCTCATTCTTGACTTTGGTGGGAAAGAGAAGCCAAGATTCACTTCTTTTTCTTCATGGATATTCAACTGGCCTGGCACCATTTATCAAAAAGGTTACTCTTTCTCGATTGCACTAAAGTATTACATTGTCCATTGGATTGGGGTTTTGGGGGCCATCTATCTTGTTTCATTATTTGTATGTCTACTATTAGGAAAAAAAAGCATACTCTTCATTACCATTAATTTGTAACGATGGTGGTATCTGGAAGTGTAAATTCTTTAATCTAATTTTTCTACAAACTGGTTTCACTATACTGACCCTAAAAGAAATTGCTTTACTTTGTAAATAGATTTTTATTTATGCATATAGTTTCTTTAATAGATATATGGTTAGTCAGATATTCTACTTTATTTGTAATTTTTTAGTTGTGTTTTGTATTAGTTTGCTGATTCTCTCCAAGTTTTTAAATGCAGGATATTTTTAATATATTTTTAGATGTAGGATATTTTAAGTTGTCAGAATAATTTCTTACTATCCTTTTATTCCTAATATCAGTAATCCGTGACCCGTGTGTGTGTGTGTGTGTGTGTGTGTGTGTGCATGCATGTGCACGTGTATGTGTATGTGTGTGGATGTTGTTGTGGGTCACCAAGACCACCCTCAGTCTCCATGATTTGCTAGTAGGACTGGTAGGACTAGCAGGACTCACAGGGCTCAGTAAAGTTATTTTATTCATGGTTGCAATTTATTATCGTGAAAGGATATAGATCAAAATCAGCAAAAGGAAAAGGCACATGAGGAAAAGTCCAAGGAAAACCAGGTGCAAGTTTCCCAGTGTTCTTGCCCAGTGGAGTCACACAGATGCATTTGACTCCTCCAGCAATAATGTGTGACAATATGTGCAAAGTGTTATCAACTGGAGACGCTCATGTGAGCCTTGGGGTCCAGGATTTTTACTGAGCATCAGTCACATAGGCCTGAGGCACTTGTGAGACTAACTTCAGCTACTCAGTCATACTCCTGCTCCCAGTCCGAAAAGCAGGTGCTCACCATAAATTACATTGGCAATGTAACGATTTGATCAAACTAGTACTGCATGGCCCAAGGCCTCAGACCTGTAACACTCTTATCAGGCAGAATATTCTAGAATATTCTTCTCAGAGCTCATCTCCCAGGAGCTGGCCAAGAGCCTGTACTGAATGCAGGTCTTTCTTACGAATGTGCCGGGTTTGGGCAACCCAAGTATGCTGGATCATCTTTTCCTGCATACTTTCTTTTCTTGATCATCTCCGTTTTTGCCAAATTTCACCCATTGATCTTTTTAAAGAAAATACCTTTTTTTTTGGATTTGTTGATTCTCTTTATTTTTTTTCATTAATTTCTCCCATTTTCTATTTCTATCGTTCTTATTTTGAGCATAATTTGCTTTTTCCCTCCTAACTTCTTGACATGAATACATTTATTTTCAATCTATCTTTTTTAACAAGTGCCTGTAAGGCCATCAATTCTCTCACTAAACATGGCTATAGCTGCATCCCAAAATGTTTATGATATTGTACTTTTCTAAAGCTCAAAATATTTTCTAATTTCTATTCTGATGTTTTCTTTGATGCCTCTTATTTATAAATGCACTCTTTAATGCCAGATGTTTGAGGATTTTCTAATAATTAAAAAATCAATACCTAGGTTAATTGTGCTGTGGTCAAAGAACATACCATAATAATATCAGTCCTTTGAAATGCATTGGTATTTTCCTTATGGCCCAAAATAGGTAAATATTCCATGTTTACTTAAGAAAGAATATGTAGGGCGCCTGGGTGGCTCAGTGGGTTAAAGCCGCTGCCTTCGGCTCAGGTCATGATCCCAGGGTCCTGGGATCGAGGCCCACATCGGGCTCTCCGCTCAGCGGGGAGCCTGCTTCCTCCTCTCTCCTCTCTCTCTGCCTGCCTCTCTGCCTACTTGTAATCTCTCTCTCTGTGTCAAATGAATAAATAAAATCTTTAAAAAAAAAAAAAGAAAGAATATGTATCTGTGCAGTGCCACAGTTTGTGGGTGCAATATTCTGTAATGTCATGTAGTTCACCTTGCTCATGTTATAATTTTTCAAATATTCATTTTCTCAGTGATTGAGAAAGGTACATTAATATCTCCAACTATGCTTATGTGTCTTAAAAATTTTCTTTTTAATTCTGTTGATATTTGCTTTGTGTATTCTGAGGCTCTGTTTTAGGTACATGCAAATTTAAAATTATTCTTTTTTACTGACGTATTATGTCATTTAATATTATGAAATATACCTCTTTATTACTTACTTTTGCATAAAATCTACTTTTCTGATAATCAGCGTAGCTACACCAGCTTTCTTTTGGTTAGCAGTTGAACAGTATGTCTTCAGTGGTATACAGTTTCACCGGATCTACACCCTTACATTCACTTTTTGTCTTGTAAGCTGCATATAATTAGGTTTTGAAGTTTTATTCAGTCTAACAATCTTTGTCTTTTAACTGGGACATTTAGTCTCAATAAATTAGATGCAATTACTGACACGTGTGTTTATATCTACCATCTCAGTTTTTTTGTTGTTGTTGTTCTACAGGTTTTATGCTCCTTTATCTTCTTTCTTGCTTCTTTTTGGATAAATAAAATAGTTTAGACTATTCTGTTTGTCACTCTATTAATTGTTAGTTATATGTAATTTCATTGTTCTTTCAGTAGTTAAACTGGATATGACAACATGGATTCTTGATTTGATAGAAAAAAATAAAATTCAGGATTTTTACCAACTTTGTGTTTAACACAAAGATATTAGAAAACTTTAATTGTATCTCCATCTTGTAAGTCTTCTATAATCACTAAGCATTTTTAATTCTACCTATATTTATATCTCACAAAACACTGATATTAATTTAGATTACCCACCTATTTATATCCTTTCTATTCTTCCTGCTTTCATTCATCTTTATGTTTCTATCTAGAACCACCACCTTATCATTTCTTTCATTACAAGTCTGCTACTGGCTAATTATTTTAATTTTGTTTGTCTGGAAATGTCTTTATTCTGCCTTCTTTTTTGGAGAGTATTTTTGCTTGATATATAATTCTAAGTTGACGGTCTTTCCTTTTGGAACTTTAAAAATGTCTTCCTTTGTGTTCTGACTTCCATTATTTTGTTGAAAAATTGCTGTCTTATTCCTTTGCCTGCAACGTGTTTTTTTCGTACACTCCCACCATCCCCCTCCCAAATGGCTGCCTTTACATTTCCTTTTGCTTTGGACACCTAGGTATGTGTTGTTTTTATTTTTCATTTAAAGCTCATCCTGCTTGAGTTCATAGAGTTTAAATCATCTGTAGCATGGTGCTTTCTTCAGTTTGGGAAACTTTTGGTCGTTATCTTCTCAAATATTGATTTTATTCCCTTTTTTTATCCTATCTACTAAAGCTCCAATTCCACGTGTGTTAGATTTTTGTATGGTGTTACCCATTTTCATTGTGCTCCATGCTTCACTCTGAACATCTTCTGACTCATCTTTCATTTCATTAATCCTTTTTGCAGCTTGTTTTATCTGCCATTCAATCTATACACAGTTCTTACCTTAAATTATTTTTAGTAACATAATTTTCATTTGATTATTTGTGTGGATTCTATTTTTCTGACGATATTGTTCATCTTCTTTCCTACTGTAATGAACATATTAGTCACAGTCATTCTACATCTTTATCTTAATACACCAATATCTGAATTACCTATGAATTTGTTTTATTGACAGCTTTCTTTCTCTTTTGGCTTTTGCTTATTTAGTCCTATGTCCTTATAGTCTGGTGCCATTTTACTGAGAGCTGCGTATGAAATCTACAGAGGCTCCAGATGAATGTTATCTACATCAGGCAGTTAGAGGAGGGGTATTTTGGAAAAAAGCACATTGGAAACTGAGACTATGTCTAGGTTGTCTTTATCCCTGGGGTGGGACATTCAATGGTGCTCACTAAAAGCCAGGGATGTTTGCCAAAAGCCCTCTCTTCCTACATAGCTCCAAACTCCAGTTTTGTCTCCCTAGGACCATGAGATTATCAAAAGTCTGCCCAGTGTCCTAGCCTCTGGACTGTTGCTTACAAACAAAAATTCCTTGACTAAAAAAGTCATGCGTGATACTGAGTGGATTTCTTGGCACTTTTTGCTCTAGAATGTTGCCCTCTCATGACCTGGTCACCCTGGAAACTCTAAATTCCAGTCTTTACCTTTCTAAGCAAAAACTTTCACTCAGATTCTTCTTGTAGGTGATATTTTCTACTAAAGATATAAATTCTGTGACGTCTCATTGCTTATGTATCAGCAGGTGTCACAGGTACAAAAGTGCTGCAGACTTTCAGGTTTAATTCTGCACATGTCCCTTTTCTCCAGGACCACGATTCTTTAAATTCCGGTTGCCTCACTAGCGCTCCAGTGCCTTCAGATGAATTTCTCAAACATGTATCCAGTTTTTCTAATTGTTCTCAGCAGGTGGGTTAGTGTGATACAAGCTAGTAGGAAGTTGGTCACAATAATAATCAGATATCACAGAAACCTATAATCTTAGTGCAAGAATTACAAGCTTGAATTTCTACAGAGGTTAGGCAGGTAAAAGAAATGGGGGAAGTGTGCCAGGTAAGAGAGTGCAAACCGCATACCCTCTCCACATAGGAAACTGTGGTACATTATCCATCCTTAGACTTACTAGTTGAAGCCAGAAATACAGAGATTTATGTGAAATTATCTGAGTTTTAAATATCGTCAATTTTAGAAAATTTTTTCAACCTAGGCTTGGAAATATATCTCCAGACTATTTTCAACCATAAACTGGTATTTGTTAACCTCTCTTAATTTTTCTTTTAAAACCTGTTATTTAGTAGAACACATGCCTGTTTTAATTTATTCAAAGACTATTTTTTTTAAAGATTTTATTTATTTATTTTAGAGAGAAAGAATGAGAGCACAAGACCCGGCCGAGGGGCAGAGGGAGAAGCATACTTCCCAGTGAGCAGGGAGCCTGATGTAGGGCTTGATCTCAGGGCTCCAGGATCATGACCTGAGCCAAAGGCAGACATTTAACCGACTGAAACACCCAGGAGCCCATCAAAGACAATTTTTAAATACTTACTCTTCAGGGTGCCTGGGTGCCACAGTCTGTTAAGCATCCGACTCTTGGTTTCAGCTCAGATCATGACCTCAGGGTGTGATCTCAGGGTCATGAGATTGAGCCCCATGTCAGGCTTTGCACTCAGTGTGAAGTCTGCTTGAGACTCTCTCTCCCTCTCCCTCCACCCATAGCCCCCAATGTGTGTGCACACACTCTCTCTCTCAAATGAATAAATAAGTCTTTTTAAACAAAATACTTAGTGTTCATAGAAATCTGTGCTAGCTTTAACAGGAGACACTCAATCACACTTTTTGACTTGGAATTCACCAAGAAGTAATGACTTAAACAAATAAACATAATTCAAGAAAAAAATAGCCAAGCAGTCAATATGCACTGCAGGTAGGAAATTCAATGGACATTTGGAGAAAAGGAAGGAAGGTCTCTTTTAGCGGGGTGAACTGGGAAACGAGTAAAACTGAGTAACGTTTTGATAGAACATGAAAAAGAAGAGCTGGGCGAAAGTACCGCCAGGAGATAGCAGGTTTCAGGGAACGAGAAATAAAAGAAAGTGAAGAGGCACTTCTCTACTTCAGGAAGGTGACAAACCTGCGTTTGTGCTCTGTACTAAATCAGCCAAAGCTTAATCCCTAGAAAGAGAGATGGAAAGAAGAAAGAAAGAAAGAACGAAAGAAAGAAAGAAGAGAGAGAGAAAGAGGGATAGATAAAAAGAAAGAAAAAGAAAGAAAGAGAAAGAAAAAATATTACTTCTTCGTGAGAGAGAAGAAGAGAGAAAGAAAGAAAGAAAAGAAAGAAAGAAAGAAAAAGAAAGAAGGAAGGAAGGAAGAAAGAGAAAGAAAGAAAGAAAGAAAGAAAGAAAGAAAGAAAGAAAGAAAGAAAGAAAGAAAGAAAGAAAGAAAGAAAGAAAGAAGGAAGGAAGGAAGGAAGGAAGGAAGGAAGGAAGGAAGGAAGGAAGGAAGGAAGGAAAGAAGGAAGGAAGGAAACTCACCACCAGTGTCTTTATCAGAGTTCGTGAGAGAACCACCAACTGAAGTACTGCTGTTGGGTCAGTTTCTCAGGCTCGTAAACAAGCTCCTGTGTATGTAATTATAACTAATATATGGGAGGAATGGACAGGGATGAACAGATGTTGGAACCAAATGAGGATACAAAGAACACGACACTGTGATATAAAAACCTGAGTTTATATGGTGCAGCTGCCTGCATTGCATGCTTTTTTAAAAAAATTTATTTACAAGGTGGGGCATCTGGCCTTCTATTGTCAAACCTCGATTTTTCTTGAAGTTAATTTTCTTCTGATACAACAGGGTACTGGCAAGGCCAGGGAGAGCCTTAACTAAAAATCCTTTCTGAAAAGGAGACCCCCGGGAATTAGAAAGAAGGGCAACCCAGAGCTCCCATCAGAGCTAACCAAGCTGAATTTCATTTGTCTACATTTCAAATCTGGGCTCTCTGAATCTCCTAGAGCTCTTAAAGAAAGCCAAGGTCTATTTTGCCTGTGTCGGCATGATGCCAGTCAAGCAAGTTAATGGATTTCCCTCCACTGCGGTGCCCACTGAAGTGGTGTGCTACATAGAGCTAGGCGGGAAGTCATAAGATGGAAGCAAATATATGCCATTAGCAAGAGTGAGACCTGCCCGAAATATACCCTCAACTAATTCTAAATGGGCCCCTTGGAACTTCCTCCATCAGGAGTTTCCAAATCACCGTTGGGGATCCAGGCGCTATAGAACACAACATGATAGGATCACAGAGCTTCTGCGTCCCCGTGGCTGCTTGAGGAGGGGGTCATTGAGGGTCACATACTTCCCAGTCTCCAGTGTTAATTTTGTTTTTGTGTTACTGAGTTTTTAAAACTTTTTCAGTTGGGGAAGCCCATGAAATGCCTTTGATCTTCAGCCTCAGATGTTCTGGGGGTCAGCTTCAGTGGCAGGAGAGTATTTGGGGTAAAGCATAAGGCTCCCCTTCTCTGTAGCTTCAGTTCAGATTTTCCACCAAGCTATGCTGAGCAGGAGAATTGTTTAACCTCACTGAGCATAGTTTTTCCAACACCAGGGACTAATACTATCCAATTGAAACAGTGTATGGGAAGCACTTGGCACAGTGCCTGGCACATCATAAATATTTATAAAATCATATCTACTCTGTTTAATCCCATCTCCCTCTAAGCATCAACTATGATAGAGTTGCTGCTATAAGCTGGCTCACACAGCTTATTTATTAAGTTCACTGATTTATGAATAAAATTTTTCTTTTAGCAAGTCCCTACTCCTGCCTCCAAAGTCAAAGTGTTGCCCTCCCTGAGAAACTCTCCTTGAATTCCCCCACCTTCCTGAGTCCATCACTTCCTCTGGGTCACCATGACAGAGAACGCACGTGGTGCGTAAGTACTCCCTCATCCCACCGCTCTGCAAGGGGGGTTTACCGCCATCTTGTAATTAGTTACGTATAAGCACATCTTCCATCCTTGACACTCAGCTCACACGTCCATCCATCCCTTGCTTTTGAACATTCTGCTCACTGAGCTGCTGCCAGGGCAAAGTCGAGGTCTAGAAATGCTGTGACATAGGCATGGATGAGAACAGTAAGCCCCGACTCAAGTGGAAAGGCCACTTGTCGCTCCAGATGCTAACACTCTGGGCAGAGTTTTAGCTTCTCATAGCCCACTTACATCTGTCCTCTTAGCTGTGTCCCCTACATTGCCTTCAAAATCCAGGACACAGACTGGCCCAAGCTAGATTCCCATTTCCTTTCCCCCAGCCCACTGCTGCGTGGCATCTGGGGGCCTCTGCGCCTGCCCCCAAGATTAAGGAGCTGGGCCTCCAGACTGGAAATATTACTTCTTCATAAACAAAATAATTTTTCAAATCAATTAGAGGCTTCTGGGACCCACATCAATTTAGGAAATTAGCAAACGCTCCTTATTCCTCCCACAGACTATATTTTATTATTGGATTAATGTGCAAAAAACCCCTATTTTGTAGCACCAAATATTTACTTTGGAGAAGTTTTCTGGTTTTATCATGGATTTGCCTTGTACTGTCAACAAATTAATGCAAGTTTGCATAATGAACTATGGAAGTAAAGAAAACATACAGAGGGTGAGGCTAGCTTAGAAGCACATTTTTTGGTTTTAGGGAGGGGATCAGTGAAGAGTTGACATCCGGTTCCCCGCTGATATATTTTGTGACCCCATCTCATTAGTCATGTAGAAATTTTCATTTTTATTTTAAACATATGGTCTGCTCTAAGAGTACAGGCCAGATGTCTATATCCAGAGTTTAATTTGAGGGCTCAGTTCTGTATCATAAAGAACAATTACAACTCCTCCACTAAGCCGGGTAAAACACAGTCAAATGACATCAGTGGTGGGACCATGAAGTGTTGGGACAATGGTCAGGAGCTCCTGTATCTTTATCAGGAGCTATATAAACAATGCAATAAATTCTGCACCAAAGAAATATTTAGAGGACTAAAGTACTATTTTCACTCCATCCTCTTTTTTGATATATCTGGGAGTGTCTGGGCAAGAGAAAACAATCTTCGTTATTAGCTGGCTACCCGACACTCTCGTACTTGCTGTTACCCTACCTGTTTCTACCCTTGAAATGGGAATCAGTATAAAAACTGTCCATTTCTCCACTCAACATGGTAACTCATACATGTGATACAGTGGCTGATAGAGAGGCATTCTATATATCATGTCCTTGGGATTCCCTGTTGTGGGCACAGCAAGGTTTTTGAGAAGTCTATTGAATCTCTCTACCACCACATCCTACTCTAAGGTCAGGTTTTACTCAGGCAATGCAGTTGTCCTGGTCCTGAGCTCAGTATCCACCCTCTGGCCCTCCATTTTCTACACTGACTCCAAAGTTCCTGTTTTGAAATGCAAATCTTGTTTTCCTACTCTTCAGGTGGAAAGAGTAATCCTTAACCCAGCCCACCAATCTCATGAGCCAACCATGCTGTTTTCTCTTTGTCCACCCTGCCAAGTCCTCTTCCAGACTCCAGAATGCCACCTTTTTCTTCCTGCTACCAACCTCTTGCCCATGCTGTGTCCTTGGCCTTCAATGCCCTTCCTATCCACACCACTGGTCCTCATTAACAATTACTCCTCATCAGACCAGGGCAAAGTGCCCTTTATAGCCCTTTACTACAGTTGGAATTTTACATTCATGTTGCCATTATTTCTATAGTGTTTATCTTTCCTAACATGGTAAGAGCTCTGTAAGAACAAGGACTCTTCCTTTTTATCACTGCATCAACAATGAAGAACATATGCCTGCCACATAGTAAGTGTTTAATACATACGCTTTAGAATGAAAGTCTGATCCCTCAAATATGAAGCCATGAAATCAAAGCAGATTGCCTTAACTCAAAAAACAGCTTGTATATGGAAAAGAAACAAGGAACCATAGTTTTTTTATATTAATATTTTGCCAAGGTAATTCTACCAAAGAGAAATGGATTCTGGTGAGGGCACAGCCTTAGACAGATCAGGAGTTGGAGGCTTGATATAGAAAATCAATGGATGGTCCCTGTTCTCTAGTACCTTCCAGGGTGACAATCATACTGGCAAGGGTTTAGGACTAATGGAAGCAGAACTCATAAAAGGTACACCATTTGCCCACACCTGGAAGAAGCTTGGCTGAGCATGGTAGGAACTCCCTAGAAGGCAAGAGCACTCACATTGCCCATTGAGGGTGTCATTAGGACTTGCCCCAAACATCTAGTTCTCTCCTCCTGGGCATATGAAATTAGATGTGACCATATAACTTCCTTTGCCCAATAAAATGTAACCTGATGATATGCTTGTCAGGTCCAGGGGAAGCTTAAAGGGCCAGAGTACAATTCTTACTTTGCCTGTCATGGAAATATATATCCAATGGAGCCTCTGTCAGCCTAAATCTCTGAGTCACCATGATGAGCAGAGTCCTCCTGCTAACCTGTGGTAGACTTGTACTGGGAAAAAAAAAAAAAAGTCTTCGTTGTGTTAGGCCACTGAAGTTTGGGGACTTAAAATCTGTAAGTGACACTCCCCATCAGTCTTGCTAACATTACTGCTCAAATTGGAAGGCCATGCTGAGGGAGGAAGTGGAAGAATGAGAATGTGAGAATGAACATAATTGTAGGAGTATGAAAACCGGCTGGAAGAAGACATGCAGAATGGATATGGGGAGTAGTTCTCACTCATAACAGAATAAGATAGGTTAGCTCTAGAATCCAGCCTCACTGTAGAGGCTGTAAAGTAGCACCATGGCATGCCTGACCAGAGGTTTACTGATGGCTAGAAAATGAAAGACAGAAGAACCACCAACACAGACCGACACATACACATACACACCACAGTTTGCTTCTATCTTTCTACTTTCTTTACATTGGCCACAGCAACCATACAAATGCCTACCCCAATCCTTGTCCCCCACAAAATGAGAATCCAAAAATACTTCTCTAACCTCAAACCCTTAATGCCTCTCCTCCCTGCTTCTGCCATTTCATTCCACATCCTTAGCTAGGAAATACACAGATTCTGAAGGAAATGAACTAATTTATTAAGAGTTACGGTGTTTAAACAAGTCTCTTATTTATAACTTTCTACATTTTCCAAATTTTCTGATTAATACTTTCATAATCCCAAACCAAAAACAAACAAACATCACCCATTAAAAAAAATAGACAAGCAGACTTGTCAATATTCAGTTGCCAAGGCCAACCTTAGGATATAAAACCAACTACAGCAATAACGAACAACAAACCACATCATGGGGAGGAAGAGCCAAACTCTTGTCCATAATACTCCCACTTGGCTATAAGATCATGTTGCCAACAGGAAACCAGAGGACAAGTTTATAATATGTTTTAACAGTGTTGAGCTATCATCAACATTCTGTTAATTTCCCTCCACTCTGTCCAGCATGTTCATTTAATGGAGGGTGTTTCCATTGGAGAAGATTAAAGCCTGAAAATACTAGACCAGTCTGACCCCATCTATAGAACAAATTATTTTTACCTTTTTCTTCAGGTGACACGGCTTGGCATTAAACTGATACAATAATAGTTGCCTGGCTTGGGCGCCTGGGTGGCTCAGTGGGTTAAAGCCTCTGCTTTCGGCTCAGGTCATGATCTCAGCGTCCTGGGATCGAGGCCCGCATCGGGCTCTCTGCTCAGCAGGGAGCCTGCTTCCTCCTCTCCCTGTCTCTCTGTCTGCCTCTCTGCCTACTTGTAATCTCTCTTTGTGTGTCAAATAAATAAATAAAAAATCTTAAAAAAAAAAATAGTTGCCTGGCTGATCTTTCATGTTCTGTAAATTCTATAGGACACACTGGATCCAGTGTGTATTTGGAAGAATACCAACCCTTAGTTGGAAACCAAAGCAGCCAGCATCTCAAACTGAGGACGCTAATAAGAAATGATTCATATTAGTAGAGTGCTTTTTATGATCTGTTGCTTTTTTTTCCCCTTAAGTGCCTTCCAATCCATTGTCTTACTTGCTCCAGCACCCTCTCCTAAGGAAGGCAAATATCCTGACTTGCAGGAGAGCAGCCTGAGGCCTAGAGGGATCAAATGGTTCACCTAAATGAGAATTAACAAGTCAACAGCAAAGGAGGCTTAAGAACTCAGGTGGCTGATCCCACTAATTTATTAATAATCATGGCTAGTCCTATTGGCTCCTACTACATGCCAGACACTTGATCTCTATTAACTTCTTCAATGCCCACACGAGAGAAATTTTAAAACATAGGAAAACTGAGGCTGAATTGACTTGAATTGGAAATGTAGCCATAGCCACTCAGCAAATGAATGTCAAACCCAGACCTGTCTACTTCCAAAGTCCATATTCTTTACACATGCTGGCTCCCACAGGAGAGCGTTCTCATTGATTCTGGAAGCTGACATTGCAAAGATGAGCAATAGATATTTCCACACAGTCCATATCAGTCCTGAAAATTAAACCACAAAGACCGAAGAAGAAATGCCATCTATAAAGGCGACATAGAAAAAAAAAAAAGACACAGAACTTCTACTTATCCAGCATGATTATGCCTCATTTATTTAATTTGTTTCTTTCAAGACCATCTCCAGGTTTTGTAAAGTAGAAAGGGCTAGAAGAGAGGAACTTTGGGTCAATCTGGAAGACAAAAAAATAAATGGATGTAAGAGAGCTGACGTGGTGTTTGTTGGTTTGTTTGTGCCTGGCAGGTTTGGGATAGAGACAGAAAGCTGATATGAAAACTGGGAACTTGGAGATTATATTCCTGTGGGGAAGGGGAGAGGAGAGAGTTCAAGCGAGGGAAAAGAATTACCCAACTGAAGCCTGGGTAACCCTGTGTGATGGGGTGGGGGACAGCCGATAGGCACACGGGCCTGAAGCTGTATGTGTTGGAGCAGGGGAAGCTGGTTGTGATGGAGATGCTGGAAGTCCATCCAATATGTCTTCTCCTCCCTTCCCAGGAACAGAATTCCAGTAGGGCTTCCATTGATACGCTGGACCACATTTTCCAAACCCACTTGTAGTTGGCTGGCCAGGGGACAAAATTCTCACCTGTGGAACATACCCGGAAGTCATGTGCATGGTTATTAAAACACTGGGTATCCTTCCTCTACACTTTGTTCTTCCCACTGGCTGGAACCTGAATATCATGACAACAACCTAGCGTTACCCCTGAGATGATGACCATGCGGTGGGTGTAAATGATTTGGCAAGAAGCTGGATCCATGAAGCAGGACTCACCTGCCTCTGTAGACTGCTCACATGGGGCCTGGTACACGGGAAAGAAATCAACTCTGTTGTTCTTTATGGCTCCTGTATTGTGAGGTCACTTTGTTACAGCAGCAAAACCTTACCCTAATCAATACAGCAAACTGACGCAGCGTGTTCAAAGATTTGCTCATCTTAAGCATTGATGTTACTCCCCAGAAATGGACCAGAAAGTCATAAACCAAACTCTAAACTGTAGACTTGGTTCAAAGAGAAAATTACTCTCATGAGTCAAATTGCATGAACCTGAAATTATTTCTCAATCAAAAATTCTGTCCTACTTTTGACCCAACATATATACAATAGATAATAAGTCCATTTTGTTTAAAAAGTTGCTTTGTTCTCATCGTCTCCTCTATGACCACTGTCATCATGCTACATTGATTTAAAGGGCCATTACGTAACACAAAAGGTAGGCTGACTTGAGAGTTTCATCAGCTGGCATTTTGTGTGTGTGTGAAAACAGCAGTCTGAACCACAAATTCAACCTAAGTTTTACATATCTTAATGCCACTCAGTAATAAATCCATTTTGTCAATTTCTTGAAAAAAATTTATTAAAAATAAAAGCATAAAAGCAATTTCTTCAAAAATATATGGAGGCATATAGTCATAAAATGCCTAGAAGTCAAAATTACATATGTATTTTCATATCTGGATCCATATTTCTGTGTTCTGTCACAGGCGTGTTCCCCACCTCCTGCCTACCCCCAACTCTCTTGAGCTTTTCACCGTTTCTTTAAGGTTCTGAGAGGAGGGCTGCAAGCATGTTTAAAGTCCCGGGGACACAAAATGATTGCAACACTAAGCATTTAAAATTCACATTGGCAAGGTGAACATCTGGAATGCATTCAAAAGAGGGAAAAATTATGAAATGAGAACTTTATTAATAGCTAACATACTGGAAGACATGAATCAATGGTCAACCTGTTTCCTAGATTCTTTTTGGGGCAAAAAAAAATATTTGAAAGGAAAATGTCCAAGACTCCCGAATATACTACTACCATGGAAGGAAATATGATTTATAACATCACCTTTCAGAGGTAAACTTTTTCATTTATTTAAAATGCTGATAATGTCTGTGCTCTCTTATTTCCTGCTACTTTACATGTTGCTGAGGGAAGATCTTTGTAGTTAACGAGGAGTTTTTTCTTCACTAGCAAAGTGGGATTTTCACACTTGTGTTTTGCAGTAGCAAGTCTCAGCCCTGCAGTTTATTTTTGTAATAATTAATAAAATATCACACTTCCTGGCTTTCTTGCCCCTGCCCAGGGATTGGTTTGCTGCCACCTTTCTGGGTGCTGTTTTAGGAAGCAAAGTGATTACATGCAGATCCAGTTTGGGGAAGAAAGCATAAGAAAGTCCTTGAGTTCCAACTGAGGGCTTTCTCAGTGACAGCTTCATCGAAGGGTGGCTCCAATACACTCCCAGATGTGTCGTGTGGTGGAGATGAAGACTGGTATTTATAGGGCCTGGTGTTGATATTGTCAAACTATTTTATTAAGAGAATAAGAGTCTTCTATTACTCCTATTTTAGGTATAAGGAAAAGGAACTCAGCTGCAATGCATCTGGTAAATGTGTCTCCGAACAGAAAAAGCCAAGAAGTAGAAGAGTCATTCATACATTTAAAAAATATTGAGTGCCAACTAGACACCAGGCACTATTCTTGGCACTGGTGATATGGCAGTGAAACAGAAAGAAAAGCTCTATAAAAAAAGAAAAAGAAGAAGAAATAGGCAAAAAAGGTAGAGTTTGGGGAAAGAGATCTTTAATCATCCAGGTAGGAGTCACCATGAGGACCCGACTGCATTGTTAACACCCAAGGAAATCTAAGAGCAGTGTTCAAAACTTTTCACATCCTATCTCACAGGGAGCCAAACCCACTGGCCACTAATTCTGCATCATTGCCACCACCATCACCCTCACCATCATCATCACCACCACCATCACCCTCACCATCATCATCACCACCACCATCACCATTGCCACCACCATCACCCTCACTATCATCATCACTACCACCATCACCATCATCATCGTCACTGCCACCACCACTATCATCACCACCATCATCACCATTACCACCATTACCACCACTATCACTATCACCGCCATCATCATCTTCAGCAATGAACACGATAGTGAGATTTTCTGAACGCTCACTACATGCCAGACATTATACTCGGTGCCATATGTGCTTTACTCCTTTACTATTCTGACAATCCCATGAGTTAGGTGGTATTATTAGTCTTGCTTTACCAATGAGGAAACTGAGGCAGAGCTGTGCTAACAATTTTGCCCAAAGCCACACAACTTATAAGTGAGAGGCCCAAGAGGAGAACACAGGCAATCAGGCTTCTGAGCCCACTGTCATAACCACTGTTTCTTTTGTTCTACCTCCCCAGTGCCCTCTAGCTCTTCAACCCCTAGTGAATCATGCATCTTTATGTCCCGACACGCATTCTCTCTTGCCAAGACCTGGAAAACTTTTCCTATGGAAACAACAGAGAAAGTCTCCCACTAGAACCAAGATAAAAGAAAGTATCTGGGACTAAGGACCCACGCAAGTCCTCTGGTTATCCTACCTTCTGAGACAACACAAACCTCAGAAGGAATCCATGCATTATGCATTATGTAGACTAGTGAATGAACAAAACATGGGTCTGAAGGCGACATTAAACACGAGAGAAGGTTCTGCCCCAAACTTGAAATAAAAAAATGAAATATGTACTTTTCATTTGATTAATTAAATTAAAGAAATACTTTGTTCAGTCTGAACTGCTTGGGAAGCCACAGTATAGGTCTTCAAGTAGCTTTTACTCTTTTTTTTTTTACTTTTTTAATTTTTTTATTCTTTGCCCCAGGGGTACAGGTCTGTGAATCATCAGGCTTACATCTTTCACAGCATTCACCAAAGCACAAACCCTCCCCAATGTCTATAACCCACCCACCCTATCCCTACCCTCCCACCCCCCAGTAACCCTCAGTTTGTTTTGTGAGATTAGGAGTCTCTTATGGTTT
>LNAC01000652.1:683291-696083 GCA_002007465.1 Ailurus styani | reverse complement strand
TGCCCCTCAAGTTCCTCATATCAGAGAGATCATATGATAATTGTCTTTCTCTGATTGACTTATTTTGCTCAGCATAATACCCTCCAGTTCCACCCACANGTACAGCACCCTTTCTTAATCAAAACTCTTCATAGTGTAGGCATAGAGGGTACATACCTCAATATCATCAAAGCCATCTACGAAAAACCCACAGCGAATATCATTCTCAATGGAGAAAAACTGAGAGCTTTTCCCCTAAAGTCAGGAACACGGCAAGGCTGTCCACTATCACCACTGCTATTCAACATAGTACTAGAAGTCCTAGCCTCAGCAATCAGACAACAAAAAGAAATAAAAGGCATCCAAATCGGCAAGGAAGAGGTCAAACTCTCACTCTTTGCAGATGATATGATACTTTATGTGGAAAACCCAAAGGACTCCACTCCAAAACTGCTTAATTCACACAGAAATTCAGTAAAGTGTCAGGATATAAAATTAACGCACAGAAATCAGTTGCATTTCTATATACCAACAAGAAAACAAAAGGAAGAGAAATTAAGGAGTGAATCCCATTTACAATTGCACCCAAAACCATAAGATACCTAGGAATAAACCTAACCAAAGAGGCAAAGAATCTGTATTCAGAAAACTATAAAGTACTCATGAAAGAAATTGAGGAAGACACAAAGAAGTGGAAAAACATTCCATGCTCATGGATGGGTAGAATAAATATTGTGAAAATGTCTATGCTACCTAGAGCAATCTACACATTTAATGCAATCCCCATCAAAATACCAGCAATTTATTTCAAAGAAATGGAACAAATAATCCTAAAATTTATATGGAACCAGAAAAGACCCCGAATAGCCAAAGGAATGTTGAAAAAAAAAAGCAAAGTTGGCGGCATCACAATTCCAGATTTCAAGCTCTATTACAAAGCTGTCATCATCAAGACAGTATGGTACTGGCACAAAAACAGACACATAGACCAGTGGAACAGAATAGAGAACCCAAAAATGGACCCTCAACTCTATGGTCAACTAATCTTCGACAAAGCAGGAAAGAATGTCCAGTGGGAAAAAGACAGTCTCTTCAACAAATGGTGTTGGGAAAACTGGTCAGCCACATGCAGAAAAATGAAACTGGATCATTTCCTGACACCACACACAAAAATAGACTCAAAATGGATAAAAGACCTCAATGTGAGAAAGGAATCCATCAAAATCCTTGAGGAGAACACAGGCAGCAACCTCTTCGACCTCAACCGCAGCAACTTCTTCCTAGGAACATCACCAAAGGCAAGGGAAGCAAGGGCAAAAATGAACTATTGGGACTTCATCAAGATTAAAAGCTTTTGCACAGCAAAGGAAACAGTCAACAAGTAGCTTTTACTCTTAAAGAGAGAAGACATACACAAAAAACAGGACTTCTGCCATCTGGCATTTAATATGTCCCTCCTTAATGCTTTCACAATCATCTGAAATTCAAACACCTTGGAAGGTAGGAAGGACAGTGATTATTATCACTTGACACATGGGTGGGGAAACCAAGGAACAAGAGAATGTGAATTGCCAAAAACATTTTCTAAGTTAGGTTCCTAACTCCTATTTCTTCGGCACCCTTGCTCAGTAAGGAGATCTCCCAAGGGGATGGGCCCCTTTATCAGCCATATGTCACAGAAACTCAGCACCTCGGCTTCAGGTCATGCTGGAAAGAAGGTGCCCACAAACAGCCCTTCTTTTGCACCATCATCTGTATGGCTCTGAAGCCCAGAAGAAAGCCAATCTCAGCAAGAGTGAGTCTGCCACGTGACCCCACACTGCGGAGCTTCGAGAAGACACTGCACAAGTTCGGGCAGCTCGGGCTGCTAGACTTTCATCATTTGTTCACATTAATGTACTTGGCAATCACACAGAAGAGCTTTTAAATCTAATGGCTCAGACAATAACAAAGCAGAATTACATGAGCATTTTCAAAATGATGGGGCTATGACCCTTTTAGGTATGTCATGCTGCCTTATCCCAGGAACACGCTGGAGTTGCATTACAGACTTCGAGTCTGGCCCCCTTGCCAAAGTTCCACACTAGGGGTTCCTCAGTGGAGGAGACGTGCAGCATGAGGTTTCTGCAAAGGAGCACGTAAATGCACACCTGTGTGTGTGTGTGTGTGTGTGTGTGCATGCGTGTGCAAACACACACATTTCTCTAGCCAAAATTGAGATGGACCACCTGGAACAGAGGTCTTCAGGTTAGACTCCACTTCAGATTGTGGGTCACAATGGAGGGGGCTTCTAGGGGGATTGGTTTGTGTTCTGTTTTCTTCTCGAAGGTTCTAAAAACCTCTCATCCTCCATGGGTAGTGATCAAGAAGTTGTATTAGATTTTAGATTTTTTTTTATGTGGTATTTAGATTTTAGGTAACTAAGTTTGTGATGTAAACCTAGACTTTCTGTCATCAAGTTTGAACTTTAGAAAATTGTTTTTTTAAGAGAAGTATAGATTGTCTATCACATGAACAGCTCCTTTCAGCATTCTCCATATTTATTGAGGCATTTTTTTTAATTACCCACATACTCCATTTCCAGGTGATACCATCATTGGTCCTCTTATCAGTGTCAATAATTCCATTTGGCAGGCAGCAGCTAATTCTTTTCATGTGCTAATGATTAATCAGACAAGCCTATTTACTAATGTATCAGAATGCATTAGAAACATAAGGTAATGGTGGACAGAACATCAATTCAGATATAAATGAACTACATTTACATTGGATACCTATTGACTTATGTCACCGAATGAAGTAGAAAATGCAATTTGCTTGTAAACCATTAAAATGAATGAAAATAGAATTTCAAACTCCATCTTCAAACATAACTTTATTGACTTGGCTGTGAGCCTTAAGGGAGTGTCTAAGTAAGTTTAAAATATATAAATAACCCACTAATTCATTTTGCCATAAAAGAGTTAGTGTCCCACCAACTGAACACCATGGAATTTACTTAAGTTGGAACTAGTACAAGGTAGAGGTCACAGAGCATAGTGCGAGGACATTAGGGTTCTCAGGTAGGGGCATCTGATTTAACTCTCCTCCAATCTGTTTTTGTCCCCAAATCCTGCATCTGCACATGTCCCCAGGGCACTGGCTCATATCCTAGTAAGTGAAAAATAGAGATTAAACCCCCCCTTTTTTTTTTTAATTTTATTTATTTATTTGACACAGAGAGAGAGATTACAAGTAGGCAGAGAGGCAGGCAGAGAGAGGAGAGAGGAGGAAGCAGGCTCCCTGCTGAGCAGAGAGCCCGATGCGGGCCTCGATCCCAGGACCCTGAGATCATGACCTGAGCCGAAAGCAGAGGCTTTAACCCACTGAGCCACCCAGGCGCCCGAGATTAAACCCCTTTTGAGAGAGTCAGCTGGGCAAGCGTGGAGCATGAGGGAGGGAAAGGAGGGAGGGAAGGAGGGAGAGAAAGGTGGGTTACAAGGAGTTAGGTCAGATAAAGGGACACGAGTACCGATATTGTAGATGAAAACACCAAGAACCAAGTTTCAGGTGCCTACACTGGCTGACAGGGGATATCATAAGATACTCAGAGAAAGATCAGAAGCAGCTTTATGATAGCTATAAAGTAGGTAGATCTGAACCAATTCGTATGAAGAACAGCTCCACCTTGGAGATGATTTTTTTTCCTTTTTTACCCAGATTGTGAGCATGAAATAGACAGGACTTCCTGAATCAGGGCTTCCCAAGTATACAGGCACAGAAGAGGCATGAGAAAACTGGAGATGCTCCAAGGAATATAATTAGATGCCCAGCTATTGTTTGAATCTATGACAGTTCAGATCCAGCCAACTGACCAATAACTGCCTTTGAACTGAAGGCTTAGGCAACTGTTGCCATTCTGGAAAACCAGGCTTGGGAGTGGGGGTAGGGGTGGCTCCAAGAAGACGCAGGAGAGTATTTTAAGGGAAACCCTTACCACCTGACTTTTCTTTTCTCTTGGAGCTCTCCTGCTTAGACTAAACTGTGAGGTGCTAATGAAATGTGCCATGTAGCCTAGAACAGAAGTCTCCAAAAGCAGGTTCCCAAAAAGCCAGTTGAGAGCGAGAGGTCTGCTGATAAAGAATTTCAGGATCAAACCGACTTGGGAAATTCACATTCGCTTCTCTTCCCAGCCCCTGGAAGATTCTCCGGGCATCTTACCGTATTTAGAGCTCTAAAAAGTCCTGCAGTGAAGCAGCCTTTCAAAATTGCAGCCTTTCTCAAGCTTAATTCAGGGTTCTCGTAACAGGGATTTAGTGTTCCAGAGAGCACAGGTTGAGAAATATGAACGATGAAAAAAATAACAACATCGAGAAAATGAAATAAAATATGTTAAGCTAGGCAAATCTTTTTCTTTCCTGAAGGAAGATGGAAAGCATGTCTCAATGCTAGTATTTTCCAGAAAAGAGCACCACTACAGGATTTCACTACTCCCTTCAGCGTCAGCAAAGGAAGCTTTCTGTGCACGTCTGAACCCAATGTTCCCTTTTCTGGGGCTTGAGTCCTGTCTCCTTACAGACACCAGACACGCCTTGCATTGAAGGGCATGTGCCAGAACAGGCCCAGCATCAGGTGCCCCCACCAAGAAAAAACAGCCTTCAACACCCATGACCCCCTCCATGGGACCATGTGCGAGCATTACTGCTGTGAGCAAGGAAGGAATTCCTAACAGCTTTGTTTGTGCCCAAAGAAGAATATAAGACCCCCTCCAGTTTCTTCGCAACATTGACTCCATCGAGAAATTGTCCGGAAAAGACATTGGAGCTAGGCTGACTTTTGTTAATAATGTAACGATTTTGAAAGTGCTGCTTTAATCAAGGGGAAATTTTTCCAGAATTTGACAACCTTGTCCATTCCCTCTGGTATAGACTCCATTTTTTTTTCAAAACTGTCTAATGCTGTTTCTTAGGTGGTGTTCAATAGAAAGCAGTCTATAATGCAATGCACTCTCTTTATGTGATGTTTAGATATGAGATTGATCTCAGTGGACACCCTGGAGTTCTGAAAGTAGGATTATTGGATTTTGTGGCTTTCTCAGATGTCGAAGATCTTTAAACAGTGTCTTGCAAAGTTGCTACATCCCGCCTGTCTGTGAAACACTTATGAACTCATCAAAGAAGGTAGACTCCATGTTAATTAGACATGGTGAGCGAAGGGGGGGCTGGAAGCTGACTTCCTCCCACCATCGAGTTAAGTGCTAGGACCACGTGTACTTTCATACCTTGAAAAGAAAAATAAGTTCATCCGTCTCCAGATCAATAGGGCCTTAACAGGAAGATTGCTGACACAGGATGGAATTCAGAGTTCAGAATAGCAGCAGGGGACAAAAGACATGGTGGTAAAAGCAGAAATTTGGCAGCCATGTTATCTCAAGATTCTTTGAGAAGATTTTTAATGGCTTTGGATTTCAGCTGAATCAGATTGGAAGCAGCAAAATGATAAACCGGCCCCATGGATCGTGGCTCACATTTAAGAAAAGCAAGGTAATTAGGATACCGTATATTTCCTGTGACTTTAAAAGTGCCACAGGTAGCCATTGTGGAAAGGACACTACTGTGGCCCACACTCACCCTTGCCTTTGTCACCACTCTGAAGCCTCGGTGTTGGGCATCAGGTTTGTCTGCACACAAACTGGGTATTACTCCAGAGGAAAAGAGTGGGGATTTTTAAAACACAATCACCTGGAAACCAGTGCTCCACTAGCCAAGCCAAGGATCTTACTACTGTTATCAAATACTGGCTCTACTATTTTGCAGCCAATGGATACCAAAGCAACCAATCCATAAATGCATGCATGAAAAAGAACTGACAGATTTTCTCACTTCAAGTTTTTCCTCCCATAATTTCTTCTAAACTATCAGCATTTGTATTCACGTGTCTATATTCGAATATAGTACAAAATCGTATCTGATGCAGCACAAGGTTGCATGGCCTCATTCCCCAGGTATATACATGGAACATGGGTTTATTGGCCACCATCTTGGCTTTGAGGAAAGAAGAGATCTCTGAGATGGCTCAACTGGTCCCACTCAAGCACTGAGGCTGAGGGTTTTCATTCTAACGCCACTCCATGACAGTGAGATACTACTACAGACCTATTAGAATGACCCAAAAGGTCATGACCTAGAAGACCTATTAGAATGACCCAGAAGGCTGACAACACCAAATGCTAGCAAGGATGTGAAACAACATCAACCCTCATTTATAGCCAGTTGGGAGTGTAAAATGGTGCAGCCACTTTGGAAGACATCTGGGAGATTTCTTATAAAACTAAACCTAGTCTTGCTATATGATCCAGCAATCTTGCTTCATGGTATTTACCCAAAACAGCTGAGAACCGATGTCCATACAACAATCTGTACATGATAGTTATAGCAACTAGATTCATGACTGCCAAAACTTGGAAGCAACCAAGACATCCTTCAGTAGCTGAAGGGATAAATAAGCTGTGGTACATCCATACAATGGGATATTTTTCAGCACTAAACAGAAATGAGTTATCAAGCCATGAAAAGACAGGGAGGCACCTTAAATATATATTGCTAAGTGAAAGAAACCAATTTGGAAGGGCTAGGTACTATGGGAGTCCCCAACTATTTGACCTTCTGGAAAAGACAAAACCATGGAGACAGTAAAAGATGAGTTGTTGTCAGGGGCTGAGGGCAGGGATAGATGAAGAGGCAGAGTCAGAGGATTTTTACGGCCGTGAGAATACTCTGTATGACACTCAAATGATGGATTTTTGTCCTTATACATTTGTCCAAACCCATAGAATACCCAATACTAAGATTGAACTCTGCTAAACTCTGGTTTCTGGGAGGTACTGATGTGTCACTGTAGGTTCATCAATTGCAACAATTGTCTCACCAGGGCAATGTTGATGAGAAAGACTATGCGCGTGGGGGCATATATGGGAAATCTCGACACCTTTTTCTCAATTTTGCTGTGAACCTAAAACTGTTCTTAAAAAAATAAACTCTTTAAAAAACCTTAAAACAAAAAACAAAACCCACTATAACACCTGTGGATGTCCAGGATGCACGACTTCCACCTCTAATACATGCAAGGGTCCCATGGTATTTGGGGGTTGGTCACATGGAATAGGTTGGATGGGGTGTGAGCTCAGTCTTGGGACCAGTCACCCCACAGCATCCTGACTGGGTCCCAGGGGCTCATCCAATGGGAAGGGCAGCCACTACCGATCCCCAGGACAGGCTCTCTCTTATGCTCAGCTGAGTGGTGGCTGGGCTCCCGCAGATAGAGAAGAGACCCCCATTCATCCCCTAAGAGCAAGCCACCAACAAGATCTCTCTAGAAGATGTTTTGGCAGAGGCTGAGGGGCCTGTGGGTGCTGGCTCAGCTCTGTCCCACATGCTCCCTCCATTCAGAGCCTATGCCCCAAACCCACAAGCTCTTTCCCTCTTTACTTCCCCACCATCCTTTCCCTTCCCAAAGTCTAGGGATTTCTTTGATTCCTGGGTTATTACACGTTCCCCAGATCTATGCTCAAACCATGCTTGTGGGGCTTCCCCTCACCCTCCAGCCCAGGCTTTGCGAACGTAAAAGCCAATACAGGAGTCCTCCTTTCTCTCTCCATGTGGCTGGGCCATCCTTTCCTTGAGCAGCAACCACAGAATGTGTTAAATGACTGAATAGAAGGGCTAAAGGGGACAAGGAAATGCCTGGTGTGTCCTTAAACACATAATCCTTTCAACTTCTAAAATGTCATGATTACACAAAATGCCCATGACTTCTAGAGACGATGGCTACTCAACATGATTCAAATGACAGAAAGGGTCTCAAGACAGTGTTCTTTCAGTTGAACGTGGAAAACTTAGTTGAGTCACTGAGGTGGGGGTGAGTGGGATAACCCTGGGGCCCCCAGAAGATGCAGGGCAAAGGGATGAGGAGCTATATAACAGGGGGCTCTGCACCATCACCCCCAATACACACAGAGATAGACACCCCGACACAGACACATGTGTGCTTCAACTCAGAATATGATTGTCTGTACATGATTGTACATACACCACAGCCATTTGTTTGTTTGTTTGTTTGTTTGTTTAATTTTTTGGTAATGTATTTGTCAGAGAGAGAGACTGCATAAGCAGGGGGAACAGCAGGGAGAGGGAGAAGCAGGCTCCCTGCTGGGCAAGGAGCCCAACTCGGGACTCGATCCCAGGACCCTGGGATGATGACCTGAGCCAAAGGCAGACACTTAACCAACTGAGCCACCCGGGCGTCTCCACAACCATTTGCTTCTAAGCAAGGAAAGAGACCAAAGCCTCAACATCATAGTGCCAAACATGGTAGTAGATTTAGGATTAAAACTCCTAGAATCAAGATTCATTTATCCCTTTAAGCCTGTGTGACTTTGGGAATATTCTCTTTTATCTCTGAACCTCAGTCTTCTCATCTGTTAAATGGGGATAATAATCTTTCTTTACTGCTAGTCTCACAGGATTTGGAATTTTCCATGAGATCATGAGCACAGAGGTGTTTTAGAAACTGTAAATAGTATCTTCTCCCCAAAGTTCTGTGTTGGGAAGAACTACTTAAAAAAACCACCAAGTCTGGGGAAAGAGAGGGGTATAGAGAAAGACCATACCCAAAGGTGTGTGTAGAAAGGATTTGCTGTAGCTCAATCCTCCCCCTCCCTTATCTCCAGTTGGGGCCTCATCTCCCAACCATGCTCCACATTCACAGGAATCTAGCTCTGAGTGAGCAAGGAAGGATAGGATGGTACTTCCAGCAAAGCCACCCCACCCAGAGGCCGCTTCCTAGAAGGAAGTACAAAAATAAGTTTAAATCTGCTCTTTGGATATTTTTTGGTGCTATCTTATTCCTAGTGCATAGCATTTAGGCTGAGCTACCTAGGTATTTAGTAAAAGCCTCAATTTTCCATGCATGCCATAGACTAGTGTTTTCCAAATGTGATTCACAGACCACCAACATCAGAAGCATCAAGGAGATTGTTAAAATGCAGAGTCCTAGACTCTACCCCAGCTTGTGGAATCAGACTGCAGGGTCTTTGGCCCAGAAATTAGCATCTTAAGTGATTATGTCCACTAGAACGGGGAGCCATGAAATTTGAGGCTGGGGGTAATAATGATGATAATTCCAGGCATGAAAGTTCAAATGAATTAAAGTTCCCTTTACACGTCTGACACCGGCGTGAATGCCTTGCATGCATTCACATATTCATGGCCACAATCATGCTATGAAGCAAGTACTATGATTATCTCCAATGGATTAATGACAAAACAGAGCTCACAGACGCAAGTGACTTCCCAAAGGTCACAGAGGGAATAGGTACCGAGGCAGAGGTTTCCACCCAGGTCCTAGGCTCTCCATGCACATTCATGGAGTCACTCATACCTACAGGCAATGTACAATAGCAAGGATAAGAATGTACGGTCTCCCCATCCATGGGCAGGCTATACCCTGCCCCCCAGTGATGTTGGGGCAAAAATCAGCAGCTTCCAGAGTGAAGATCCTTCCCAGTGCCCACAATCCCCAGAGCCAGCCAACCTCTCTCTCTTACTCCCATTATGTTTTGCGGCTTGAGATGCATTTGTGATGTTTAATTTATATCCCCTGATCATAAAGTGATTGCATCACTAAAAAGGCTGTGAGGTTGATTTATACGATAGTTGCCTGTGTCTGTTAATTAGAGAAATATCATTTGGCTTCCTACGGAAGAAAAACAATAAATTATAGAGGAGGAGGGAGGGGCAGTCGTCCCCCAAACCTATGCCAGTTACTCCCCTTGAATCTGATTTATGACCCTAACCAATTTTCCGTTCACACCAACCACCTTTGGAAAAGAACTATAACTTGGGGTGAGAAGGAAGGAATGGTAAAAAAGGTACCCAAATAAATGTAGAGGTAGTCTCTGTACATATACAGATGCACAGAGAACTCACACACAAAAGCACGGTTCAGAGAGATAGGTCAGCTCACTCGGAGTCTTCTTCTTCAGACCCCTCCTCACCCACTCCCAGCATGAACATCTCCGTCTCTTGGGCAGGACACTCTCCAACAAACAACTTGCAAGAGGAAGGGATTGCCTCTGAGGATCAGTGGCCCAATATTTTCTACGTAGCGGACTGAGTGCCTGGACCAGGACTACCTTTTTCTCCAACAACTGTTATTGATCTTCCTTATGCCCGAAGGGGAGTACAAAGAAAGATATTTTTTTTTTCATTCATTCAGCTGTTCACTCATTCAACAAACATTAACAGGTACCTGCTACATTGCAGGCTTTGTGTGAAGGTTGGGCATACAGCAGTCCGCAGAAATGGTCCCAGGGCCTGACCTCACAGAGTTTACTCTTTACTGGGGGAGGTGACATGAAGCAGGTATCAAATGGATCAATACAGCACTGCAACCATGACCATGTTATAAAAGAAAAATGCAAGAGATCATGGGAGGCTTCCTTAAAGAAATGATAAATTTGAGTTAAGTATTAAGGATGAGTTAATTTGGTTAAGATGGAGGGGAAAGCATTTCAAAAAGAAGGAACATCATGTATGAAAGTTGGGAGAGAGCAGGATGAATCTGAAGGACTGAAAGGTGCCCAGTGTGGCCAGTGTGGTGGTAACAGGAAATGGGGCTGGAGAGGCTGGAGCCAGACCACTGGAGGTTCTTAAGCCACGCATGGTACAGAAGTGGCTTTTATCTCAAGCCACTGGGACGTTTTAAACTCGCAGTGAAGGGGGGTGGTAGGGGTAGATTTGAATTTTGAAAGGTCACTATTTTATACCTTGAAAAGACTTGGAGTTTCATAAGATTAAAAGGACTGCACACTTAGGCTTGGGTAAACGGTCCTCAGGTGGGGTGACCTGTTCTGTAATGTCATGGCACATGGCGAGGCTGTAGCTTCAAGACCGGCAGTGGGAATGAGCCTGTCTTCTTCCCAGCCCCTAATCCCTGGCCCGCCTACTATACCCATCAATAGTCGTGCCCGGAAGTGCCTGTCTCGAGACAGGCTGATGGAGAGGAGGCCACAGCATCTGTTTTCATCCCATGCTGACCCTGGCTGAAAGCCCATGTGCGAGAGAAGTGAGATCTGGATGCTGGCCGAGCAGAGGCAGGAGCGACCTGCTCTTTCTAATCCTTTTCTCACAAAAGCCTTCCTTTGACCACTCCAGTTAAGGCAGTCCTCATCAGGTCTTCCCGTCTCCATGGTGAGATGACTGGATGGATTCAATCACTACTTTGTTAGTTGTGCCTAGACTAGAATGAGGGCAGATGTCTCCCCTGTGTTCCTCCCTTTATCAATACAACATAGCATGGTCCCTGCCACACAGCAGGTGCTCAGAAAGCATTGATGCAATGAATGCATGGTGGATGAATCATGACTTCAGCAGCATCAGAGGACATTAGCTTTCCAGAACCCATGCGAACAGGCTAAAGAAAAACGGGAAGAAGTTAGGGTAAGGAAGACAATCAGTAAAGGGTGCTTTCATTCCAGGGTAGCCAGATATTTGAGTAGATACTTGATATTTGATACTGAGTAGATACTTGAAGGGATTGAGGGATGGAATTGTAGAGATACGTGGGGAAGAAACATTCCAGACAAAAGAAGGGGCAGGACAAAAATGACAAAGAATTGCTATAATTTATGAGTTAGTTGGCTCCCATTTTTCTTGCCCAAGGATTTGGAAGGATGGGATTGTCAGTCCCCAGGCTTAAGACCCTCTGCACAGATGTGAGTAGGATTTCCTCAGGCTTGATCCGTCGGGACACCTTCAAGCAGCCTTGTGGTTAAGATTTCTGGAAAGGGGAACCAGAGACAGAGATAAAAAATGGAAGATGTCATATGGAGCTGTTGCTGTCAGAGTGGGTGTTATCAGAGGACAGGGGAGGCGCTGCCCATTGCAGCACAGGAGAGGCTCCCAAAAATCTGTAAGTAGGAAGTCAGGGTACAGCCATGGTGGTCAAGGAATACACATTTTTTTTTAAAGGAGGAATACTTTTTTTTTTAAAGGTTTTTTATTTATTTGACACACAGAGAGAGATCACAAGTAGGCAGAGAGGCAGGCAGAGAGACAGGAAGAAGCAGGCTTCCTGCTGAGCAGAGAGCCCAATTCAGGGCTTGATCCCAGGACCCTGAGATCATGACCTGAGCCGATGGCAGAGGATTTAACCCACTGAGCCACCCAGGCACCCGGAATACACATTTTTTTTGTAAACACTTGCTAGGAAGTTCCCCTGTCAAGGAAACTGGGGGTTAAGGAGAAAAGCTGAGTTCTGAGACATGGAAGTGCCACTCACTCACCTGAATCCTTGGAAATTTCAGACATAGGGTGGTAGGCAGGAAAAATAATACAGCAAAAGAAAACACACAGCCCATTGGGAAAGACCTCCAAGACAGAGATGGACGATTCTGCAATTCTACTCATGCCCAAATGACACACTCTTAAAGCCCCAGACCACATCTTCCAATACACACCGCCTCACCATCTGCTGTCCCACTGGGCAACTTTCCAACCTTGGAATTCGCCCTGCTCCCTCCAAACTTTTGCACATACTGTTTCTTCTTTCTGAAATGCTTTTCCCTCTGTCTTAACCAAATTAAGGGAATCTTTAATATACCACATCTGCCAATGTTTTCATTTTGTTCAAATTCAAAAGCAATACAATGCAACTATGTAAAATGACTTGATATAAAAAGCTCTATAAAGAGTCAGGAAAGGGATGCCTGGGTGGCTCAGTGGGTTAAGCCTCTGCCTTTGGCTCAGGTCATGATCCCAGGGTCCTTGGATGGAG
>LNAC01000652.1:596749-683116 GCA_002007465.1 Ailurus styani | reverse complement strand
ACAAGTAGGCAGAGAGGCAGGCAGAGAGAGAGGAGGAAGCAGGATCACTGCTGAGCAGAGAGCCCGATGTGGGCCTAGATCCCAGGACCCTGAGATCATTACCTGAGCCAAAGGCAGCGGCTTTAACCCACTGAGCCACCCAGGCGCCCTAAATAAATAAAATCTTAAAAAAAAAAAAAGAGTCAGAAAAAAACTCTTCCAGCCTCAGGACATAATAGGCTAGAGTGTTTTAGGTGTTTCAGCAGTGATTCGCCAATAAGTATTAATCACCTACAGTATGCAAAGCTCTAGGCACTGAACAGAGTTCAGGGTTCTCATGTGGTTATGACTTAAACCCTGACTTCACTGACTGTAGGATTTGGGATATTGGGGTCTATAACCCAGTGCTGTCCTGGCTTCTCAGAGAAGGCTCTTCTGTCTGAAGCCCCAGGGCTGTGTTCTTATTTTAATTAAGTCATTGCTTCTGACCCAAGTGAGGACAAACAGAAGTATCAGAAAGGACCCTCCAATGTGTGTGCATGTGTATATACACACAGAAACACTGAACTCTCAAGTTTCTTCTTAATTATACAACCTTGCCTTTTGGTCTCATTTCGCCACAGAAAGATGGCTTCATTTTGAAATAGGAAACTTCATAATGCATCTGGGATATTATATCTATTTCTACTTTTCAAACAAGTTGATCTGTGTTTGGACAACAGAAATCATTCTGTCAGAGAGAGGGCCCCTCCTCAGAAATGTTGAACACTCCCCAGTACCACAGACTGCAACAGTATTTGGAGACAGCACCTTCCAAGAAGTGGTTAAAATGACGGTGTTAGGATCCAATCTGACTGGGGGTGTCCTTGTAAGAGGAGATTAGGACACAGCACAACAGAGGGAAGATCACGTGAGGACACAGGGAGAGGATGGATCTACAAGCCAGGGAGAAGCCAACACTGTCGTGGACTTCTAGCCTCCGGAACTGTGAGAAAAAGAATTTCTGTCACTTGCACTTGCGCTACCGAGTGTGCAGGGCGGTGTCATGGCAGCCCTAGCAAACCACTGCGGCCATCTTCTCTCCCTGTGCAGATAAGCCCTGCTACTGCAACTAAACATACGAAACTCGCCTCACTGCCACCCCCACTACCAAGATGTCTGAGGGTGAAGCAGTGTCACAAGTTTTGTCTGAGGAAGGGACATGATACTGTGAAGTCTTAGCATCCCCTGAACCCTCAGCTGGGGCCGAAGCCCAGCCCACCTGTAAGGACCTCTTCTTCCAGAAACACCCTTGACCTCACTGCTCTTCTTTCTCCATCTCCTGTGAACACCCATGAGACACACACTGCTAGGGGTTCTCCACTGAAACACACAGAAAAAATGATCTTGTTAAATAATAATCATCAAACATTCCTCTGCTGGTTCTGCTTCCAACCTCCTCAATTAGAATCTCAGGAACCTGAAATAGGGAAACACACACACCTACAGAAGACACGATGTAACTGGAGAGATAATGGGTAAGCAGGTAGCCCATATGGTGTGTATTTTGTAACACAAAATTAGGTCATAACATGGCACACTTGTATATTGTTCATTCTCCCACTCCAGAAATTCATGGGGAATTTCTCGTTTCAAGTCACTTGGGAAGCTTTTACTCCTCTCTTCAGCACCTGGTGCTTTGCACACAACAGGCGGTGAATACTTGCATGGTCTTGCTGAAACACCCCCAATACTAAGTCCTATTATGTATAAAGCTGACCTTTTTGTCTTGAATTTTTATAGAGCTTTTTGTATCAGGTCTTTTTATTTTTTTTTTATTTTTAAGATTTTATTTATTTATTTGACAGAGAGAGATTACAAGTAGGCAGAGAGAGAGGAGGAAGCAGGCTCCCTGCTGAGCAGAGAGCCTGATGCGGGCCTCGATCCCAGGACCCTGAGATCATGACCTGAGCCGAAGGCAGCGGCTTTAACCCACTGAGCCACCCAGGCGCCCTGTATCAGGTCTTTTAACAAAAACATGTCATATTGTTTTAAAATTGAACAAAATGGAACCCTTTAAATTTGTGGTAGAGCACATTTGCGTGATTCCCAATGCCCCCTCTTCCTAGCATTCACCCTTTGCAGAGCCACTTCCCAGAATGAGTCTGGCTTGGCTATGTGACCGGCTCTGGTTCCTGATAAATAACAAGCACGACACAAGCAGAGCTCCGGGCACGCTCAGGGACTGGCTCAAAAGAAATATAACGTGAGCCGCAGATGTAATTTCCAATTTTATAGCAGTCACATTAAAAACAAAAGCAAAAGAAACCGATGAAGTTAATTTTAATAGTGTACCTTGTTTAGCCCAATATATCTAAAATTTTCTTCGAAGATGTGATCAATATTGCAAAAAGGCACGGGTGGCATTTTTCCTTCTATTTTTTGGACTGAGTTTTCCAAACTTGGTGTGTATTTTGCACTTAAATCACATCTTGATTCAGACTAAATGTAGGTCAAGAGCTCTGTAGGCACAGGTGGCTAGTGGCCGCTGTCCTGGGCAGTGCGGGCTTGTACATTGCGACTTGTCTCCTAGAACACCTGCTGTTCGGATGCTCCCCCAGTGAATCTATCCACTGTGCTGCAAGAAGTCCAGCCCAGCCAGGAAGAGGGCCCATGAGGGAGAAACAAGACACGGCGGGCAGCCCCAGCAGAGCTCTTGCTGCCTGCCAGCCTTCCAGACTTGCCATCCATGGAAGCGAGCCTTCGGAGAAGTGGACCCTCCATCCACAGAGGCCACGTGCATTCCAGCTGTGGCCACACGTAGCAGAGATGAGCTCTCCCTTTTGAACCCTGCCTAAATTACAGAATCCGGAGCAAGTGCATGGCTGTTGCTGTTTTAAGCCAGTAGCTGATGTGATGATTTGTTAAGGAGTACTAGATGACCAAAACAGAAGTGATCAAAGATACCAGCTGCTGGAGCATCAGTGACTGTCTTCTGTCCCTCGGTCATGCGTTCACTGTAATTCTCTTCTACAGTCTCAGTTGAAGCCAGTGGGAGATGCAGAAGACATCAAAGTCTTGGTCACACTCTGCAAGGGCCTTAGAGGACAGCTCAGAAGTCACCGCCCGGTGGTAAAGGCTATGTTCCCATCCTAGCTTTGCCACCCTATCAGGCTGCTTGATTGGCCAGAATAAGATATCACAGACTGGGGATCTTCAACAACAGAAGTTTATTTTCTCCGAGTTCTGGAGGCCAGAAGTTCAGGATTGAGGCCAGCCAATTTGGTTTCTGGTGAGAAATCTTCCCGGCTTGCAGACAAGTCCCTTCTCAAGGAATCCTCACATGGTCTACCCTCTGTGTGTGCATAATGAGAAAGTGAGAGATGTCTGGTGTCTCTGTGTTATAATAATCAGATGTGGGCTCCCTAGGACCTTCTCTAATATGAATCACCTCCATAAAGGTCCTGTCTCCCAGACTAATCACACTGAGGTTAGGGCTTCAACAAACCGAATCCACAGTGGCCCCTAACCTCCCATGTAGTCTCAGCCAATTCAGGTCACCTCTCTGAGCGATCTTATTGCTCTACCCTTTCTCCTAAGTATGATATGAGGAGTAAAGGAGATTACAGACATGGAAGAGAGGATGGAGAAATCATCAAAAATACTCAAAAATAATAGAGGCTACCCCAGCCCTCTCTCCATCTTTGTGGAATTGGGGAATCAATAAATGATGCTAAATAAAACAAAGAGAAAAAAAAATCAGAACTAACAAATGGGGAGAACAATTATCTTGACACAGGAAAGATCAAAGGAAGGAAATTTTGCCCAGACCTGGGGATTCCGGCAGGTGAGATGATGGAATCAATTAAGAGACGAGGACAAGATGGGTACGGCTGATGTGCTGGGAGTGCTCCCCAGACCTGGGGGTTCCAGCAGGTTAGACGATGGAATCAATTAAGAGACGAGGACAAGATGGGTACAGCTGATGTGCTGGGAGTGCTCCCCACGTTCACAAGAATGTGCAGAACTGTGGATCTGTTTTAATGTATATACGTGTGTATTATTACTGAAGCAACACAGCAGCCCTCTGGGGTAGGAACGACCCAATGAGGTCTCAAGAGAGGGATCAAAAGCTGACTGAGACATTTCAAGTCCATCAGAAGGGAAGTCAGAGGAAGGAAAGGAAAATGTGGAGACCACCTTGAAGCTTCATTCGGTATCTGAGGGGAAAAGTTGCAGCAAAGGGAAAGACCGAGACAGGAAGCAGGGGAAGGGTTTCTTGGGTAATGCCTTGAGGAGGAAGAGGGAGACACAGGAAGAGGAGGAAGTAGGAGGGGTGGGCTTGGCCCCAGCAGATGTGGCAGCAGTAGTCACCGGGGTCGGCCTCCTGGGTGCGTGGCCTGAGCAGCTGCACTGGGCCCCCGCTTTGAAGGCACACCCTTCCCCCCCAGAAGGGCTCCGGGCTCAGTTCAGGCCTCATTGTCACCACCTTGAAATTCTTCATTTTTGATCCAGGAGCCCCACATCCTCATTTTGCCCCGGAGCCCACAGATTATTACACGGGGTCCCGGCACTGTGGTAGGAAAGCTCTAGGGCACTGAGCTTCCACTCTGAAGAGCCGCGGGGATCACCAAGCACACGTGACCTAGGAGGGAGTGTGTGTGCCAGGAGCACAGGCAGTGAGGACCCAGCAGGACACGGGAGGAGGTCAGTAGATCCCAGGGACTAAGAGGCTGCGGGACAAGGAGGAACAGTCAACAAAGCCTGTGAACACAAACCCCTGGGGCTCCTCCCTTCTCCAGGGAGCTACCCGGTGGTCGCAAAGAGAAGGGCACGTCCCTGCCTGTCTACAGCAGTCAGGTTAGAGGAGGCATCCTCAGGAGCCCAAAGCTGGCATCCCAACGACCTCATCACAAATGAAAGAGTTCTGTCATTCCTAGATTGCACACTTGCTACTGCTAAGTCTCTTCCTTCGCGCACAGAAAATCCAAAGGCATCATTCATTCATCCGTTTGTTCGTTCATCCAACATTTTACGAACTCTCAGGGAATGCCAGGTGCCAGGCTGGTCTTAAGAAAGAAGCAAAAATAAGTCAGCTCAGCTCTTTCTTCAGGAAGCTCTCATTTAATGATCTCACGCCTATGACACACGTCCAAAGTAGAACACAAGAGACAAGGTGTTGAGTGCTAGGATCTCGGAGTGAGCCTGCAGACCAGGAGGTCCTCTGAACTGGCCCTGAGTGGCAAGGGAAGTGGTGAAAAATTGGGACCTGACTTCTTCTTTCTTCTTCTTTCTTCTTCTTCTTCTTCTTCTTCTTCTTCTTCTCCTCCTCCTCCTCCTCCTCCTCCTCCTCCTCCTCCTCTTCTTCTTCTTCTTCTTCTTCTAAGATTTTATTTATTTTTTGGTATCGGAGAGAGAGCACAAGCAAGGGGAGCAGCAGGCAGAGGGAGAAGCAGGCCCAGCAAGGAGCCCGATGTGGGACTCGATCCCAGGACCCTGGGGATCATGACCTGAGCCCAAAGCTGACGCTTCACTGAACTGAGCCATCCAGGCGTGGGGCCTGACTTCTAATCCGAGTCTCTTCATTTACACTGCAAAGGTCTCTGCTTCTGGGGTGAGGGGCATCTCAAACAGTCTCCCCCTGCTCCCCCCATAGCCAGCATGAGGCCTCCTGTCCCCTGCCGCCTGCCAGTGCTGAATCCGGACGACAAGGACTCTTCCCCCAGCCTCTCGAAGCACTGGCCCGGAACCCCAGCTGAGCAAACAGGCACACACACACTCTCCGGCTGAGTGGCTGTGGGGAGAGGACATGGCGTGAAATGAGAACCAAGTGCAAACTCCCACACGCTTGGAAGCCAGACCGCAGCACAAAACCCCAGCGCGGCCCAACCCGAGCACGAGCTCTCCCTCTCCCCAGTCTAGAAGGGACTGATCCTGAACCGGGAACAAGGTAAGCCCCTTGTTCCCCAAGTTACAAAAAAACAAAACAAAACAAAAAACAGTCAAAACCCAACAAAACATCACGCCCCTACAGCTGCATTCCTAGAAGTTTCAGTAAGAGGCTTCGCGAAAGGGCTGGCCATTCCGCCGTCTACCTCCCTGCTCCCCGAGCCTTCGTAAACACCTGCCATTTCGTAAAAGTTACAGTTTTTACACATGATTTCTAAGCTGCCAAAAATGTACAGTGTGCCGGGCCCCGCCTGTTCCAACATGTTTTATAAACATAACAAACTGTAGCCGCCAGCCCAGATGCTGGCCCAACTTTTTCTTTCTTTTTTTTTTTTTTCATAATTTAAAATCTGTTCGACCTGATGTTTTGTGCTCCGCGCACATTTCGACTGTAAAAAAGGAAACTGAAATATTATTCATGTGGTGCTATGCTGCTACACCTAATTTCTTCTCAAGTTCACACTAAACTGAAATGTCTCGAGGAACCTTAAAAAAGGCAGAAGCCGAGAAAGTGAGGAAATATGTCAAGGACTTGTAAATAAACAGCTGGCTCCCAACATATGGATTTTCGTCTATATTTTTCAGGTGCCACAGTCTCCCATCCGTATCTGCCAGCCCCGCAGCACACGGCATAATTCAACTGTAATTGATAATGTAAGGGCAGATGGAGAGGACTGTCAGCTCCTCCCTTGGATCTCTGGGGACGCGGCAGAAATCAAAGCAGATGGCCCAATTGCATCTTCTTTATGTGTTGCTGCGAGCTCCTCTGTCTGCAGGATAATGGATCATTACGGCCTGCTGTGTACAAACACCAATATGCTTCTAAATCTGGTTCTCAAGCTTATGAAAAAGCACTATATTTCATATTAATTTGTGAAGCTGCACTTAACAAGGTCCACTGTTGTTAATTTACGATTTGGAAGCCGGGTGAAGGGAGGGGGGTTGATGGGAGGGAGAAGTTCACATGGAGAGCTCCCCCCACTTACCCCTTCCCTTCCCACCCCACCCCCCCGCCTCCTTCCTATCTGCCTACTTGTGATCNCAGCCGAAGAGAACACAATATCCAGATCTGCTGCTCTGATCTTTAATTGATGAATTGGATTCCGGCGGTAGAAGGTCTGCTAAACATGCCAACGTGGAAGAGGCTGGGTTTGAATTTCCCATCCATAGCATGGATAACGGGACAGAGAAAGGTCTCCGAACTGTTCTTTCCACACTATCTCTCGCCTCCCTTCTTCTTGCCTGTCCTGAGAAAAAAACCCACAAGGACTGGGGAACTCAGCACCCCTGTCTTATCACCGTGTTCTGTGGGGAAGGGTCCATGGCAAAATTACAAAATCGGAACAGTGTTCAATGGTACTCAGGCATCTGTTTTGAAGGCTTTCTTCTTCTCTGTCACTTTTTGATTGGCAAACGGTTTTCAGCCCCCACTCTGTGCCAGAAAATACTCTGGGTCCAGAGGAGGCCAAGGAAGATACAAACCGCCCTTAGCTCCAGCAGTTCCTAGTTCTAGATCTCTCAATTGAAAACATGAAGAGAATATGATCGAGGTGTCCAGTTAGTCCCAGACTCAGATAGGAATATAGAATTGGAACAAATAAATCCTGCTCAGGGACCTAGAAGTTGTGGCTTAAGAAATAAGTAAGACTTGACAAGGTGTGGGGTGCCCGGGTGGTTCAGTCAGTTAAGTGTCCGACTCTTGGTTTCAGCTCGGGTCATGATCTCAGGGTTGTGAGATCGAGTCCTGGGTCAGGCTCTGTGCTCAATGTGGAGTAAGCCTGAGATCTCTACTTTTCCTTCTCCCTCTCCCTTTGCCCCAAATCCCACTAGCTCACGTGTGCATGTGCCCTCTCTAAAATTAAATCTTAGGGGGGAAAAAAAGAGACCCGACCAAGTGACAGAATGTGCAGATGTTGGGGACTTGTAGGTTTTTATACACTGAGGTGGGGAAACTTTGAGGAATTCTGAACCGGAAAGTAGAAGAATTACACTTCTGCATTCTGGCTCAGGGCCTACCTTATTCTCTGTCCCATTCCAACGGAGTCTTAAAGCCAGCTGCACATGTGTCCTTCTCCTGAGATGCTAGTAACTAATGGCTTAGGGCAGGGGTTACAGCTCAAATGGCCACAAGGATCCAGCAGGTAGGCAAACTGTGGGCAGCTGGCCAGCTGGGTGGCCCAGGGGATGACTGGAGGGTTAGGGCGGGGAGAGGCGGCCTGTGGAGACCAGAAGAAACGTTTCTGCGGCCTAGGGATAGCAGGGGCCTCTGGCTTGTATTCTCGCCTTCGGATATTAAAACCAGTATGTCACATTCATTGTTCCCTTATTTGTCACACGTCACCCCAGAGTCCCTCAAAGGCCACACAACGGTGTGGAATTTCCATGGAAAAGCCATAGGCTGGGCACCTGGATGGCTCAGTTGGTTAAGCAACTGCCTTTGGCTCAGGTCATGATCCCAGGACTCTGGGATCGAGTCCCGCATCAGGCTCCCAGCTCCATGGGGAGTCTGCTTCTCCCTCTGACCTTCTCCCCTCTCATGTTCTCTTGTTCTCTCTGTCAAATAAATAAATAAAATCTTTAGAAAAAAAAAAAGCCATGGACTTGGCCACATGGCTCTTTGTAGATGGGCAACAGTGAACAACAGATAAGAGGCCACGCTCTGAGCCTCGTCTCTGCCAATGCTAACCTTTCACAGACGTCAGACACAAGCCTATGCTCGGGTCTCGTTTGAATCTCACGATTTCAAACAATATTTACAATAATAACAACAGCTGACAAAAACTTAAAGTTGGGAGATGTCACCCTTACGACCAGTTTCCTCACCTCTTCTAAAAATTCTGTGGAGATCTGACAAGCCTGGGCTGCATCCTCACTGAGAGCTGAGTACCACCAAGGCCCAGCCCGCTGTCTGGGGCCCTGGCCTCCACGGACATAGTCCAAATCCATCAGGGAGGGAAGGCTGTCCACTCACAACGAACAATCCTCACGCTCACCTTCTTTCCAGGTGACACACAAGGCAGCTTTCAGCTCGCAAGGCAAAGCCTTTCTTATCGGCCTTCAGATCATTACTCTCACAGACAAATCAATGAAAAATGAAAGAAAACCAAGCCACGTATGGCAGCCCCTAAATGTGTTTTCCCTTACTCACATGAATTAATTACATAGTGATCATAAGTGAGACACGCTGTTCATGTTCATTACCTCATTTGCTAACTTTTCTTTTTTTGGTGAAAATATAAACTAGTTCATGGTGTATCACAAAATGAGCTGGAAGCCGGGATTGGATTCGGTTGTCTGGAGCAGCATCCAGACACTGAGCACTAAAGAAAGACACGAGGAGACCCTGTCTCTCTGGATGAACAGGACAACAGCACAGACGGTAAGTTTTAATAGTTGAGAATCCCAGACCTTTCTCTCTAATCCTTTTTTCAAAACTTTAACATTCTTTCTCTTCCTCTCCTTCTTTCTTACTCTCTCCCTGAGTCTCTTTTTAAGCAGGTGATGAGAGGGGACAACGTTGTCTCGTTCCTAATCTCAGTGGAAAGCTTCTTGTGTCTCACCACGAAGAATGTTATTAGCATAGATTTCGGGAGATCTTTTATCGAGCTGAAATTCCCTTCTGTTAAGGCTTTTGGCTTCATGTGTTTGTTTTCACTTTTTAAAAATATTTTATTTATTTATTTCAGAGAGAGAGAGAGGGGGAGAGAGAGAGAGGGAGCACAAGCAGAGAGAATGGGAGAGGGAGAAGCAGTCTCTCTGCTGAGCATGGTGCCCAATGTGGGGCTCGATCCCAGGACCCTGGGATCATGACCTGAGCCGAAGACAGAGGCTTTAACCCACTGAGCCACCCAGGCATCCCTGTTTTCACTTTTTTTAAAGACTGTATTTTAAGGCAGTTTAATGTTCACAGCAAAACTGAAAGGAAGGTAAAGAGCTGTCTCATATACCCTCCTGTCCCCACATGTGCACAATATCAGCATCCCCCACCAGAGTGGGACATTTGTTACCATTGATGAACCTACACTGATGACTTTGGCATCATAATCAACCGAAGTTCATAGCTGACATTAGGGTTCACTGTTGGTGATGGACATGCAATGTGTTTGGACAAATGTATAAGGATGCATATCCACCACGATAGCACCACAGAATAGTCTGATTGCCCTATAAATCCTCTGTGTTCTGCTTATTCATTGATTCCTCCCCCCTCCCACCCCAGCAACCATTGATCCTTTCACAATTTCCATAGCTTTGCCTTTTTCCAGAATATCATATAGTTGGAATCATATAGTACATAGACTTTTTTTAGATCGGCTTCTTTCACTTAGTAATATGTATTTAAGGGTCATCCATGTCTGTTCATTGCTTGATCACGCATTTCCCTTTAGCACTGAATAATATCACAATATTTGGATGTACCCCTGTTTATCTACTCACATACTGCTTCTGAGTTTTGGCAATTATGAATCAAGGTGCTATCAAAATCTGTATGCAGGTTTTTGTGTGGACATAAGTTTTTAACTCCTTTGGATAAATACCAAGGAGCAAGATTGATGGATCACATGGTAAGGGTATGGTTAGGTTTGTAAGAAACCACCTAACCGTCTCCCCAGGTGGCTGTCCCATTTTACACTCCAACCAGCTATGAATGAGAGTTCGTATTGCTTCCTGTCCTTGTCAGCATCTGGTGCCATCAGTCTTCTGGATTTTGGCCATTTTAATAGCTATGTAGTGGTTAAAATTTCTCTTTTCTTGTAAATGGCCTGTGTAACAAGCAAAAGTCCAATTTCAAGTGTACATGTTGGTACAACTCATTCCCTGCTCCTTGACATACGGTGATGCTAATCTACAGCAACTCTTTTTACCTAATCTTCCACATTTCTACAAAAAGAGATAGAGTTAGAGTTGATTCATCAGCCCATTTTATGCCAAAGGTACTTTATTAACCTTTTTAGGTCTCAAAATTTATTCACTTGCCCACTAATTCATTCAGCTCACATGTATCAGATGTCCACTATGAGTCAGATGCCTTCCTGCTCAACAATTTTTTTAATGATGAACTGATTTTATCTGGCTTTAATACACATTCATTGCTAGGCAGACATTTCATTCGATCTCTTCTCTATTGTATCCATTCTAGCTTTGCAAGATAAGAGACCATGTGTATGTCCACCTCAAGCAAATGAGGAAGAAAAGCAGGTCTAAATGGGGTTTGGGAAGACCCTTGGAAGCATATTCTGGAAGCAGATTTGGCAACCTCCCTGAAGTGTCTACTCACAGAATTATGAGGGGAGACCCAATTGGTGGTCAAACCACCACATCACAAAAATTAGCTTGCTTGACTGTCTTGAATAACCATCCTATATGTTCTTTAAGGGTCATGTGGCAATATGTAATAAGCATGGTCTTTGGGGTCAGAGGAACCTGAGTTCTAATCTTGAGTCTGTACTTACTTGCTATGTGACCTTGGGTTGCTTATTCAATCTCTCTGGATCTCCAAGAGAGTTACAGAGTTGCAGAATTGTTTAGGAAGAAACAAAATAAGGCTAAAAACACACATATCATATACCTGGCACATAGGAAGTGTCATTTGTGATCATTCCAATGTCTCCAGGAAGCAAATCTCATTTGTCTATGGCCCCCAATATGCACAGTGGTCAGAGAGTAGTTTTGAACTAAAAGGATTTTTGCCTTACCTAACCCACCATTTGGGTTGCTTTTCTTTTGATGGGAATTAAAGTTGTCAGTGCTTACTTTTATATTCTCTAAGTGTCTCTAATGCCTCTCCCCAAACATCAGAATCGTGGCCAATGTTTGCTCCTGAAATGCAAGGATTTCCAAGCTAGAAAATCCAAACAAAGCCACAAGAGATCTGCACTTTGTGGTTGGGGTGGGAGGAATGCTCAATTTAAGATAAAAGACGAATTCTAAATTACAGCACTGTTTGGCAAATATGGGATGACTTCAAGTTTCTTTAGCTGGAGATTTTCTTGGGGGGACGGGACGGTGAGAGAGAAGACAGGTCTTTACCCTGAGCTAGTCATGAAGTCTTTGCAACCATCCCTCTTGAAGCATCCTCTATACCATGTGGGCTTGAAGGCTCACACTGATACTGCACGAGACAACTTGAAATACTTTGTGAAAGTTACTTCAGGTTAATTAAGGGCTTGGAAGGATCTTATGAAGATTCTAGCGGCATCTTGCCCAAAAGAATATGTGCATGGGTGAGAAGTATCTCACTTACTTCTAAAACTGTCCCTCACTTTCCCTATCTATCAAATGGGATGTCATTGTCCCATCTCATCTCTAGAACGTTTTGAAGAGGAACTGAAACCCATAAATGAGCAAGAGCTCTGAAACATATGCATGAAATATCCCCATTATTATAGATGTGGCGACAGGGCAGTGTTTCAAAGAACATGGCTCTAGGGTGGAGAGAATTTGGTCTGAAGCCATTTGTGGGCCTCAAGCTCTTCTCCAGAAAATGTAGACCTTTGAGGGGAATTGCTGGGACAGAGTGAGATGTATTGGCAAAGTGCTTAGCATCGTGCCTGGCCAGTAATACTGAATGGTGAATAAGAATAAGAAAAACAAGAATGAGAATAATAGTAATAGCATTAACATATATCAAGCATTTTTCATGCTACAGATACAGCATCAGATACTTTGCATGTCTTGTCCCATTTATTCTTCATACCTACCCCAAGATTTGCATTGTTATTACCTCTACTCATATAGTAGGACCCTGAAGCCTAGAATAGTGAAATAACTTGCCTAGATGCAAACCAAGTGGGCTGAGCACAGCGTGGAGCTCAGAAGAAGGCTGCTGCAGTGAGAGACACCATTTCCCATCATCACTGTTAGAGCCCAACTCCGTGCCTACACATATGCCCTTTGCAAATCTACAATGGAGCCAAATCCTCCCAATATTGCTCCAGTGATCTTGATGATTGGCCCCTCAATATTTAAGACTGCCCATCCAGCAGCAAAGCTTGATAGCCCTAACATTCTTTAAGTGATTCTGCCCTTCAAGATGGTCAGGAACAAGGAAAGACCCAGGAATAGTCGTAGATCAGAGGAGACTAAGGATAAATAACAATGATATGCAACAATTTGATCCTGGAAAAGTAAAAGGAACACTGGGAAAAGGCTGATGAAATTCACATAAGGCCTACCATTGGGTTAATAGTATTGGCCCAGAGTTAATTTCCTGGTTTTGATATTTCACGGTGACTGTGTAAAATGTTAACATTAAGGGAAGCTGGACAAGGGGATACCTGGAAACTCTCTACTTTTACAACTTTTCTATAAATCTAAAATTAGCTCAAAGTAAAAAGTTAAAAAGCAAATATCCAGGAAACAAAGCAAATTTGAGCAAATACTGAAAAAAAGGAAAAAGATTTTTCTCTATAAGGAGAGGGGACGCACATCAGGGATCACCTGGGATTTGCTCTCCACTGAACTCACATCAGAAGGCAACGGACAGCAGCAGCAAACCAGCCCATCGGCGCTCTCCTGGCCTGGAGATGCAAATGTTCCGACATCAGAAGCTTCTCTCCTTGTGCCCAGCCCCTCTACCTGCACTGGGCCAGGCTCAGTTTCCCAGCCCATGACTCCATCACCTCCAGCCTCAGGAAACCGAGAAGCACAAAGAACACAGAGCTGCTTACAAAGCCCTCCTCACCACAGAAACATTCAGCCTGCATTCAGGAGCTAACATAACCCCAAAAGAATGACGACTGGAGCCACCAGGAGAGCTGGGCCATATCTTCGTCATGCTGGGGTTCAGCACAGTACCTCAAGGCACTCCATAAAATTCCATGAATGTGGAATTCCATGAATATGGGGGCAGGGGTATTAACTTACCATTAACTAGTCCTCTGGACCCAACAAATGCACTGTTTAAGATGAACTTTGAAAATAGCTTCAGAATAGGGGCGCCTGGGTGGCTCAATCAGTTAAGAGTCTGCCTTCGGCTCGGGTCATGATCCCAGGGTCCTGGGATCGAGCCCTGCATTGGACTCCTTGCTCAGCGGGGAGACTGCTTCTCCCTCTCCCTCCACCTGCCTCTCTGCCTGCTTGTGCTCTCTTTCCCTCTCTCTGTCAAATAAATAAATAAAATCTTTCAGAAAAAAAAAGCTTCAGAATCAAGTTACATAGATGACGTGCATCAGAAGCACTTTATACTGAGTATAAAATAAGATCTGAAATTTGTTATGAAATTGGCACATATGTGGAACTTGAGGAATTATATGCTTTTGCAACATGCCGTACTTGTACATTATGATGGATCGAAAAAGACAACACCAAGAGTTTGCGTGTCACCCACTTCAAATAAAACTAGGAAGCAAGTATTTGGTTATTCTTCAACTTTCCCTTTGATATACCCTCCTTTTGAAATTCAGATCAGATGCTGTCACTTCCCTGCTCAAATCTGCCCCTTCCCATATTGTATATTTATTTTCCATTCTCTAGCTCTATCACCTAGCTGCAAATTCCCCGAGAATGGGGTCGTGTGGCTTTCTTTGTTCAGTGTCAGACCCCAAGAATACAGGACTGTTTCTCACGCCAAGTAGGTCCTTGGTAAACACTGATAGGACCATTGTTCATTTACAGGCAGATACTATGTTTTGCTTTTTTTTAAAGATTTTATTTATGTATTTAAGGAGAGCAAGCGAGCAAGAGAGAGACAGAGAGAGAGCACAAGCAGGGTGGAGGGGCAGAGGCAGAGGCAGAAGAAGACTCCTCTCTGAGCAAGGACCCTGAGAGGGGACTCGATCCCAGGACCCTGGGATCATGACCTGAGCCAAAGGCAACGCTTAACCAATGGAGCAACCCTGGTGCCCAGCTACTGACCGTTAATAAGGTCCTATCACACATTTGACCTGTGCCCCCAGCAGCCCAGGGAGGTAATTGGATACTGAGACACCGAGAAATGAGGTCAAAGTCACACAGCCAACAAGTAGGACCCTACACTCCAACTCAGAGCTTCAGACCCTCGCCTGCTGCTGGCTTCCCTCAAACAGGAACACGTGAGGCCACCACAACCAAACGCCGCTCAGCTTCCAGCACCCCCTGCCAGACACCTAGTTAGGTGGCTGTTAATCATGGCCACACTCCAGATCCCCTCTTTCTTCCTGACTGTGCGCCGAAATGTGTCTTAGAGGGATGAACGAGCTGAGCTGGTTTTTTCCCCTTTTTTCCACCACACAGAAAAGTGTCTTGCCTCCTTTTCACATGCTTTCCGGCATCAGCATCATTTCAGTGACTGCATTGTGACAATCCCGGGGCACCGCATATCCTATCGTCTCGTCTCCCTGGAGAAGAATGCCCTCTATTCTTAACTTGGCCTCATTCTCATCGTTCCTGGGCTCCATGGCATTTATTACAGCAATTTATCACAGATGAATAGGTATTGAAGCAATGGGGCTTATAGGCAGGGACTCACTGTTTTTAAGTCAACAGAGACAGTGATCATATCCTTAATGGGTAATGACCCAGCCCTTTCTGAATAGTAGGTTGGGGCACTCCTTGAAGACTTCACAGATTAGAAGAAAAGTCAGAAGCACCCCTGGCTAACAGGAAAATTTCAGGAGTAGAGGGATAGGTCCATCCTATCCCTGCCACCTCTGACCTGGGATAGTGCCAGGGCTTAGGAGAGGGAGAAGGCATTGATGGGTCATCTTGACCAGCTGTCAGTGGGGGAAGCACTGAAGTCGGGAGTCCAATTAGCTCCCCAGTCCTTGTTTTTAAGTTAGCACCAACCTGTAAGCTTCTATCCTTACAGAGCTGCACACCTATTCCCTATGCATTGTTTCAGTGTCTTTGCTCAAATGTCCATCCAGACACCAGTGTCTTCCTTTCATGGGGCGGAAACAGAGACGTGGAGAGAGAAAATGGCTTCCCCAAGTATGAAGGAGAGGGACCAAGAAGGAAGCCCTGGGTTCTTGCCTGTCCTTCTGCAAGTTTCTTAGTCCATTTAGGCTGCCATAACAAAATACCACTGACAGAGTAGCTTATAAATAACAGAAATTGATTTCTTCCAGTTCTGGAGGCCGGATGTTTGAGATGTAAGTGCCAGTGTGGCCCAGCATGATTGCATTCTGGGGTGGGTCCTCTTTCTGGATCACAGACAGTACCTCCTTACTGTGGGGCCAGGGAGCTCCGTGGGACCTCTTTCTTAAGGGCACTAACCCCATTCGTGAAGCTCCACTCCCATGAGCTAATCACCTCGAGAGGGCTCCACCTACTAACACCATCACCTTTGGGGGTTGGGATATCAACACAGGAATTTTAGGGGGATGCAGGCTTTCAAATTACAGCAGAGAGCATGAGCTCTGGAATCAGACGGCTAGCCTTGGTATCCTGGGTCCTAGGCTTCTAGCTATGTGGCCAGTCCTGGTATCTAACGCCTCCAGACCTCAGTTTCATCATCAGTGAAATGGGGAGAGTCATAGTCCCTAGCTCAAATAAAACAGCACATACAGAGGACTCAGTATAGAACCTACATCCCTGAAGAAGTCAGTTGCTGTTGGCTCCCACTCCTGCTGTCTTCAGTGTCATTCTGTCTGGGTAACCGACTCTGAGTAAATGGGATTGTAGACTTCAGGGTCTCCAGGAGTCCATACGAGATGGTCACTTGCTGTTAGTCAATCAAGAGTATGTTCATTCTTATCCTATTTATGATCAAATAAGGCAAGGGTTTTGCTCTGTGGTGGTCTCTCCCTAACTTCTGTGGGACCACCTTATAGGTGAGCTCCTCTTCTGATAAGGCTTAGGTGATAACTGAGAAACTAAACATCTCTAAATCTTAAGACACGACTTCTTCTCATGGAACTTCTTTCACAGAAAAGCAAAATAATTCTGTTACGATAGAGAGGAGCAGAATCATGCATGTATTGACTATCTAAATCCAACTACATGGGCTCTCTATTTAGGTAATTCAAATACAGCACACAATTACATTTGGCACATTACTCTATTATATCCAATAGGTTATGTATAGTCTGTATACATTTAGTGGTGACATATCCATATTATACACACCAGAGTCACAGCATAACGCCTGACTTCTGTGCTTCCTCCCTGGGCAATTTACAACAGTTGCAAGGAAAACTGACCATTCCAATTTTGATCAGTCTTTTGCACCCACCTAACCTCTATGTCAGAGGCAACACTGCTTTTGAAATGCCTTTCTGTTCCAGAGCTCAAAAGCCATTGCCTCTGAAGGGTCCAAATGACGTAGGCTGGTTGAGAGCCAGGCATCTTATTTCACAGATGGAATAACAGGCCCAGAGGAAAGTTTCTCTCTCTCTCCCACATCCACGATGTTGTGATGAGTTCGTAAAAAACCCAGAGAACGCCTAGGTGAGCCGACAAGGGATGACAGCCAGGGCTCCAACGCTAACAAATGGGACACGCTGGCTGTTCATTTTCTAATGTAAATTCTAGAAGGGAGCCAGGGAAGGAAGAGCCGAGAGAGAACAAATGGGATGGAGTCAGAATCAGAGTCAAGATAAACTGTTAATGGTTAATAGGGTCAGCCACCCACGCGGCGGCCAGACCTGGGATTTTCCACCCTCCCTCCTTGCCTGGCCCTCGCCAGGGACCACGTGTGCCTTAGTCCACAGTTCAAGGAACCGGTTCCTGGTTCTGCAGAGAGGCAGAAGTAACGGGAGTCACTTTCCACCCTACAAATTGCATGCCTTCCAAGGGAATACTCCAGAGCCAGGGTGAGACTCAGTTCCCAGAGAGATGATAATAGCAACAATAAACAATCATATCCATCTGCCCCCCCCCCACTATCAATGTTACCAACGGGTCCTGAGAGCTTATGTCAGTCCCATGTAAGGAGTTTGAGAATTACATCTCATTAAACATTCATGACTGGCTCTGATATAAACATGGGAATTAGCCTCATGGCAGAGATGAGGAACCTGAGAAACCAAGGGGCTGAGATCCTGACCTAAACCACCTTGCTAAGAGGAGAAAGAGCTGGGCTTGCAGCACATTCACTCCAAAGCACCGGCATACCCTATGCCAACACATCTATAGAGTGTTTAAGACTATTTTTAAATTCAGTTGGATTTTTATCTCTTTTGCATGTGCCTCCGAGGCTGCAGATCTCTTTCAGGGATGTGCATTCCCATGTCAGAGATGGGACAAAAATAAAGAAGGCTCAGATCAGCGTGCAGAAGAACAGGTCCAGGGGAGGACGGTGAAAGAGGAGAGGGCACATGGACTTGGCCCCCGGCCCACACGATGCCCTCCCCAAAACACGCCCACCTCGAAAGGCAGGAAGGAAAGCACTCAGGTGTAAAGATGTCACAGCCTGGGATTCTTCGGGGTTAATGTCCATGGGATACGGAGCGACTTCACCCCGGGGCGGGACGAAAGACAGAGAGGGGAGAAGGAGAGGAAATGATCGGTGGGAAGGCGCGTCTGGTCCCAGACTGTCTGCCCAGGCCTGGTACCCGACAAGCACGTCCATGGCCACAGAGCGCCCCGCTCGGACAGCCTCAGAACCGTGCCTCCCCACCCTCTCTGACTCCACCGCCTGCCCCAGAGTTAACGTGAAAGCGGCGCACTTGGACATGTTGTACTTCTCCATGGAAATGAGGGATTCTGTTGAATACAGTCACGCCTGCAAAAGCTCTCTCTTTTTTTAAAGCTCCATTGACTATCAGGATATTCAAGCCCTGGGGTTGCAGAGGAATCCTTGTGGGGAAAACTCAATTAAACCCGCGACAGAATGCACACAGAGCAAGAAGGAAGGAAAAGAACAAGAGCGGGAGGGAGGGGGGCGGAAAGGACATTTCTTTTGAATAATAAAGCTCCAGATTTAAAATTAGACTGTGCAATAACAACCCTAATTCCTGGAAACCCAGATGGGGAACCAAATACATAATATACGGAGAGGAATTTATTTTCACAGACTTCGAGGATGTGATAGGGCTTTTGGCCCTTCACACAGCCTCGGCCAGTATTTCTGACGAGGGGAAGAGGCTGTTAAGCACCTTTTCATGGAAAACATACCTCCAGCCGGAGTCAGAGGTTAAGTTATTCTCTGGCCAAAAGAAGCAATCCATCACGCTTCATTATGGCGCAGATCTCACAATGAATAGCATTTGGCAGAGATGGATACGTCCATAGGACTCCATTCAGCAGCGCTGTAAACGGATCTGTCATCTCCGCGACTGGCAGAGGTGGTCCGACGCCACTGGGAGGGGCGCGGGCAGGATTCCGGCTGCTGCGGGGACGGCGTATGGCTGCTGAGTTCACACCTGAATCACAGCCACAGCCCGGTTAACTGACGAGCGTTTATTGAAGCATCTACTCAGTGTCAGACTGCCGCGCACAAAGCTGGGCTCTCCCTCGTATAAGCTCTGGGATTGTGGGAGGGTAACGACACTTAGCTAGTGTCTTTATCAAACTGGGGGTAACGACACCTGCCATCAAGGGCCATAAGGCACGTGAGGCTCTCGAGATAGTGGAAGGCATACAGTAAATGCTGCCTAAGGGTTAGCGGTTTTTACCCTCACCATCTCACCAGGGCCCGGACTACAGGGAGCCCGAGAAGTCTTCTCGGGGGCACTGACTTTCAGGACCATGCATAAGTGTTTCTGGAAACGCTGTAACCTGGCTGCCCCTCTCGCCTCCCCCTAGTCTGCCCCCACTCCCCGTCCCCGATCTCAAATTCGAAGATGCAGAAACAGAGCTCACAGAAGTGAAGGAACTTGCTGGACGCCACCCTGTACGGTCAGTCCCTGCAGCACCCAGATTCCCGATCTTTCTATTCCATGACATAATGCTCCACCCCATCGCACTACTTAAGGACCAGCATACCGGGGGCCTGCCCACTTCCACATTCTGGTCAGTGTCATGAGCAGAAACAAAAATCCAGAGACCAAAACTAAACATTGGGATCGGTTGGAAATGCTGGCCTGAACAGACGGGTTAGTTTGTTGGGACGGAGTGGACAGAGAGCCCCCCAGCAGGAAGAGGCCTCTGCCAAATCTCTTTCAAGGCCCAGTGTCAGTGCTAAAAAATGCGAAACTGCTTACCCTTGAAAAGAGGCTGGAGTAATGAGAACCGCATCTCACTGGTCAAAGGGAAAAAAAAAAAGAAGAGATACATGATTCTCTAGCAAAACCTTCCTTATCAGCTCTGTTGGGGGAAGGAAAAAAAAAAAAAACCAAGGCAAATAAATGACAAAAGCAGAGGAAGCATCAATCACAGTGTTGTTGGTCTGGCAGGCCCGGAGGCAGGCGTGCAAGGCACAGGATACCCTTTGGCTCCAGCGAGGCTTCAGGCAGGAGAGAAAGCAGGGGGGAGCATGGCTACAAATCAGAACCTCAAATCCTCCTTGCAGCTCTTCTCTGTGACTTTGGTGAAGTGGCGAAGCTCCTCTGTGCTTCCCCATCTCTGGCACTTCACACACGGCCTCAGAAATCCCCACAGGTACTGAATTACCAAGCAAAAAGAATGTTCTGAAGTGGCATCTCTCACATGAACCCTCTATCATCTGGAAAGTGTTCTAGATCTTTCATATCTGATGTCTTGGCCCTCTGTTTTTTGTTTTTTGTTTTTTTTTTTTTGTGGCGGATCAGTAAAATAAACGGGACAGATTCTCAATAGATGCAGTGAGAAATTTAGGCTTTCAACATCATTTTCTGAGTGCTTTCGCTAATATGGGCGAGGCTTGCTTACCCACATAGGACGTTCCCTCTTTAAAGCTTTGTCACATGCGTCATTTCTCTGTTCTGTCAATTTCCACTGAGCCGATGAAGAACCGAGATCAGAACGATTGTAGTGGCTTCATTTGCACATCCAGCCAGCCAGTCAGCCTGCCAGCCACTACTGTGGCTCTTTCAGGCATCAGACTGTGTGCAAGGGGCCAGAAATTCAAGAGACAGATGAAACAGAAGCAGTGTAGAGAGGCCATCGAGTACATAAATTGTGGTGAAACTCAGTCCAGATTCTGTTTTAGCTACTCATAAGCTCTCTGACCTTGGGTAATTTATTTTAACTTCTCTGAAACTCAAGTTACATTTCTATAAAATGGGGGTAATATCATATACCACTTGGAGAGCAAGTGAGGATTAGATGATCTAATAATGTAAAGCATTTAGCACATGATCTGGGACACAAGCAACATAAAGAGCCACTTTTATTATGAGCTTCAAGAACATTCTGAGTTGATGGCTGGGCCAAGCATGGAAAATAGTTATTTTTGTTTGATCATTTGTTTGTTTGTTTGTTTCTTTTTGCAAAGGGCAGATCTCCCATGTACTGATGCACCTTGTGGCAGCCAAAAGATGGAGAGCAGACCACCTGCATGGTTCTCCGTGGATGCAACGTTGGGCAATGGTGTAGACCAGCCTCCAGTTCCAGGCTTGGCAATGAATCTAAAGACTACTCACCAACTGGTTTTTTTGGTTTGTTTTTAAGCTCTGTTTCCTTCCCGAATCAAAGGAAATGCTAGATCCCTTGGCAATCCAGCCCAAATAACTCCAGCAATTCCCACGGTGATTCAGACACCATACCCGCAACAGACGGCTGTCTTTCCTTCCCTCCCAGTGCCAAGCCCCAGGGTTTGCCCAAACTGACCATGGGACCCCAGGCCTGGCCCAAGAAAAGCTGCTCAGCCCCAGCGAACCAGCCCTTGAGGTGGATCAGGGCACCCGCCTGGGACAATCTGAAAAAGTCATCGTCAAGGAAATTCCAGACTCAAGGCGCGCTGTCACTGTAAGTGAGGGGGACACTGACCAGAAGGGACTGAGTCAATCCCCTCCCGCAGTCTGAGCACTGTCGGCATGCATCTCGGCCCAGAAGGTTTTGTCATTTGGACTGTAATAAACCCCACTTCCTGAATTCTGTGCCCCTCCGGGGTTGACATCAACCACACCGTCCGTCCCTGCATGTGTCCCTCCCACCCCCCCACCCCCCCGCGCCGTCAGAGCCCTGCGCACCTGCATCGCCATTCCAAGGCCTCAGGTGCTGCTCACGTGTGCTAATGAAAAGCGCTCCCCGGCCACCCTGGAGGACAGGAGCAATGGGCTCCAGCTAAGGGAGTGGGTCGCGACCTTGGCTGCACTGGAGGATCCCCTGGGAGCTTTCACAATCCTGATGACCAGGCTGCAGACCAGACCAATCAAACTGTAGTCTCTGGGGGTGCGACCCGGGCATCAGTATTTTTTTTTTTAAGTTGGCCAAATGATTCCAGGGTGCAGCCAAGTTTAAGAACTGGTATCTACCCTGGGCTGGGACTCCAGAGGGCGCCCTTTCCTTTCTTTCTCGGGCCCTCCCTCCCTTTCCTCCTTCCTCCCTATCATCCTCCCTCCCTCCCTCCTTCACTATTTATGGAAGCAACATATTCTGTGCGTAAACCCTAGGGTTTACAGATAGACCGTTCTCACTTTGAATTCTGGCTTGGCTGCCACTAACTGTGTGATTCAAGGCCAATCACTTCACTTCTCTGAAGCTTGGCTTTCTTCTGAAGTGGGGAAAAATAAAAGGATAAACTGTTTAACGCAGCACCTAAAAATTAGTAGTTGCTCAATAAATATGCACTATTTTTCTTCTGCTTATTGCTGTCATTTTCCAAGAGCTATGCTAGATGGGGGGAATACAAAAGAAATAATATGGGCAAAATGTTTATTCTCACACAACTGACTTTCTTCCCATTTAGTCCCTAGCTGGGGAATGGCCTTACGTTGTCAGGCAGGGCGGGGTGGACAAATTTCTCTGAATCGCAGTAGCTATTCTGTATGGAATCCACCCAAGAAGCCAATCATATCTCGAACATATAGGAACACACGCCAGAGAAGTACCATACTGAACACAACTGCATCACTGGCTCTCCACCAACCAAGAGGAGAAGATGCTATTGATATTTACATTTTGCAGATGAAGAACCTGAGGCTCAGAGCAATTAAATATTTCACCCATGGCCACACAGGTAGATACAAACTCAAAGTTCTGGGCATCGGACGTCTCTGCTTCCCATGTGGATGTGGGGTGTGCCTACAAGTGAATTCTGAGGGATGGCCAGAACAAGGACCATAAAGCAGCTCCTCTAAGTTGCAGAGCTGTAGGAGGGGAAGGACACAACCAAACTGGGCTGAAGCCAGGGTATGAGGGCCCAGGAGCAGAGAAAGAGAAATAAGGCAAATGGGGGTAAGAGGGAGGGGTCCGGATGGGTTCCGCAGTGGGGGAACAGTGATAAGCGGGAAGTCAATTTAAAGGATCGAGGGCGGAATGGAATGTTCCCAATTCATAGAAATCTTGGCTTAGTCCAACGATCCTGGTGTTAGATCAAGCTATATCGCCACTATAGGTTGTTGAAAATTAAATAGCAAAATACAAGTGGTGCGTACACACCTTCAAACACTCTTTCAATGGTTTTATCTGTCAAAAAGGACTTAACTTTGACACAGTCTGAACAGCAATCCATCTGGGGAGAGGAGGAGGCGGAAATCCTTAGGAGGCATCATTGAAGCTCCAACCTCAAGACGGCTCAGTTAGGAATGCTGGATAACCTCGTTGTCAGCACGCAGACTCTTAGGTTTAATTTAAGTTCAGGTTTAAATCAAGCCTCTGCCACTTAAGACGGTGTCACCTCTCTGGGCCTCAGCTTCCCCATCTGTAAAACGTTGCTAACAACACAGCTCTCTCTCTTGCTGGGTTGTTGTGAGGATGCCACACTGCCGATCCTCTTAAACACTTCGAATGGCCCTTCATGCTCACGAAGCACTCGAATCGAGGACTCTGGGTTGGCTAGCCCCATTGTGGGGTCGGCCATCCGTACTCAGGAATCGCTCCTGCTCAGCCCAGGCCCCTCTGCTTTTCGATCCCCTGCTATGGCCAAGTTCACTTGGCTCCCCGGCCAGAGCTAGTTGCGTGTTATTTGTTTCGTAGGGTATTTGTTTTCCAATATTTTTACTAAGTAGGACAGCTATATCAATGAGGTCTGCTGCTTTATTGGTTGCTAATTGCTGGGGCATAATTGTTGCAACATTACTTGGTGTTCCTATAATTCTCTGCAGCCAATCAAGGTGGCCAATTCTCTAATTACAACACAGTGAATTCTCAGGCACCAGCATCCAAATGCTTAGAGCGCTCAGTTTACAAGAACTCCTTCCAGCACTTTTACAAGAGAGGGTTTAACCGACAAAGGCAAGAAAATCATGTCAGCAAATAATTTTGGAAAGTAATTGTGTAAGTATCCACATACATATAAAATAATAAACATTTTATAATTATAGCAGCATGTATATTTTTTGAAAGTAGTTTCTAAGATCTGTCTCAAGATCTTTGCACATCCAACTCTATCTCCAGCTGGATGACCAGAGTTGGTGTTTGTAATGATCATAATTCTGAGATCCAGACAGATCTCAAGGGGCCTTCGCACACATTGGACTTTAACTATACTCCACCCTGTTCTAGCACTAACACTGCAAGCATTTTGTTGTTTTCAAATGTTGTCTGGAACTTGTAATCCATCTATGTGCTCTCCACAAGTCAGAGGATCAGGATACTCAATGCCCTAAAATCGTGAAGAAAATGGCAGCCTTGGAAGTACTCTGTGTGCTGCAGCATAGAAAGGGGAAGTTACCACCAGTAGTCAATCCATAAGCTGTATCGGGCAACATCACTTCTTTGTATCCATTTTCCTTAGAGCAAAATCCATGCCTTTGTTTTGACTTCCAAGGTCCTCCTGGCCTTCAGCTTAATCATCTCCCGCCTCACCCCACTCCTTCACATTGCTCCAGGCCCACTGGCCTTCTCGCCGTTCCTCAAACAGACACACTGGTCCCCCGCTCAGGGCCCTGGCTCTCTCTCTGACTGATGCTGTCTCCTCAGCCCTTCCGGAGGCTGCTTCCTTCTCAACTGCGCTTCCTTCCTGAACATGTAAATGCCATTCTCATGCTAAATTTCATATTATTTTGCTCTCATCTTGAATTGCCATTATCACAAGCTGCTATTATCTTTTTTAATTAATTCACTTGTCACTGTTTGTCCCTCCAGTCCTGCACCTTCTGTGTGGACAAAGTCTTGTTTGTTCACCATGGTACCCCCACACCTGTAACAGAGATGGCCCATAAGAGGTACCCAATCAACAGTTGTTTAACAAAGAACATGAATGAATGAATGAATATATTTTTTTTCTGCTCCATTGTTTTCATCTTTTCCAATTGACTTTTGTTTTATCTGAGATGTGTCATTATATTTACTGACTTATTTTGGATCACGATAACATTTCTTATCATCATTACCACTAGTACTCAGTCCACTGCATTTACTGAACACTCACAGGGGACAGCCTCACACCAAACGCCATGGAGGAAGATGAAGATCAAAGCCATCACCACTGCTGTCAGAAAGCCTTCCATCTAATTGGCAATGAGAATAAGCAGATTTGGCCAACACATGGGCAGAGACAGAGCACTGTGGGAGACATTCGTAGTTCCTTCCTCTTATGGTCTGAATTGTGGCCCTCAAAATTCATATGTTGCTGTCTTGATCTCCAGTACCTCAGAAGTGACTATTTGGAAACAGGGCCTCTAAAGTGGCAATTAAGGTCCTATGGATGGGTCTTAACCCAATACGACCAGCATCTGCAGAAGAAGGAGAGATCAAGACACAGAGGAAGGACCATGAGAAGGCACAGGGAGAACACGACCCTCTATAAGCCAAGAAGAGAGGTCTCAGAAAAATATCGACTCTGCTAACAACTTGGGTTTGGACTTCTATCTAGCCCCTAGAACTGTGAGGACATAAATTTCTGTGGTTTAAACGGCCCAGTCTTTGGTATTTTGTTACAGCAGCCTGAGCAAACTCATACACTCTCCAATATTCATTTTCGCTTACTTGCATAAGTGAAGGAGAGCACTGAGGACCTGGCCACCCAGGTAGGAGCTGCATTTCCTGACCTCCCCTGCAGATGGATATGGCCATGTGATTAATGAGCTGTAAGCACAGGTGCCACGTGACCTTGGCTCTACCCCAACACCCTCACCCTTTAGATTCCAATCCTAACTCAAGTTCAGGGAGGCTGTTGGTGGGGAGTGCAGAAAGGGAAGAAGACACCAACAGGGAGGAGTGAGGTCAAACTCTCCTAGATGGCAGACTACACAAAGACCTCCCTAGGACTACAAAAAGGCCCTACACAAAGGCCACAAACTACACGAGGCTCTCTTCCACAATTCCCACCTAAACTGTGTTGCGTTGCTAAGCTGATCCACCCAAAAATTCACCAAATAGAAGCCTCAAACAAAACAAAACAAAATCCTGTAACTATCTGTGTTAGGGCCAAGAGACATCAGCCACTTAAGCTTAGTACTTTGAAGTCCTACAGGAGGCAGATGCCCTGAGGAAATGGGGGTTTTGTGGTGGGGCAGGCAGATGGGGTTGAGGTCCTCTAGTGAGTTTCTGACAGTGAGTGAGTCTTCAAAGGTGGGAGAACGGTCCAGTAAGGAAGGGAGAAAAAAAACAAAAGTAAACTTCAGTAATTTAAAAGTTCCATTAGGGGTTAGTCTTATACTCGATCGGAGAGCAAAGGCTCCCTCCTGCCCTGTCTCTGCTCCCAGATGGACACCTCATACTTGAACACCTGATCCTGCCTCTGGCTACATCATAACTGCCTTGTAACTGGTTTTGAGGGCCCTCCACGAAATCTTACCCGCTATTTTTCACATGATACTTATGGACCAAAAAATAAAAAAATAAAATAAAAAATAAAATAAAATTTGCATTCTGAATCCCCAAGAATCGAACAAGCTTTTGGAATAACTTACTTGAAAAGGAAGGCCCCTCAGCATCATGGCAACCAAACAGCAGAAAACGAGCCCAAGCCCCAAAAGAATACAGAGCGCCGAGAGTGAAATTTATCGAAAAACCAAATTCTACTCATCTTCCAGACGTGGATCTCCAGAAATCCTCCGGGCACCAAACCCACCCCATGGTGTGTCCTGTTTTTGTGCTGCAAAGGCTGGCATTTTCTAAACGCGGACCCCTTCATTGACTCCGGTGAGCCTCCCCCAATCACATGCCTAGGACTCATGGGCCCCAGCGGAGTTTGGGGAAAGCTTCAGGTGGAGATTTTGTCAAAGATAAATGGCCAGGCCCAGCGAGTGGCACTGAGCTGGAAGGAAACCCGGGATGTGGCGCCATGAATCACTGAGTTCCCTCAGGAGGAGAGGTGGTCTGCTTATTACACGCACCTTGTCATCGATCGAAACCATACAGACATCAGGCCTCGCCCCGCAGGCGGCCAGAGCAGCAGTTTCCAATTTATCTATCTGCAGCTCACTGAATCCTGGAAACTCCAGAGTACGAAGAGGTCCACTCGAAGTACAGGAGCCATGAACCATCCTTCCCCGTAGCACCTCGGGTGGGAGGTGGGAGGCTCCGGAGTGTCTGTGTGATTCCTGACCCCAGCACCCAACAAGGGGGGGGGCACGCCGAAGGGTGTCTCTCCTTACCCTGCATTCTCAGGGCCCAGCCAGCCCCCAGGAAATGTCTGTCTGGCAAATACATATGCACACTTTCACAAAAGCAAACAACTGAAATATCATGTAGGGATTTAAATCATTTTGGAGATTCTATAATAATATAGGCAAATAGTTTTCTCTGCATTGTTCAGAAAGAGAAATATAACATCAAAATGTATATTCTGGATAATCGTAATTTGATGACACTTACATATAACTTTGACAGTACCTACGCCAGCATGTTACCAAGAGTTACTTTCTTTTTGGCCATTATAAATTTCTGTTTATGTGTTTTTATCTTTTAATGTTTCCGTGTTTTACACTCATCACTTGGTATAACAAGTCAAAAGTAAAAGCTAAAAATGAAACACAGTCCTTTCTTCTACTGTGCCTCCACGGTGCATGGCTGTCTTGCTGTAAAGAGTCCCCAGGACCTGTCAGTATAATGCCCTTGACACACAATCTTCCCAAGGGTGAGGGCCACTCACAGGAAAAGCCAGGGACCCAGATGTCGGCACAACGTCACCACGACACAACTGGAATTTTTCCTTTTTAATCCAAGCAAAATGTGATACTGTAAAGTCTACAGTTTAGCTCGTGGCATTTTGTCTTCCCACTTCCCACAAGGGGAGGAAGTCTCCGTCGCTCTGGATACCTCCACGCTCCATCCTGCAAATCCTGCCCTTCGTCTCCACCCCTGCACAGGGCTTCCCTGCTGGCCCTCCAATCTGGAACCCAAAGTTGGCTTCTCTAGCCAGATGTTCCCCTGAAAGGAATCTTGGTCTACACCCTGGGCCAGAGAGTAAGACTCCAAGCTCCAGGGGCGCCTGGGCGGCTCAGTCAGTTAAACATCTGCCTTCAGCTCAGGTCATGATCTCAGGGTCCCGGGATGGAGCCCCGCGTTGGGCTCCCTGCTCGACGGGGAGTCTGCTTCTCCCTCTCCCTCTGCCTGTTGCTCTCCGTGCTTGTGTTTTCTCTCTTTCTGTCAAATAAATACATAATCTTTAAAAAAAATTCCAAGCTACAAGTATTGACTCTTGCTTTAGCTAGGGTGGTGCTGGGTGGGGTCAGTTCAGCTCAGAAGGGTTTTCCTTGCTGCCTGTGGGTAAATAGGACAGTACTATGGAACACCCCGCTTTTGTCCCTAGGATAGGCTTAATGTGTATTTCAGGTATCCAAGCAGAGTAACACGCGCGCAGGACAGCAGTGCCGTGAGTGAAGTACAGCACCATAACCAAAGTTATGGCGGCTCGGGTGGATCACCATCCAGGGCACATGAGCACCTCATGTCAAAAATAATAATCATTCCCTAATGCTTGCACTGTTAGCATTTCTTCCCCTTTCAAAATAGAAATATGATTATGTGCCACGGAGGATGGGAGAATAAAAGTGGAAAATCTCAGCAAGGCAGCCAACCATGAATCCTAACCGTCGCATTTGGGCTGGAGCACATGATGGTGAGAGAGAGAAACAGCCATTGATCAAGAACTTGTCAGTAATGAGAGAGAGGCCTTCAGGCCCCTTCAGCCTGAATCTTTCACCTAAAATCAGTGAGGGTTCTACAAACCCCACCCCCCCACCGGTGCAGACCACAGCATGCTTTGTCTTGTCTTGAAAAGACATTGCTAGATTCCATGCATACTGGTGGAAAGCCAGAGTCCCCAAACTTCCAGGCTTTCAAGGATTCATAGAAGAGCAAATAAGCCACCGAAAGGGAAGTGAAGGAGCATCGAGATGAGTGGATCTCCAAGTTGGATCATCACATCCCAATCACTTGGACTCAATTCCAGAGCTTTTGATTCAGAGGAGGTGGTGGGGCCTCACCTCTGTTATGCTTGGCTTTCTAAGGTGGGGCCCAAGGGAGGGAGAAGAAGACATTTCTTAAGCAGGAAGGAACACCAGGCCAATTTCACCCCATCTGCTGTCGAAGGGCAGTCTCTCCCAGAGCAGAACAAACCATCCTAGGAAGACCACACCATGGGGAAGAGTAGCCAGCAACCTCACTTCTTCTTCCAAGATGGCACCATGCTGTCGTACCGCATCGGGCAGGAAAGGCGAGGGTAGATAAGCATGGCACCAAAATCTCTGTGCCTTAATACAACAGAGTCTACTTTTCACTCAACGCAAGTTTGTTGCTGGTTGAGTTATGCTCCTGGATTGGGTTATCCTCCGTGCAAAGTGGCTTTGGTCTCATGAACCTCCATGTGGACTTTTACTTCCATGATATCTGTAGCAAGGGCACCAGGAACCTGGTGAAGGCTTCTGCTCCCATGTCACTGGCCAAAACAAGGCATCAGACCATGCCTTGTACATTTTATAGAATACACATGCGTGCATGCGTGCACACAAGCACACCAGTGCCCCTAAAAACAGGTAACACTCACAAAAGCCAGTATTCCAGTTACTAGTATTGTACCAACATCAGTTTCAGATTGTGATAATGCACTACAGTTATATAAGATGTTAACATCGGGGGAAGCCAGGTGAAAGGTACATGGGAATGTTCTGTACTATTTCTGCAACTTCGTCTAGGTCTATAATCTTTCAGAATAAAAAGTTAAAAAAAAATCTCAGGGAAGATTCTCCATCCAGGTCCTCTGTCTCATGTCTTCTCTACAAATACCCCACATGTGAGCTGCGAGAGAACTTGTCTCAGGAAAGTGATTTTTTGCTAGAAAAGCGGGAAATCTGATTAATGTGCCAGGGAGATGTCTGCAGACATTCACCTGCCTTCTCTGCACCTTCAGCCTCCGCGGAAATATAGATGAAATCTCTCCTTTGAAAGTTAAAATAAAGGCCAGTCAATCCCCATGTGTGCCCCCTTTACTGCAGGTAATAAGTGGGAGCCCAGGTGAATTGCTATGTATTTCCCTTTAAATTCTTGGGATTTCAGTGACAGACCAAGGCTCTCATCTGTCAGCAAACTGTTCCAGGCAGACCCATTACTTTAGCACTACAATAAAACGAAGGACATCAGGATAATCCGTCAAACAAAAGCAGCTGGGAGCATCATTGTGAACCAGAGGCTGTATTCATTTGCCCAGAACATTTAAAAATCTATGCCCCGGCTCTTCTCCCCAAAGTCCTTATTTCACCCAATAAAATAAATTTAAAGTGCATAAATGTATATTAAAAATATCTAAGCAAACACTTGCAGCTAAATAATGTTCACCCAGATGCGCCTACATTTTTTTTTTTATCGTTAGGCATGTTTCCTGTTCTCCCAAGTAAATATTTCACTGAAAATGCTCCCCAAGTAGTTGTTATCTCGATATTTTCACAATAGAATATTCTGTGCTCTACACATATAAATACTGTGAATAACCAGACATTTTCCCGAAGAGACCGCTAATTTCCCTGCGTTTTGCACAATGATTCTCTCCCTAATGCTAGCTCTGAGAGCAGACACCATGCTTAGCTGGCTGTGAGCTCCAAAATCCAAGGCACCAGCTCCCAGTAATTCCTTGGAGCCTGAAACATGGTGAGTCCCTACAGAAGTTGTGAGTATGTTTCATCCCAAGTTTCCAGGGGAAAGGGGGAAGGAACTCAAACGTTGAGGTCACACGGACCCCACACATGAAGGCTGTCTATTCCACTTGTGTGACTTTGGCCAAGTTATTTATGTCCCATCTGTAAAATGGGAAAGCACAGTCGTACCTGCTGCTGCTGGGTGGGGAGTGGCTGGCCCTCGGACAGTATGTGGTCCTCCTGCTGTGCTTAACCAGAACCCCTTTATGGAGCAAGCCAGCCAGGGGGCAGCCCGGGGCCCCCAGTATGGCGGTAACTATCCCTGCAGAAAGTGTCCCCACATTCATAAAGCCCTTGCCGTCCCTCTGGTGGGGATTTGACGTTCAGTGTCCCATCAGACTCACACTGTACCAGTACTCTAGGCAGTGGTTCTCAAACTTGAGTGTGCAGCAGAATCACGAGGGGCGGGGGGACGGGGAGGGTGGGGAGAGCTTATTAAAACACAGATTTCTGGGCCCCACCCCTGGGATTTCTGACTCTGATCTGGGTGCTTCCTGAGACACTGCATTTCTAACATGCTCCCCAGTGATGTTAATTCTGCCTGTCTGGGGCCCACGCTTCAAGAACCATTGATCTAGAACCCGGGGATCTTCCAAATTTTCTGCAAAAGGCTAGCAGGCCGGTACAGTTTCTGTTGCAATGTCTCAATTTTCTCATTGTCACATAAAGCAACTAGAGATCACACCTGGGACATTCCAATGAATCGTTATTTACTGACACGGAAGTTTGAATTTCATAGAATTTTCACAAGTCATGAAATATTATGCTTTTGTTTGCTGGTTGGTTGGTTTTCAACTGCTTGAAGATGCAAGAACCATTCTTATGGTCTTCGGCCACAGGAAGACAGGTTAAGTGGCTGGATTTGGCCCTCGGGCTGTAGTTGGCCGGTCTCAACGACCAGAACACCAGGAAAATGCAACACCTTCGGCCCCTGCTGAAGAAAACCGTCTCCATTTCTCCTTCCCCATCTGTTTCTGTGTCTGACGAGCCCACTCTGTACAGCGAGCTCCCCACTGGCACTCCCCCGGGGGCCCCCTCAGCTGAATCAACACGGCCTTGGCCACCACGAGGCCTCGAGAGTTCTCCCTGCCCCCTCCTCACCCCAGCCTTCTTTCAGCTTCACTTTTGCTCTTTTTATAGCTTTGCACAAATTTGTCTCTGTGGCAAATTTACAGCACGTACTGCTTGTCTGAACTATTTAAAGGCACAATATTCTCAACTGTGCCATAAAGCTTTCCCATTCCGTGTGTTTTATTTCTCTGTTTGAGAACCTTTTATGAAATCAGCAGCTAGGCGGAAGGAAGTCATTTGCATACTTGGCTCCATACACCTGGAATTCCTTAATTTTCGGGATTAGCAAAATGAGTCTAATAAAAAGTGGAGGCCCTTGTTAATCATCTCTGGAAAGTCCCTTCATTACCTGTTCCTTGCGCCCCAACGGAGTGCCCATTTCAGAAAATTCACATGGCGCTGGCCGCTTAGGACACTTTTATGAACTGATGCGTAATTTTATGCAACACGGGTTGCGTCTCCAACGTTCCTCAAAGTTCAAAGGACAGGTCTCTTCTGCCATCCCCCTCCTGAGAGGACACATCTCAGGGTGATCAGAGAAGGCTCAAAGGTGACAGGTGTGAGAATCATCGTCCCATTGTGGTCCTGATTATGAGGGCGGAAGCTCACCATCAACTGAGCTGTCCTTTGAGATGATCTGGGTACAGACCCTGCTAACATCGCTACCCGAGTGGAGAACACATGGATCCTCTTCTGTTCGGTTCTACACTCGCTCCCCAGTGCAATCTGGATGCTTCCAAGAACTTCTAAATCCTACTCAAACCGCTCCCTACAGCATGGAGGAAAAATGCATCAGTTGCCCCGTCCTTAAAGAGACTCCGATCAAGGTCAGGTCAACAATGCAGTTGCCATCGCTGGTTTTCTGCAGGGGACGGAAAACACCACGTATTCGGATTGCCAACGTGGTTTCCAGCGAATTCGAGGTTCCACGTGGGACTCCTTATAGAACTGACAAAACATAAATTGGTCTCACAAGAGGAGACAGTTCCCATAGTCAGGGGTTAAAACAAAACAAAACAAAACAAAACCCTCTCTGAAAATACCACTTCCCCTCTCCTCCAAAATACAACTACTGTGTCACCAAGCCCAAGAGTAGAAAAGCCATATAGCTGCCTGAAGTCAGCAGTTGCAATCAGGATAATTCTGAAGCTGAATAATGCATTCTGGAATGCTGTTTACAGGAAATGAGCAATTTATTTTATTATCCAAATTTTAAACCCTTTTAATATGCCTCCCAAGAAGACGTCTGATTTAGAAAATTGCAAAAGAGAACTTAAGAGAGGACAAGGGATACTAAAAATTTCACCACCACGAAGATTAGATAAAGAAACTTTACAGGTAGCTTGAACAAAACTTAGTAAGTACTCCTGCCTAAATTAGTTAATGTTGGTGGCTGTAAGAGACCAACATCATACTGTTTTGAGGAACAAAAAAAAATGTGAGATGAAAAATTGAAATATAAGATTATATTCTGTGGAAGTAAAATTTATTAAATTCCTTTCCTGCAATTAGCGTGTGTGTGTGTGTGTGTGCATGCATGCACATACATGTGTACTGGCATATATATCAAATGTTTCCAGAAGAATCGGAGCAAACTGCTAACAATAGTAAAAAGGGACCGAGGAAGGAATTTCCCTTTCCATCATGTTCCTTTTGACCTGTTTACATTTGCTAACTGTAACTACTTTTTGGATCATCAGAATTTATGTGGGTAGTGAAATTGTGAACAATTTTTTATGTTTTTCTTCATGCTTATCTGTATTTTTAATGAACAAATATCTTAAAGAAATATCATTTTAGGACCTTAATAGGTCCCTCATCTGAACATGAAGGACAAGGTATATAAATATTATACTTGCAATTAATTGTTTTGTAATTTTGTAACAAATCAAGTTCTCACACATGCACTGCATATATGTGCATGTCAGGAAGATGTTTAGGAGGCATCAAACTCTCAGCTTTCCCATGACATTCATGTTTCTCAGTCCCACACTGCCCTTCAGGACTGACTCTGCAATTCAGACGATTTCTGTCTTCATCCATCAAACCGGACCAGCTCCCCCTCACGAAGACTGAGAAAAATCACCAAACACACAAGTAGGAGGGTAACCAAGGCCCGCTCCCACCTCTAGGAAGGACACATGGTCTCATGGTCTCTTGTGCCGCCATCTTTGCACTCATGAAGAGCACAGACTATGATTCCATCCACCTCTTCCTATGGTAGACAAGAAGCTGGTGCTGAGAGATATCTTGTCTCAGATAACTCAGCTGGTCAAAGAGAACTCACACTCAGGTTAGCCTCTCACCACTACTAACTGGCTTAGGGAGCCTCGTTGGCTAGCTCACCCTGGCTCTGTTCAGTTCGTCCAACTAACCCATCATATGTAGAAGAGAAGACAGGGTCTTAGGAAAAAGAGAGCAGGGAAGCTTGGTATTGATGGAAGCCAAAGCATCCTGTTAATGCCCCCAACCAAAGCCAGCGCATTAGGAAAGAATCATGCTGAAAAGTGCACCACAGGGGAAAAATGGGGGTTAACTAGATATTTTCTGAATAAGGAAAAAGGAAGAGGCATGTGTTGGATGCCTACCTGTGCTAGGCACTTTGCACTCATTCCCTCAAATAAGAGATGTACCATCATCCCTATTTGACAAATGGTAGGAAAGGGCATGATGGAGACCACACAGCTCCCAGATGAGGAGCTTGTCTGAGTCCAGAGCTCAGACTTGAAGTCTCTACATCCAGCAGTCTTTCAGATCAATAGATGGAGCAAACTTTGCTTACCTCAAACTTTTAATAAGCAAATACATAGATTTTTCAAAGTTTGCTGCCCACTGACAAAAATGCTGAATAGAAAAGAAACAGAGGGAAAGACTCTTTGCCTGTTAGAGAAAATAAAGGAAAATTTGCACTGACTGAGCATTTAATGTGTGTTAAGCAATACTGTGTGTACTTAACATACGTTGTTTCACTGGATTTAAATGAGGTTGGAGGTCGATAGTGTTTTAGGGAGCAACCAAAGAATGGCCAACAGTTGGCACTCCAAGGACACAGGGACTCACAGAGGTAGAGAGGGGAGTTTTCCAGATGACTTTATCCAACACAGCCATGGTTTTGACTTGTGAGGTTCCTGGCTTGGGAGAAATGATAAGCAACAGCATGTCTGAGCTTCTCAGATTGGGTTCCAAGGTGCTTCTCTGCTTCAGCACCATCTAGAGGCTTTCTCTGGACACTCCAAGATGATGAACCACTATTTTTTAATAATAATAATAATAATAACATAATAATAATAATAGTTTTGGTTCTAAAAAATAATAATAATAGTTTTGGTTAGAAACCCGGAAGTGGGATTGTTGGATCATAGGGTAGTTCTGTTTTTAATTTGCTGAGGAACCTCCATACTGTTGTCCAGAGCGACTGCACCATTTTGCATTCCCTCCAACAGCATGCAAGGGTTCCAATGTCTCCGTGTTCATCAACACTTGTCTTTGTTTTGTTTTTGTTTTTGATAATAGCCATTCTGACAAGTGTAAGGTGATATTTCACTGTAGTTTTGATTTGCATTCCCTGGATGATTAGGGACAATGGGGATTTTTTTTTCATATGCTTGCTGGCCATCTGTAGGTCTTCTTTGAAAAAAAAAGTGTCTATTCAAGTCCTTAGTCCACTTTTTAACATAGGTATTTTTTTTAATTTTGTTTCATTTTGTTTCTTGCTATCAAGTAGGAGGATTTCCTTATATTGTTTTTAGAGATTTACCCTTTGTCAGATGGATGGTTTGCAGGTCTTTTCTCCCATTCTCTAGGTTGCATTTTTACTCCATTGATAGTTTCCTTTACGGTGCAAAAGCCTTTAAACTGTGACCCCACTTCTGAGCATTTACCCAAAAGAACTGAAGTCAGGATCTACAAGAGATACTAGCATTCCCATGTTCATTGCAGGATTATTCGCAGTAGCCAATATACAGACATAACCTAAATGTCCAACCACAGAGGAGCGAATAAAGGAAATGCGGACTGTACACATGTAAAATGGAATACAACAGAGCTTTAAAAAAGAAGGAAAATCTGTATCTGCAACAGCATGGGGAGGCACTGGGGATATTATCCTCAGTCATACAAGGGCAGATACAGCTGATTCTATACAAGGTATCCAAGATAGCCAAAGTCATAGACTCCCAAGAGTGGAATGATGGTTGCCAGGAGCTGGGGGGAGGGAGAAGTGGGGAGATGGCTAATCACTGGGCAGAGAGTTTCCATCACCCAGGATGAATAAGCTCTTGAGAGCTGCTGTACCACACTGTGCCTAGAACCAATGATATCATGAACTTAGAAATTAGTTCAGAGGGCAGATCTCATGTTCAGTGTTCTTACCACAATTAAAGAAAATTTAAAACAAGAAAGTGCTAAGTTGACTTTTGGTATGTAAGTGTTTCCCAAACTAAATCAAGGGTTTAATTCACTCCAAATCATCACCATCAGCTGATGCCGATCGAATGCCCATTATACCGAGAGCTTTGTAGCCTTCCTCTTATTTGGTGCCCATGACATCCCTATGAGGCGATTGCTTTACCAACTCCTTTTCACAGATAAAGAAACCGAGGCTCAGAGTGACTAAGAAATGTGCCCCAAGTCTCCAAGCCACGAAGTGGTGGAGCCAGGACTCAGAGCTCAAGGCTGAGTTTCTAACTGTTACATCCCACCCCCTTTCCAGAAAGAGGATTAGCGAAGAACCCAGCCAACCAAATAGTTGTTGCTTAGATCCTATTTGTAATTTTATGAGATACAGTTTGTGGTTTTAAAAGTTAAAAAATTGAAAAAATTTTTATTCTTCTCTTCCCCCACATCCTGCTTACCCTAAGTCAAATTAACTGACTTCCTTAATTAATTAGGAAATGAATATCTGCATCCAGACCCCGCCATTTCCCCCCACCTTTTCTCCCTTCTCATCAGCTGAAGAAAAGCCACAAGTCTGGTTGCTTATCTGTAGTCACATCCCATCATCTGAATACTGAAGAAAGACCAGTAGGACTGTGAATCATCATGATGAAAACTGAGATGCCAACTCATCCCTCAGGACTCCAAGGCAACACCCCAGGGATGTGTCATTTGGGTGGCTGCCACAGATGCCAACTAGCTTGTCATGAAACCCATCTTCTCTCCCTCCTCAGCACAGTGCTTGACCGCATCAACAGCCTCACGTGGAGTTACTGGTGACGAAAGACCGAGTCTGGTCCATGGGAAGAAGGGAGAAGCAACAAGTGCCACTCTCAGGACCAGTACACCCCCTCCCAGTGCCCCACCTCACCCCACGATCCTCTCGCTCCTCCCACTCTGCCGGCTGGAGCCCACAACAGGGTGACTTTGAAAGCCAAGTGTGGAAGATGGCAGGGCCACCGGACAGGAAGAGACAGTGGCCCCGCATCCCTGTTTGTGGAGAAGAGTTCTCTGCTGATCAAGAAAACCAGCATGGGACTTGATGCAATTGAGACATAGCTTTTACTTGAAAATACACTGATGTTTGGCAGTTGTTGACAGCAGCTTTTCTTACCGTAACGAATGCAGGTATTGCTTGATGCTATCAATTGTCTTGATTAGGAACGCATTTAGTTCAAATAACAGAACACAGCTCCTCAGAGCTAGGATGTGGCTCAGGATGGTGGCCCAGGATCTTTCCTTTCAGATCCGTTGCCCTCTCTCAGAAGGCATTCGTCCCTGTGCCTATCACCTCATGGTGGCTACATCCCTGCAGCTCGACCTCAACAGTCTTCTAGGCGGGAAGAAGAAAAGAGAAGCTAGAAAGGCCTGTATTGCTATCAAGAAAGAAAATGTTTTCCACAGACTTCTTAGTTTATGTCTCATTGGCCACCACTGAGTAACATGCTCACCTCAAGCAGCTAGCAGTCTGATAGAGTGAATAGTCATGATGGAGCACACCAAGGATCTGGAAAAATGCCACATGTTTTGTAAGGAAGAGGGGGGCTGGGGAACTAGCAGCGTCTGCTTCAGTAGTTTATAGAACTAGCATACAGGAGTTGAGCAAAGAAGGATCACTAAGAGCCCCCTGCCTACCCACTACCTTGCCAAAAAGCCCCCCTACTTCCTCTGCCCCAACGTACATATTTTGATCAACAACTCTACTTTCCTCCCACCTGAACACCATGTCCTTCACCCTTCAGCACGGACACCCCCATAACACACACATACTCTTTACGATTTCAATTCAAACTCTCTTGAACTAGATTAGGATGCTACTTCGGTTTTTGATGAAATGGGCCACGTGTTAGAGTCGGAGAGCATGTCTGTGGGGATAAAGCCATGGCACGAAGTCACGCTTGCCTTGTCTTCTCATACCCTACTTCCCTCCTGCCTTCCACCAACTTGGCTCCCCTTCCCCCCTCTCTGTCATGAGCTCCTGACTGTGCTGCTCCATAAACAAAAGGACAGATCCACATCTCTTAGATGGAGAGAGGTTGGGAAGAGTTGGAAGACTTGGCTAACGACTCGACTGGTAAGAAGGGCCCTGTTGAAGGAGACCCACATGGCAATGAAAGCACAAATTGTCCCAAGCTGTTCGGTGGAGACAGCATTCAGGAATGGAGCTAGGAGTCTGTTTTTACAGATTGTTTGTTCTGATTTTGCAAAAAAAAAAAAGTATATGTGTTTGAACTGGGAAAAGCAGTCACCAATCTAACCCAATATACCAGTACTTCCATGGAGGACCTAAAATTTTAATCACCGTACTCTTGTGAACAAAGTTACCACAGAGGCCACTCTGGTTGAGATGAACCACCTGCACCAGGTTACAAACGTGGCATGGGGGAAACTGTTGCAGCTGGTCTGTTGGTGGCTGCACATTAGGATGGTTCAAAAAGAACCACAATAGGGGCGCCTGGCTGGCCCAGTCAGGAGAGCACGTGACTCTTGACTCGATCTCAGTGTTGTGAGTTTGACCCCCATGCTGGATGTAGAGGTTACTAAAATAAAAAAAAAAAAATACATAAAATAAAAGAACCAAAGTAGATGACGGTGGTGGAGGCCAGTGTCCTGAAACTGACTTGGAATCTCAGAACTGATATCAAAAGTCACGGAAAACAAGGGATGTTTCTTAAACCCAGATGCTCAGCATCTCTTGTATTTCCATTATGAATCTAAAATAATAAAATAAAATACTATGCTGTGCTTCAGCCCAGAGAAGACTTGGTCATTTCACCTCGTTAGCCTGATCAACTGTACGAAAGTCATTGCCAGTGCTATTGTGTGGGGCTAGACCCTGTTGGGCTTTCTGGAACTGGCAGCACGAACCTGAGAGGTTTCTTCCGTTTTCTGTTTTATTGCCCCTACAATGAGAACAAGGACACCTGAGCCAGTTATATACAGGACATAGTATAATGAAGTAATGTACTAATAAGGATAATTAATAATTCAAATGCACTATGTGCCGAGCTTAGTGTCACCTGCTTTACAGACAATTGCAATGAATCCACACTAATAACTGCTGATTCAAATAGAAGACCGGTTTCTCAAACTGAGGGTTACTGGGAGGTGGGAGGGCAGGGATAGGGTGGATGGGTTATGGACATTGGGGAGGGTTTGTGCTTTGGTGAGTGCTGTGAAAGGTGTAAGCCTGATGATTCACAGACCTGTATCCCTGGGTCAAATAATAATAATAAAAATAAATTAAAAAAAAAAAAGAAGATCGGTTTCTCATTCTTGAAGGTGAGTACACCTGAGACTCAGAGTGTGACTAGCCTGTCACATCAGTGGTATGTCACTGAGCTCGTACTGGGACTTGTCTCCATGACCACAATGCCTAGGCTATTTCAAAGCCTTATGCTGACAGAAGACACCAGTGTGGCTTTAGAGGTAAACTCAGTAAAGGGTTTGGGGTGAAGTGAGGTATTTTGTCTCTTTGTTTGCCTTAACCTTTGCCTACCAGTGAGGAGACAAATGTATTCAGTTCTATGAAAATATAAAGAAAGTTTAGCTCAAAATATAGCTTGGGATGTAGGCCCTCAAGAAGCAGTCATCCAGAAACCAAAGAAACACATTCCTGCCTTCCTAACCTCACTGCCGTCCTACCATGGGGCGAAAAGATGGATGAGCTCAGTGTCCAGAACTTTCATCAAAACATCCGGATTTCAGAATCCACTGTAGAGGTTAAGACCTTTTATAAAATTCCTCTTCTTACTGACTGATAAGTGATATGGAAATGTAATGACTTACTATTTAGTCTATGTCTGTCTGTCTCTCTTGAAAGACAATTTGGGAGAAGTTGACTATCTGGAGAAACTACCAGGAGTTGCCAAGAAACTCTTCTATTGACTTTGTGTTTGTCCTTCCCCTTTAAGCTTCTGTGCGACAAGCCAACGGGTGTGGTTCTTTATGCAGCTCTTGGATGGAAGAAACCAGTGTCTCTTGAAGCATGCTGCTGGGGCACCATACTGACTTTGACTGGATCTGGCGCACTGATGGCAAAACACCTAGATGGAAGCGAGGCTGAATAATGATCTGGTCGAGCTCTTGAAACAAAATGGCAGCCAGGGTTTTAAATCAGCGGGTCTTTTTGGATTTTAAATGAATAAGGGCTCCATTTATATTTGGGACATCGGTAGGAAATTACAGAAATTCATGGTTTCCCTGAACAAAGGGAACCGTAGACAAGTTGTGTGGTTTCCGTACTACAATAATTGAATTAAAGTAAAAATGCTTGTCCTGTTCCTTTCCTCAGCTACGAAAATCGGGATATGTTTAATAACGGGGGATGAAGCCCACTTAACGAGTGCTTAGTCCACTTGCTCCTGAGGGATGTGTGTACTGAATTACATTTCCACTTGCACTACTTAATTTAGGAATTGATTGAATGCAGTCAGGTAGAGAGTGTGACTTTTTTTTTTCTACACATGAATGTGAGTTATAGAAAACATGAACAAAAGGGAAATCACTGTGCAGATAATACCTGGGCAGAGGAGCTGTTAAAAGAACATGTATTTTTTTCTAAGACCCAGGTAAAGCCTTAAAACTCTGCAGGCTCTTTGACCTAGTAGTTTCACTTCTGGAAACGCATCCTAGGGAAATCATTAGGAATGTGTATAAAGCTCTTGGAACCCTAGAACTGCCATGCAAAGACAGACCTGAGCTGACCTCCTTGAAGAAGGGAGGCCATTTGGTCATTCAGCTGTCACCACCCCAGCTGTCCTAGCCAATACCAACCTCCGGTCTTATGAGTTAAATCATCTTAGACTTTCCACCCCAAACTGACATCAGAGACTGAAATCAATTGAGTGACCCTAGACAACATCAGCAGAAAAATACTTAACTGAGCATAGCCCAATTGCTGATCCACAGACTCACCATTACGAACCACCCTATGTAGTCTATTTCGTTTGTGTGCTGAATACCTTTTAGGCACAAAGGTGTGGCGGCTGAGGGTCTCCAGGAAACAGCCTCTTTCTCGTCTGCCTGATCCTTCATCTCTGTTCCAGAAGGAAGCCTGGATGCCTGTGCTCATGCATCACAATTTCAGAGGCAGAGCTCTCCTGTGGTAAAGGAGTAGCTTCTACATCTCCCTCTTAACCCCAGAAGTTTCCAGACTCAAAGAGCAAAGACTTCGTGGACCAGACTGTCTCCATCTTGCCAAGAAAGCTGCCTCCTGAGTCTCCCACTTCTCTCAGCAAGTGAGGGCCCTGATGATGCTGGGGTTGGGATACAGCTGGTTAGGATGCTCCTTGCCACACACACAAAACACCTTCAGGCCAAACGCGGGGTGTGAAGGGCTTCCCGGTCAACAGTGACGAGGAATCAGCTCTGGTGAGCGAAGACGTCAAACCCAAGGAGAGTCTCTGCGTTTTTTCCACTAACCCACTTAAACTGAGAGAAGCACACCAGGGCCAGTGATATGTGGGTTTAAAAGAATGACTGGACAAGAAAACCAGACCTAGAAAAGAAACTTGAATCATTAGGTACCACCGGTTCTACTCATGATATCCAATCAGCTGCCAATGATCGGCATTGAAAGGAAGGCTGTCATGCCTTTCCCAATGAAAGAGAAGAGAGGAGTGACATGGATTTTCTTTGGTTTGTAAAATATTCACTTGTCTTCCATAACACCGGACTTCTCACCAGCCCATCTGACCCCGTTCAGTCACTGAATGTGGGCCCCCCAAATACGAAAATCTAAAAGGCTGATCATGCTTCACTCTACTTGGTTGCTTCTTTTCTTTAACACTTCTGGCACCAAGGAGAAACTTCCTGAGACAACTATGCCGGGACTCTTCTCTCCCTTAGACGCCCGGACTTAACAAAGACAGTGACAAGGGCATCATGGCACTCCACGCAGCGTCTTCTGGGTGTGAGAACATGAGAGACGTGCTGTTCCGAGGGCAAAAGCAGGAAGGAGAATGGTAGGATCAGAAGGCCCCACCCAGCGAACACAAGAAAAGCGTGATCTCCCTTGCCTGTCCACCCTTCCCAGCAGATCTGGAAGTCAGCCAAGGAGACCCGTTAGGTTCCGGTGATCAAGGCAGCCCCGGCCAGACAGTTCGCAAGTTGAACTCAATGACTTCGGTGTGCCCAAGAACCCGCGAGGCTCCTGCTGTCAAAGAACCCACAGCTGCCCGAATGAAGGGGCAGCACACGCACGAAAATATAATAATTAAGTGCCTATGTCCTCCCAGGTCGAGTGGAATCCAGCCTGCCCTACAGTAGCTGAGTATTTGTCAAGAGTTTGAATCTGTTCTTACCTTTGTTTTCTCTTAGGGTTTCTCTCTCCTACATCTTGTCTTGAATTCTTGTCTGCTCTCTCTCAGTCAGCTTCACTCTGTCCCAAACATGACTTGCTGCCTCTTTCAACTGGCAAGAAGTTTAAAAATACAAAATACAAAAACTTTGCATTTAAAAATATGTATATATAGGGGCACCTGGGTAGCTCAGTCATTGAGCATCTGCCTTCAGCTCAGGTCATGGTTCCGGGTCCTGGGATCGAGCCCTGCATCGGGGCTCCCTGCTCAGCAGGGGAGTCTGCTACTCCCTCTCCCACTCCTCCTGCTGTGTTCCCTCTCTCGCTGTGTCTTAGTCAAATAAATAAATAAAATCTTTTTAAAAAATTAAGTTATATGGATGTTCCTCTCCACAAAAATCCTATTAAAAAATAATAAAATAGGCGCCTGGGTGGCTCAGTGGGTTAAAGCCTCTGCCTTCGGCTCAGGTCATGATCTCAGGGTCCTGGGATCGAGCCCCACATCGGGCTCCCTGCTCAGCGGGGAGCCTGCTTCCACCTCCCTCTGCCTGCCTCTCTGCCTACTTGTAATCTCTCTCTCTCTGTCAAATAAACAAATAAAATCTTAAAGTAATAAAATTATATATATATATATGTATATGTATATATATTTCCCATATATCAAAAACTAACAACACAGTTCTTCCATTTGCTCAATGCAAAACCTTGGCATCATCATTCTGTGCTCTGGATCTTTTCCTGTCCCACCCACATCAATGAAAATATACCAGGATCTGATGACTTCTCTCCTCTCCCATCCCCTGTCCATCCCCGGCTAACTGGCCCCATCCTTCCCCATGTCCCCACTGCCCACATTGCCAGCTCTCTGCACCGACGAGTAGCCAGAGAGATTTCAAAGCCTTCCTGAAGATCTCAGACATTCTCTATGACTTGGCTTCCACTACCCACCTGTCTGACTTTATACCCTCTCTCTCTTGGTGCAAAACGACTTCATTTGTTCAAGCAAGCAACTGAGTAGCAACTGGAGAGGCAAGGAGGGAATGCATTAACCCCAAGGACACCGGCCTGTAGAGATGCAACCAGTTAGACAAGAACAGGACTTCCCATTGGAAGAAGAGAAGGCAAAGATCAAAGACGGTGGCATCTGAGGCCCTGTCTCTTTCCCCCGGTTCCTCTGCTCCTCCGTAAGAAAATTAAATCCTGCAGTAATCATATTCATTGTGTCAATTTACATATGCATCCTATTTTATGGGATCCCCTGAGTGAGGTGATTAACACGCTCTGTTCTTCAGTTGTGTCCCTTTCTTTCCTTCCTGCCATGGCTGGATCAGGCAGGAGATTTGCCCAGGCTGGGATCCCGCCCCCACCCTCTCGGAGGTGTGTAATGGATGCATTCACTCGGTCCTTGATGGTGTCACAGAGATCTGGCCTGACACACTCAGCCCCTGCATCCTCTGCTTTAAATGGAACACCCTCCCCCATTAGAACTCTCCTGGTCTCCTCAGCCTTCCCAGCAGGAGCGGATGGATGTCTTTTCAAGAACAGGCAAATAAAGTGTCCTGGGTTTTGCTAAACAGATTAAATGAATTGATTCTCATCAACACACTTTTCCATAGGGCAAATCATCCAAGCTGGCAGGGTGCGTGAGAACAGAAGGGGGTCATACGGACAGGTGGGAGTCTGGTTCCTGAAAAGTCGGCTGAGTCCCACAAAACAGCACAAAACAAGCACAGAGAACACAGATCCAGTGAAACACACTAAGGGGAAAGAACCCTTGCCGGGCACTTTACAGTTTAGAGAGAGCACTTCTGGAGACGAGCATCACGTTCCTTCCCCCATCCCTGCGAAACACAGCAAGGACCTCGCTACCACGTAGGAGTCAGGACGTTACCAACTTGACTGTGGTGACACAGGTTTTCAGGTGCTGAATTGTACTCCGGGACCCATTCTGAACGCCTACTTTGCTGAAACATATCTATCAAAATTATATACGCTAAATTTCCAAGATTTTAAAATCAGCCTTCGTTTCCTACCTTTTAGCATTTCTGAAGTTGGAACGCGCCCTACAATCGATGTGCATGTTCAATATGGCAGCGTTCCTTCTTCTTATTTTTTTTTTTCCTTGAAAGGCCATTACGGTATCAGTGCTGTGTCTTACAGTCGGTGGGGTTTGAGAATCGAGGACATGGGGGGCACACACGTGTGCAAATGTGAGTATGCGTGCGTACACTCGCCTCCCTGGGTCTGTGCACCCAGCAGCTCCTCTTTGCTATTAAATGCAAGGCAGCGCAGCCCCGAAGTCCTGGGAGAGCCGCCTCCAGACTCCACCAGGCTGCCTGCCGTGTTCGAGAGCCACAGGCCTCCACGATCAATTACTATTCTTAAGGGAAAAGCCCCGACAAGCTCCAAGCATCGCCAAGAAGTCAAGGAAACCCTCCTACTGCTGCTGTTGCTAAAGCCTCAGAGGCCCAGACCAGACCCTGGGAGGAGTCCAAGCCCTTGGTGGTCTCTGTCCTTCTCTGACCTGCTGAGCACCGCCCCCAACCTTCTTTTGTGCTAAAGTTCCTGTCAGTGACACCAAGGACAGGAACTGAAGACATGCAAGACAGGGCCACACTCTCTGCAAGTGAAGAAAATGCCTCGTGGTTCAGGCAGGATTTCTTTACAAATTCCTTCACTTCACCTCCTGAATTTTACGCTGAATTTTGTCAGTTTATAAATTTGCACTACAGCTTGGCACTGGGAAGGGGTGGGGGGGATCATCAAACCCACGGGCGTTTTACACACAGACACTGAAAAATAAAGACCATTAGCAAAAAGTATAATTAAATTAAAATGCCAACTTGCCAAAGAAGCTCAGTAAATGGGAAATATATCAAATTGTGATAATACAAATGGGCTATTTCTCAAGGTGTGAGAATGTCAAGGGAATAACCTCTGATAATTTGCTGACTTTTTCTGCTGCAGGTAGAGGAATAGTTTAAAAATAAATTGCCACAATAATGCACACGACCATGGAGTAAGTGTACAACTGTTTAACCGTGTTGGTACCGCATATCTGGGAGCACCAAGGTCTGAGAGACATAGAAAAAGCACTTAAAACCAAATCAACTCCTTTTGGGTGAGCTGGCCAGCCCCCAATCCCAGCAGAAATCTTTATTAGTCACCGGATCTACTTTTTTTTAGGTCCATTCAGCCTCATTTATTTGGAATGCATGTTTGCCAGTTAAGTTTAACATATCCAGTTAACAATAGCCGAATATTCTCTAAAAGCAATCTCATTATGAGGCCGTGGTTCTTTGTAGAATATTGAAAATTACTTTTGGCATGCAAGTTCGTTTTGTTAATTCCTCTTTTAGTGTGCAAATAACCTTTGAAAACCTGCTTCTAGGTGTTTATGTGTCAGGACAGTATCAAAAATTATTCAATTGCCAAGTCACATGTCAACACTTCAATGTACAAAGCCTCAGAGGATCCCGATTCTCACGACTCTGCTGCCCTCTAGTGGACATCTGGCAAATTCCCGCCTTCATTTCGATTTCTTTCTTTTCTTTCTTTCTTTCTTCCTTTTTTTTTTTTTCCAATCCAAGCCTGCAAAGCCAGGCATTCTTATTTGCATCACACCGCAAAGGTAAGTGGCACTTTAGGAGAGGTAAAATATAAACAAGAAAACAGGGACCCAACTGAAATCCCTTGGGGGAACGCTTCACAAAGGTGAGGTTGTCAAACATTTTCTAAGAACCTCTCTTCATTTACAAGCAGTCACCTGTGTCTACAACCAGGCCTTGGGAACACTAGACGGCAGCTCCCCCATTGTTCAGGGGTAGGCTCAATAGACGATCTGACCACAGGAAGTTTGAAAGGGGCCTGGGCTCTCCCTCTGAAAGTCATGGGGTACAGACCAGAATGTCAGAGAGAGAAAGGGACATTTAAAGTTCACTCATCCCAATAGCTTCTCGCACTGCCTGACCTCAAGCAACCTAGCAGAAATGGTCAGGTTCTTAGCTGAACTAAAGAAAACTCGTTACATGAATAACAGCACAGCTGATCGCCCGTTGTGACAATCACATGTAATTGACAAGCCAGTTCATTCCCATAATCCTCTGATGCAAAGGCAGAAGCCCAGAGAGGGGAAGGAACCTGCCAGGACCCCACAGCTAATAGCCGGCACAGCTGTAACCGGAACCCAGGTCCTGTGATTCAGAGCCCAGGGCTCTCCCCATTACAACAGGCATTTTCTTCCCACTATCACAGCAGCAGGCCTTGAACACATTTTCATAATCAGTTGCAATAGGCATAATAAGTAACCTGACAAATCAGAGCTAATTTAGAGAAATTTGTGAATTAACTACTTTTTAGAAATAAATTAGAGCGGATCCACATTTATTCCTATAACAAAATCACTCTTACTCACAATCCGTGAGTGGTAGAGAAAGTAGTGGAGATACAGCTGTGAAGCACGTTGGGAATACAAATTTCAGTCCACATGCACAGATGAGGGAGAGATGTAAGTTTCTTGGTTGGTTTGTTTGTTTTAACTGTTTCCATGCAGACCCTCATTTTACCAAGCAGTATAAACTTTATTTCAGTTGAATCAGGGCTGCTCTGCCCTCCTAGCCCATCTGGATGGAGGCAGAAGGGCTGAGGTCGTGGGAAGGCTTAGGGAGGAGTGGGACGTGGCCCTCATCCTCAGTGTTGTCCTTTATCCAAGATGGCACCCAGCGTGATTTCCTCGTCCCTGTCTGGTCACAGTCTCTAGGCCTGCCAGTTCCATCAGCTCTCTGGGCTAAATCCAGAGCTCTGTCTGGGAAGCATTCTCCAGCCTTCGGGAATGTCCACCCAGACCCCTCTGGAAACGTCAGCCTCCCCTATCTCTACCTGAAAGGAGCACCGTTCTCTTTTACTCTTAAATCTTGTAAGTGATGTGGGGTTTCCATTACTCCCACCCTCAGCGTACACTGAGCTTACCCCATGACCCAATTCATGTGTTGGAGAGCAGTTGTTGCTCAAAGACCCACCAGTATCAAATTCGCCTCCTTCATTCATTCACTCAGTATCTCTTGAGCTGCTCCTCTGTACAAGGCCTGCTTGTACAATGAGGATACCCCACTAAACAAGGTTGACCAGAAGCCTGTCCCAATAGGGCTCATAATCTAGAGACAAAGATACCATTAAGCAAGTAAAATATGCACAAAATTATCTCAGGGATGAGTAGGGAGAGGAATGAGGGATGGTATGGAGGCACATGATTTCAAATTGGGTAGTAAGCAAAAGTCTTCACAAAGAAGATTATGTTTGAACAGAAGTTTGCATAAATGTCCATGTCAAGCCATTTCCTAGTCTTAGAGCCTATAATCTCTGCTAGAACTTACCACCTACTCTTCCAAATAGCAAAAACCAGAATACCTTTCCTTTGTATGTTAGCTGTCTTAGGAGACATGAGAACAGGATTCTTAGGTGATAGGACATGGGGGATCATAGGAGGTATAGTAGAAAAACACCAGCTAATATTCCAAAATACTACTACGGGACACATACACCCTGGGTAGGCTTTGACAGAGATGTCCCTGGTGAGCAATGTGCCATCATGTGTGCTGAGGAGGCGGAAGTAAGGCTGAGACCCATGTCCTGAAGCCTCCCTTGATGTTCACTCCCAGCCTCTGAAGACCAGAGATCCCATGTCAGTCACTGTTGACCCACACCAGCCCAGGCCTCTAGCCGGGCACCTTGCATTCAGTCGGCCCTCACCACAAGGATAAAGGAAGTGGTCACAGGCACCTTGCCTTCAGTCAGCCCTCACCACAAGGATAAAGGAAGTGGTCACACCACACCAGTGTAGGTGATAATCTGTATATGGCACCTCTGGCTCAGAAAAGGACACCAGTGTTGGCTCAATGATGGCCTTAGGGAAGAGAAGTCATTTCCCCCACATAAATCCCTAGTAAAGGTATCTAAAATGAAAATACTTATGGGAGCTTAGGTAAGAGGTGAAGTGGGCTAGGGTAGGCATGGTTCTTCACTTTGCCAAAGAAATATACTCTGTCTCTGTCTCTCTGTCTCTCTCTCTCTATCTATCTATCTACACTTATCTCTTGTTGCTTCATTATTCTGTCTTTTACAGGAACAAAGGAAATAAAAATTTACATTCTTCTTCACTATTAGCCTGTAAAAGCGTCTGAATAAATGGCACCGAACTCCAAGTTTCAGAAGGAGGAAAGCAATAGGGTATAGAGGGGACAATAGGGAATTGAAGAAGATATATTTCATCTAAACTGAGAGGAGCTAAAGCCAATCATCCCTTGGTGGGAATATGGACCCAGCACTGCCAGACCCTATAATTGTTCAAGAGAAGTTGGAACATAACTGTTCTCATGAAATATCCTGATATTTACATATTTATATTTAACTCATATTATGTTAAAACCCTGTGTAGGAAACAAAAAACACATCTTTGGACCAGATCATGGGCATAAACCAGTAATCTGGAACCTAAATTTTAATCACACGTTCTATCTCTTAGGATATCAGCCAGACACCCTGGGGGAAACCCTGGCCTGTAAGCCCAGAGACGTGAGGTGAAGTCTTCATTCTACCATAACTGCGTAAATGCGTGCAAGTTACCATCCCCCCCAGATCTTCTACTTCCTTATTAGAACAAGGACAGAATTAGGTGAGACCAAATTTATTTTTATATGCAAAATCTTTAGAGTTTAAACAGCTCTAACAAATAGACCTTAAAATGTATATGGCTAAAAAAAGAAAAAAGTAGAATCCCCTCTCTCACTTACCCAATAATCCACAGTGGGACAGCAGGCAGCTTTCCCTCATACTGTGACTCAGGAACCATCTCTCTGGTTTCTGGGCCATCTGCTATGGCCTTGCCATTATCTGCATCTTCTTGCACTAAAGGGAGAAACAAACAAACAAACAAACAAACAAATAAAAAGTATATACTTGTTTCTTAAAAATAATGGCCTAAAATCAGTACATATAATTTTCAGATACATTCTATCGGCGAGATATAAACACGCAGTCACATCTAGATGCAAGGTGAGTTGTGACTCCATTGTGGGAGGGGAGAACAGATTTTAGTGGACATCTAGCATTCTTTGCCATGCTTCTTCAAGCAAAATGTGAGTCCAAAATTGCATATGAGTCCAACATATAGTACATGAAGCTGCATTAGTTGAAGCCAGGGTAGGGAATTCCTAGACTCCATGATGAATATTGAATCACCACTCAAATATCTCCACACCTCTTCCAAGAAAAGGAATATATCTCCTTGTTATACAGATGAGAGGCTTAGCCAGTGATCTGCTTTTGGCCAGTGAGTGTAGGCAGAAATGACAGTGCTATTGGCAAGCAGATGCTTTAAAAGCCATGGTCCATCACTCTCTTTCCTCTGAAATGGGCTCAGTGTGTCTCAAACAAAAGCTTCTCCTACAGCAAATTCCAGAGTGAAGAAGCCTTGAAGCAAAGCCAGAGCTGATCCATGATGGTCATGCCACATGAGTGAGAAATACACCTTTACTATTGGAAGCCATTAAGAGTTGGGGGTCATTTGTTACTGCAGCACAACTTGACCTAAGCTGACAAATAAACTCACATTTCCAGTGCCCTCCAACCTCCCTAGTGGCCTCGGAAGCATGACTTCTAGCATTCAGCAACTAGGAATTCAGAATCTAGGAGAGCACTGGGATACACCATTGCTGAGATCCCTCAAAGTCCCTGCATTCTGTGATTCCAAGTCTCCAGATGGCAGGGCTTCCATATGAGTGGTTTTTGTATCCCTAGTACCTGATAGTGTGCCAGTACACAGTAGGTGCTCAGTTAGTTTGGTGAATGTATAACAAATTCTTCTGACAATGTCTTGTAACATGGAATACTCTAATCAATGCTTCTCCTCATTGGCTATTCCCTCTGCCTTGAATATCCTGTGCTTTCACCTCCACCTGCTGGACTCCATGCTCTGAAGCCCAGCTCAGATGTTCCCTACCCCATGACAGCTTCACACTTAAGCCAGAATAAGCATGTCCCATCTTGGATTCCAACAACTCAGAAGTTTCTCTAGGCCCTTTCATGCCATCTTCTTTGGGAAGCAAAACTTGGCTTAAGGATCCTCATACCCTCAGCTTCTAGAACATCTCCTGATTAGTAATTAATTAGTTCAAAATGTGTTTATTAAGTAAATGAATGAATGCAATGTTTCCAAGTCACGATATAAAAACAAAGAAGAATTTGCTGTCAGATGTGCATCTATCTTAAAATGGAATCATCATGTAATTTGAAGACTGTAATAGAGGAAGGGTAACATCTTTTGCCTGAGACAAATCACCTTTTTAAATAACCAACAACTGTATTATACTGTCCACTATATGTATTCTGTATATAACACTATGAAATTATAGCATTTGCTATGCATTCCCTCAAGCTAAACACTGCCTTTCTAATCATCTTTAAATAAATATGTTTAAAGAAATGTCTCTAGGAGGAAAAGTATGCCTAATCATTTACATTTTAGTATGCATCAGTTAATTACTTCTGGATTTTTGCATCCCTTACCATGTCCATGCACACACACACATATCCATGTGCGTATAATTTAAATCTCGAGATCTTAAGACTCTTGCCTTTTTTAAAAAGGATGGATTCCTGAGAACTTTCTCCTAAGATTATGTTCAGATTTGAACTTGTGTATGATGCCACCATGTAGAGCACTGTGCTTGTGGGGTTGCGGTCTATTTCCTCCATCTCCTGGCGGGGCATGTTGGCCAAGTCAGGCAAACTCCTTGAGCCCCATTTTTTCAGAATGAGATAAAGGATGCCTTATAAGTGGTATTTCCATGCCCACATATTAATTATTATTAAGAAGGAAGAGAATGGATCCAGAATTGGGATGGATGGAAGGTAGAGCATGAAAGACAGTGTTTGAAGCCTTCTTTTTCAGTTACTCATAGCTGGATGGACTAAAAGAAGATACCTTCAGAGGCAGGTCAGAAACTAAGGTAAAGAAAGCCTCCAGACTCCCAGTGATGAAGCCAAATCACCTTTTCTCCTACAACTAGAGCAGTAACTCCAGTCCCCTTCACCAGCTTTAATTGAGAGGGTTGATAAAACTCTCCCAGGACCTCGAGTTGATCCCTGAAACTCCTGTCTCCCCCCAACAATTTAAATGGCAAGGACTGTAATGTCACAGCAACAAAACAGCCTTGAACAAAGAAAAAGCTGGTGTTCCAAAATAAACCAACTCCGTATATCAGGAGCAAAAATGTTCTCTTCTCACTTAGGAGACTGACAAATCCCTGCTCCCCAGGTGGCAGGAATGGAAATGATGACTCCTCCCCCAATCGGAACAGTTACATGCTCAACTTAAAAGGATAAAACAAAGAAAGAATCTCGTTGCCTCCCCTAAGTTACAAGCATTACGGGACTGACACCTTTCATCTTCTCAACTCACAACAGATGGCTTCTGAGGAATGGCCTCTAGGGGTGACAGGATGGCTGGGGTGTGCTGGGGCCCATTCACTGAGAAACAGCTGTTTCTCAGGTTTGCTGGAAGGAAATTTTAATCAGGGTCAGAGTGAAATCGGTTTGTGCAGGCTTGAGCCTACCCATGTCCTGTTGGACAACAGACAGACAGAGGAATGAAACAGAATACAGAATAGGGTAACTTAAAACCTTCTTTTGGCACAATTTATATGAAAAATTGAAACTCAGCTGGTGCCAGACTTCTCAATGTATTTACCATTCCCATGATTTCAAAATAGTAGAAAGCCAAGGTCTTACCTAAATCTCTAATATCATCATCCCAGGATGAGATTTTTGGTGACACTCAGAGGGAAGAAGGACTAAAAATGATTATGAGTCAGGCACCCCTGGGTCATGGGCCACGTCAGGCTCTGGTACTTACATATGGGTTCTAGCTGGATGCCCAGCCCAGTGCATTATTTGGAGACATGCCCCACACTGAGCCAGCGAGGAGGACCATAACAAGGCCATCAGCGCTAGTATCCGGGGACACATGATTCCAGTCCACCTGCATGCCAAGAAAATTAGCTCATTACTGAGCATCTCTGAGCACCACAGAGACATGTGGTCCAGGCCATGGGAAATCCTCAGTGACAAATTCAACTGCGCTTGGCACAAAGCCATAGCATTATTCACGTGCCATTTCTCTGGGCTTCTGCCAAACCCCCGTATGATATAGGAATCATTGAACACAAACATTGGTCCTGACCACAAAACTCACAGAAGGCCCCATGGAGCAGGAAAGGAAATAGAGGCATGGGATTGGGAGGAAGATTGGAGGGGAAAGGGAATTCCCAGAATTCTCCCCCTACCATCTATATCATTATCCATTCTCCACAGGAATTCCAAATAATTCCCCCCTTCTCAACAATAATTTTCAATCCCTACTCACTGGTTCCTCTCAGTTGCCCTCATATCCAAAGACAAACTTAGAAGCATTCAACTTCTGACACCAGGAGAAACCACAGGATAAAGCTTATGAACTGGCACCCCAGGGGACAAATATGGTCCTTCAGAGGTGGTTTGCTTGGTCTGGATTTGAAGTTCTTCAAACATGTCCCTCCTCCCCCAGGTTGTCTCAGGTCTCACCTGGCCTGCTCTGTTCCATCATGTTATACACCCAAAGGCACTTGAGTGGGCCACCTGGCCTTAGAGAATCCACCAGATGCCTTCCTCCCCCACCATCTTCCTTTCACAAATGGGAAAACCAAACGACTCAGGGGAAAAAATAAAATAAACGGGAGTATATATATCCATGGAAATCTCTGCTTCCTAGAGAGAGCTGGTGTTTGTTCTGGCATCTTGAACAGGAGGTGAGAAGTCCTCATAGAGAGAAAATGCTCTAAGTTTGTGATTTTTTACATATATGAAGAATCCCTTTGTTGGAATGATTTGGTAAAAGTGGATCTAGGTGTCTGGCTGAAGGGAGTGGGTGGTGCAGAGTACTCCAATCTGGAGTCTCATTCTTGCACAGCTGTGGACCTACCTGTTTATACCCCTCTAGAAGTTCCTCTAAGCTAATTATCCCTGAGTAGCTCATTAGAGTTGAGTTACACTAAGTTCCTTGAGAGACAAATCCTTAACCCAAAGGAATGGCTCCCTAATGGTGAAATTTACAGCAGGATGGCATGTCAGAGAAAGAGAGAATTTAGACCCAAAGCCACCCCCACCCCCCAAACCATATGCCTAAGACTGACAAAAAGTCCAGGACATAAACCAGTGGGGTTATCTTTTCCCTATGATATCAAATTTTACAACCCAGTCTGAAAGATCAATTTATTTCAAGAAACAGATCCTCACTCAAGCTGGCTTTGGCAATGAGGAATTTATTGGAAGGAGGCAGGAAAATCTTGTGAAATCTATTTGAGGAAATACAGCCGGTCATTACGGCAACGGGAACGTCACCAGCCAGCTCTTCTTTTGGCCTCCTTCTTTTGGGGACTACTTGACCTCTCATTCCTGCTTCTCTTTGCCAGAATATCCTATTCTCTCTGTAAACTCTCTTCCTTTTTGAGACTTTTTTTTTTCTGTTCCTCCAGACCTTTGCAAGTTTGACTCAGATGTGGCTCCTTGTGATTCTAACTCCGTGTAGCCTGGTGGTTCCACGGCCAACGTGGCTCAGCTCTATATTCCATGCCATTCAAATTTTTGAGCAGGACTGTTTGGCTCAGCTCAGCTCAGATGCCCAGCTAATCAGCTTTGGTAATGGGGCAAGGTCAAGGAGAATAAAGAAAGTTACTCGGACCTAAGCCAGGACTGTTAGGAGAATTCTGAAGAGAGGGACAGCACAAGCTGCCCACACCCTTGTCCCTGTTCCTCCCTGTCATAAGGTTGGGGCTAGAGCATGCCACTCCAGCACAAGAATTAGACATGAATTCGGGGCAATAAGCTCCTGCAATTCTCCACCAGTAGTTCCACAGATGAATTCCTCCAGACAGAACTTCTTCCATCACTCCCCATCCTACTGGCACAAGGTGCCCCTGGACGAACGCATTCAAATCCCCCAGGGCAGGAAGAGGAGAGAAAGATATAGGAAGTGATCTCAGCTCAGCTGAAGGAAGGACAAGGTAGAATGTAGGGTGCCTAGGGGAAAGGTCCATCCTCAAACCTCCAAGATGGGCCAACATAGAGAGGAGATGCTTTCCTGCGGGAGTGAAGAGCCACAGCCATAGGCTCCTGGTGCCCCTTCCTTCCTTCCTTCCTTCCTTCCTTCCTTCCTTCCTTCCTTCCTTCCTTCCTTCCTCCCTTCCTCCCTTCCTCCCTTCTTCCCTTCCTCCCTTTCTCCCTTCCTTCCCTCCTTCATTCCTGCCTTCCTTTCCTCCCTCCCTCCCTCCTTTCCCTCCCTCCTTTCCCTCCTTCCCCAGGTTGAGTATCAAGGTATTTGTCACACACCTGGTTAACAGACTGTCCAGGTTACAGAAGGATTTTATATCTTAGCATCATTGCTTCACTTGGCCCAGGCTGGTTCCAAGTTTTACTGGCAGAGGCAACTGCCTACCAGGTAAATCAGACTAGCCAGCGGAATGCCCTTCCTTTGAATGCCTTCCTGCCCACCCTGCTTAGATGCCACACTCTACTCTCCAGCCACACTTCACAACTAATGGCTAAGCAGCTCAGAGGGAGGGCAGATACAAGGTGAATTTAATGTGATAGGACATGAAACAATCTCACAGAGACTCTGCTACATAAATGAGGAAACATAAGTCACAGTTCTATTTGCACTGCGAACCTTATATCAAAATAGAAATGAAGAGCCCTCTGGAATGCTCTACCTCAATCATGGCGTAACGTAAATCGCTAACAGCAAAGGGTGGGGCATCACAAGGTCTGCGTGTGTCTGCGTGTGTGTATGCGTGCGTGTGGCATGCAGGAGCGAGACGAGGACAATACTGTGATGAGGTCAAGCTACTGTCAGTTGCCTTCCCTTGGGCTGAAACTTTAAGAGTTGGATTTTGGTTGTGACACGTACAACCTATACTTTTTTCAAGACCTTTAATTTCTAGAGGAGGTCATCCCACTTAACTGAAGGTAAAAATCTCTTTCAGTTCTAACACTTTCTATTCTGGTACTGACATTCCAGATTCCCCCGTCAGCACTCCATGTTATCGCCCTTCCTGGGTGAGGACGATCTGGGAGCCCAAAGCCACTCCTCAGGGAGTACTCCACAGAACACACGGGTCTGGTTGAGATTTCAGGTAGCTCGAGGGAACGCTGGTGCCGTACCTCGGTCGGTGTTGCCTGCACCTCACCATCCCCCCAAAACTCCATGAGAAGAGCCATCAGGGGATTTTATTGGTTTAAACTGTGACTCATCGGTTGCCTGTCAGCCTTCCGCTTGTAGCCTAGCTTACCAAGGACCAAAGACACTCAGCAGAGAGGCTTTTGAAATGCAAATACCATCAAAGAGAAGGAGGGTGGGTAACGTGGTTCCTAGCTACCTGGTTTTCTCACCCTGTGTTTGCCCGCATCCTCTTACCCCAGCCTCAGGAACCCTTCAATTCTTCTGCCCAGATGAGATCACACCCCTCTATTTGAAATGCCCCTTCCTCTCCCTCTGTCCTTCAGTTAGCAGCTACTTCTTCAGATTTTGGCTCAACTGGAGGCTGTCTTAATTTTTTTTTTAAATTTTAATTCCAGGATGGTTAGCATAACTTTAAAAAAAATGAGGGGGGCATTCTTATATTTTTTTCCATTATTTCTTTATTCTTCTTTCCTTTTTTTCCTTATTGTAAAATTATAAGATATTCAAAGCGGGCATTGTGGTAATTCGATAAAAGCATACGTTGTGAATGGATTCCCACCATCTAGTTAATCAGCATATCCACCACCTAATATATTTATCTTCTTTTTTTTTTTCTGGTGATAACAGGAACACTTAAGTTCTACTCTCTTAGCTTACTTCAATTACATAATACAGTGCTATCAACTGCAGTCACCATGTTCTACATTAGATCCTCAGACCTTATTCATCTTACAGATGAAATTTGTACCCTTTTACCACCCTCTCCCTATTTCCCCCAACCCCTAGCCCATGACAAACACTTTCCTACTTTCTGTTCCTATGGGCTTGACTTTGGTTTAGGTTGCACATATAAGTAATACTATGCAATATTTATCTTTTTCTCTCTGGCTTATTTCAAAATACTTAGCATAATGCCTAAGGTCCATCCAGATGGTCACAAATGGCCAGATTTCCTTCTTTCTCATGGCTAAATAATATTCAAATATATATGCAGGTATATAGATATGCACATACCAATAAAATATACTACATCTTTTTTATCCATTCATCTGCTGATGGGCATATACGTTGTTTCCACAGCTTAACCACGGTGACTAATGTTGCATTGAACACGGAAGTACAGATATCTCTCCCATATCCTTTTTCCATTTCCTTTAGCTATATCCCAGAAGCAGAATTGCTGGATTATGTGGTAGTTTCAGTTTTAATCTTCTGAGGAATCTCTCTATACTGTTTTCCAGAGTGGCCGCACCAACGTACATTCCCACCAACAGTGCACAACGGTCCCTTTTTGCCACATCCTCCCGACACCTGTTATAGCTTGCCTTTTTGAGGAAAAACATTCTAACAGGTGTAAGATAACATTTTATTACAGTTTTAGATTTGCACTTTCCTGATGATAGTGATATTGGACACCCTTTCTTGTACCTGTTGGTCATATGTATGTCTTCGCTGGAAAAATGGTCAGTTTCTCTGCCCATTTTTAAACCATATTATTTATTTATGTACATATTTTTACCTTTGAGTTGTGTAAGTTCTTTATGTATTTTGGATGTTAACCCCTTATCAGATATAGGACATGAGAATATTTTCTCCCATTACCTAGGTTGCTCTTTCATTCTGTCAATGGTTTCCTCAGCTTTGCAGAAGTTTGTTAGCTTGATATAGTCCCACTTGTTTATATTTGCTTCTGTTGCCTTTGCTTTTAGTTTCAAATCCAAAAAATCATTGCCAAGACAGATGTCACGGAGCTTCCCTCTATGTTTTCTTCTAAGACCTTTACAGTTTCAGATCTTCAATTTAAGCTTTTATGCATTTTTAATACATTTTGAGTTGACTTTTATGTACAGTGTAAGATAGAAGTACAGTTTCAGTTTTTTGCACATGGTTATCCAATTCTTTTCCAAAACCATCTATTGAAGATACTATTCTTTCCCATTATATCATCCTGGCTCCTTTGTCATAATTAATTGATCATATATATATGCATTTATGTCTGGGCTCACTATTCTGTTCTGTTGATCTATGTCTGTCAATATCCTACTATTTTCATCACTATAGCTTTGTGATATAGTTTGAAATCAGGAAGTGTGATGCCTCCAGTTTTGTTCTTCCTTTTCAATATTCCTTTGGCTTTTGAGTGTCTTTTGAGGTTCCATACAAATTTTAGGGGTTTTTTTCTATTTTAGTAGAAAATGCCATTGGAATTTTCATAGGAATTGCACTGAATCTGTATATTGCTTTGTATAGTATGAACATTTTAACATTACTAATTCTTCTAATCTATGAACATAGAATATCTTTCCATTTATTTCTGTCTTCTTTAAGTTTTTCCATCGATGTATTTCATTTTTAGTGCACAGATATTTCTCCTCCTTGGATAAATTTATTCCTAAATATTCTATTCTTTTTGATGCAATTATAAAAGAGATTGTTTTCTTAATTTCTCTTTCTGCTAGTTGTTAGTGTATAGAAACACAACAGATTTTTATATATTGGTTTTGTGTCCCAAAACTTCCCTGATATCATTTATTAGTTCTAACCAGTTTTTTGGTGGAGTCCTCAGAGTTTTCTATGTATCATGTCATCTGTATACGAAACGTTGCTACTTCTTCCTTTCTAATTTCAGTGCATTTAATTTCTTTTTCTTGCCTAATTGCTCTGGCTAGGACTTCTAGTACTATGTTGAATAAAAGTAGTAAGAAGGCATCTTTGTCTTGTTTCTGACCAATGAATATGAAGTTAGCTGTGGGCTTGTCATAGATTATCTTTGTTATATTGATGTAAATTCCCTCTATACCCAGCCTGTTGAGAGTTGTTTTTTATAATGAATGTATGTTGAATTTTGTCAAATACTTTTTATTAATCTGTTGCGATGATCATATGATTTTTTTTTTGTCTTTTATTTTGTTAACGTGGTGCATGTTGAGCCATCTTTGCATCCATGGAATAAATCCCATTTGACTGTATGTAGAATCCTTTTTTTTTTTTAAGATTTTATTTATTTATTTGACAGAGAGAGAGAAAAATCACAAGTAGGCAGAGAGGCAGGCAGACAGAGAGGGGAAGCAGGCTCCCTGCTGAGCAGAGAGCCAGATGCGGAGTAGATCTCAGGACCCTGAGATCATGAGCTGAGTCGAAGGCAGAGGCTTAACCCACTGAGCCACCCAGGCACGCCTAGAATCCTTTTAATGTATTGTTGAATTTGATCTGCTAATATTTTGCTAAGCATTTTTGCATCTATATTCACTAAGGATACTGGTTTGTAATTTTCTTTTCTTGTAGTGTCCTGTCTAGCTTTAGTATCAGGGTAATGCTGGACTTAAGAGTTTAGAAGTATTCCCTCCTCTTTTATCTTTTAGAAGAGTTTGGGAAGGATTGGTATTAGTTCTTCTTTGGATATTTGACATAATTTACCAGTGAAGCCATCTGATCCTGGATTTTTCTTTGTTGGGAGATTTTGGTTACTGATTCAATCTCACTAGAAATTTATCTGTTCATATTTTCTATTTTTTCGCTTCAATCCTTTTTTATTTTTTCATATGGAGTCTTCAAAGTCTGGTGTACATTTAACAGTACTTCTCATCTCTAACTGGCCACATTTCAAATGCTCAATAGCCACAAGTGGCTAATGGCTACTATAGTACATAGACAGCTCTAAATTGATGAGCAATCTTTACCATGACTTAGAAGGTGGCCTCAGGGGACTGAATGTTTTGTCCCTCCCAGTACTGATATATTGAAATCTTAATCCCAATGTGATGCTATTTGGAGGTGGGGTACTTCAGAGGTACTTAGGTCATGACTGGTGAAGTCCTCACTAACAGGATTAGTCTTGTAAGAGGGCTATTTAGCCCTCTATCCATCATGTGAGGACACAGCAAAAAGATAGCCATCTGCAAACCGGAAGAGAGCTCTCACCAGAACCAAACCAACTTGGCATCCTGATCTCAGACTTCAAGCCTTCAGAATATTTGTTGTTGATATGCCACCCCAGGCTATGGTACTTTGTTCTAGCAACCCAAACTGCCTAAAACAGTGGCTGTATCTTTAAAGGTTTTACAGGGGATGACAAAGTAGACCTATAGGCCAAATCTGGCATATGAAGTGTTTGTTTTGTTTTATTTGTTTGTTTGTTTGCTTGCTTTATAGCCTATGAGGTCATAGTGGTTTTTACATTATTAAATGATTGAGAAAAAGAATTTTTAAAAAGGAATAATAATATTTCATGACACATGGAAATTTATAAAATTCAAATTTTACTGTCCACAAATAAAATTTTATTGGAACACAGTCATGCCCATTCATTTGAGCATTTTCTGTGGCTGTGGTAGAGTTAAATAGTTATCTATGGCCCATAAAGCCTGAAGTATTTACTATCTGGCCCTTAATAAAAACATTTGTCAACCTTTGGGATTAGGGTTGCCGAAAAATATACAAGATGCCTAGTTAAATTTTTATATCAAATAAACAACAAATATTTTTTAGTGTGGAACACTCTTACACTAAAACATATTTTTTGTTCATGTGAAATTCAAAGTTAACAATACATACTATATACTTTTTTTCAAATCTGGTAACCCTGAGCTGGAATATTGTTATTTGCTCACAATAAAGACCTTTCAAGATCTCACTTATATTGAAGAACAAGAGATACTGATAAAAAACCCACTCTGGATACTTCCAGACTCCAAATCATCAGTGAACATTTTGGACACCATCACTTTGATTTTGAACTCGGTTCAAAAGCACTTGGAGGGACAGACTGCTTAAATAGTTACTGGGAAAAATGGCTTAAATTTTATTGGACTAATGTTTAAAAAGATGCAATCAATCAAGCTTATGTTGAAAAATCCCCCATAAGAAGCAAACTTGCTTTTATAGTAAAATATTTAGGGTTTATGTCCTCAGCACATGTTTCCAAGAGTATATACGCTTATACCTTGTTATTGGTTTTCAATACTTTTCGTAGTCAATTTTGTACTTTTAAAATAGAAATCAGCATCCAGGAACAGAAATCCAATTTATAACATTGACACAGGGAATGAGAGGGCCCACTTAAAAGAGCCTGACTCTCAAATATTCTCCAGGAATAAATTAAACCCAAGTCAAGGGTCTGCAAAAACCAACTCTGGCTTCTTCTCCATTTTGCTGGAAGCCAGCTTTCCACTTGAGGCTGAAAAGAAATGTTCCCTTCAGCTGAACATGAGTAGGCTTATGTAAGATACAGGTAAGTTCTCCATTACCATCTGGGCCCTGGGGCTGTTAATATTTGATGCACTCCTCATCATCTCTGTTTGTGTAATTTGTCAACGCCCAACAGGTCCTCTGCCAGCTATGCATTAAAACTATTTTCAAAATATGTCATTGTCAGCCCTTGGCACACTCATTACTTATTAAGATAAGAGGCCGGATGAGGCAAGCAGGAGGTGGCTTGCTTACTTAAATATACTTGACTTAACTGTAGGGAAATCAAGTGATCTACAGGGTTATGGTTAGGAAGGTTTGCAGGGCCCCATCCCTTCTTCACTGGGCAGATGGAGGAACTGAGGCCCAGGGAGGGGAAGGGACTTGGCCAAGGTTACTCAGAAGTTCTGTGGTAGAACTAGAAATACAGCTCAAGTTTCTTAAGTTCTTGGTCCTTCCCTCCTCCACTACCACCAGTACACTCATCTATGGGCATAAATTTGGAAGAAAAAAAAAAGCATAACTTCACAGATATTAGCTCTTTGAATAGCAGAATCGTCCATAGGGACAACTGAATCAGTGTTTTCCAAGCATGGAACACATATACCTAATGCTACTCAAGATGATTTTAGATGTCAATCATATAAATAAACTGTTTAAAGTTAAATGATATGTTTATTTTGATGCATTATAAAACATACATCAAAGTTATGATCTGGGTAGTGAGGAGGGATGTACTTCAAACTCATGAATTTGTAGATACTGCTGCTTAGGTCAAAGCTAAGTCATAAATAAGGTTTTGATTTAAAATTACTTTAAGTATAGTTATCACACAACTCATGTTTTCAATTACACATATTGCAGTGTTTTTATTATTCTACACATATTTTTATTATTACTTCTCATAATCAACTTTGGTATTTTAAAGCTAGGAATTAGCATTCAGGAACCAAAATTAAAATAGTCATACAACTCGTGATAGCACTGGTACTTACAGAGACATAGCAAGAATGATAGAGGTGATATTTGAAGAGTCAATGTTTAGGGGGATCCTGAGTTATAATACTTAAATAAAACTTATTAACATACATGTTAGTAAGAGTTAAAAAGTATAATCTAATATTGATGTTATGACTCTAATTTATGTTATAATCCCTAAGCAATATGTCATTCGTACAAAAACAGAAAGATTCAGAATATAAATTGTTTAAATGGTCCATGTTTGGCTACAGTCCTCAGCCTCTGCTTTCATTCCCCATCTGAGCTGCCAGCACACACATTCTCTCACTCACTCCCTCTAACACAGCCTATTCTTCGGAAATTTAAACACAAGTGTTCATACTGCTCTGGCTCAATGTACTCACTATCCCTGAGAATCTGCATTCATATTGGAGGGCCATGGGCCTGCTTGAGTCGAGTCAATGAAATGAAGCACTAATGGTGGAAATTCTGGACATCATTTCAGAGTGGGAAAAGATATTGAGGGTCCAGCAGACCAGCACATATGCCTCAATTCCCTCTCTGTGAGGAAAGTCAACACAAGGTCAATCAACAAAATATCTGGGTATTATATTTTGATCAGGTGGGTGGTACCTGGGAGAGGCAGCTTCAGAATTCTAATGTTTTCTTTGTAGAGGCCTCAAGAGCAAGAAAAGAATGAGAACATTTGTTCTCACGGTAATAATGAATGATTTAAAGGTACATAGGAACAATGTCACAGGACCCTCAACAGGGCTTAATTAGCTAACTAACCAACTAATTAATCAATTAAAGGAAGCATTAGCAAGCATTCAACATTTATTCACTCATTTAACATATTTTTATTGTATGCCCTCTTTGTGCTTTTAGGCTGGGTATGCAATGGGGAATTGTTCCTTTCTTCACAGAGCAAACAAGCATTGATGTCCTGCTTACACATTATAGGATGTGTGTGTACAGAGGAGGGAAACTTACATACTCCGTGTGTGTGCATATGCATGCACATGTGTGTGTGTGTGCCTGTCTGTGTGTGTTTGTGTATGGAGGTAGTGTTAACGCCACAAAGAGATGGTAGAAGACTTTAATGCGATTAGCCATGTTCACTCCTAAAAATGATTTTTTTCCAGGCAGTTCATCTGAGTTGCCTTCATTTATTCCAAAGCAGGCCCACCCCTAATGTGTGTGCAGCACTGGACAAATATTTTTTACAGTGTCCCTGTCTGTGCAATCTCCTTGATTTTTTCTAATGCATCGTAAAATTCATAGGCCCATGTGAGATACGGTGGCTTATCTAGGATAAGAAGAAAACAAGTAGAAAAGAGATATTTATGTATCTGTTCTATCAAATCAATGCATGTGAAGATTCTTCCTAGTGTGTAGGCATCAACTTTTCCTGTTTAGATCCAGGAACCAACTCTCTGTGTTTTCTATTATCAAATGCACCTTTCTTAGTTAATTTCAAATGTCCACTGGAGGTAAAAGGTAACAACACTGTCATTCTTCCCAACACCACAGCTCCTCCTAACCTGCTGGAACTGAAACAATATAGACCTTCACCTAGCTGCTGTCCCCAACACCTTCTATTTAATATGAGTTACAACATTATTCATGAGGCTGCATCAACCATGTGCCCCCCACCCCGCCAGTGGCTTATAATGTCTCTCTCAAAGTTCATTAGTGAGCTTTGCGAATGATGACCTACAAATGCAAGTCTTCCCCGAAGTATACAGAATAATGTATATGATAATCAGTGCTCTGACCATGTTAAATCTGTTCTAAATGTTTTGGGTAAAAAGCAGAACAACACATCTTCTACCTCACCTGTGTCTCATCTCGAGCTCTAGAGATCCCAACTGCTGCATTTCCTATGTCTTATCTCGAGCTCTAGAGATCGCAACTGCTGCATTTCCTATGTCTCATCTCGAGCTCTAGAGATCGCAACTGCTGCATTTCCAAAATGCGGTTGCTTTTTTTTTATTCAAATACAGTTAACATACAGTATTATATTAATGTCCAAGGTGTACAATGTAATGACTCAACAATTCTATGCATGACTCACTGCTCATAAAATATGATTGCTTTTCTTTTTCCTTAGAGAGGAAGAGGGAGGGAGGGGCAGAGGGAGAGAGAGAATCTTGAGCAGTCTCCACACCCAGCATGGAGCTCAATGGGGGGCTTTATCTCATGACCCTGAGATCATGACCTGAGCAGAAATCCAACATCAGAAGCTTAAATTACTGAGCCACCCAGGTGCCCCAAATATGATCGCTTTTATTTATTTATTTATTTATTTATTATTAGATTTTATTTATTTTGAGAGAGAGCACAAGAGTGAGTGAGCATGAGTGAGGGGGAGGAGCAGAGGCAGAAGGAGAAGGAGACTCCCCACTGAGCAGGGAGCCTGATGTTGGGGTCGAACCCAGGACACCAGGACCATGACCTGAGCTGAAGGCAGACACCCAACCGACTGAGCCACCCAGGTGCTCCAATATGACTGCTTTTAATATTGGCTGCCCCCATATCCCCACCAGAGAAGGAGGGTAGGTGAGGGGTCTATGGCCAGAACAAGAAGAATAAGAGGTCCCTTTAGCAGAAGCCACATTCCATCTCTTGTCTTCTGTGGCTTAAGAATGACCTGGGAGGTGCTTGCTTCGGCAGCACATATACTAACGATACAGAGAAGATTAGCATGGCCCTTGAGCAAGGATGACATGCAAATTCATGAAGCGTTCCATATTTTTAGGGTTTGTGCTTTGGTGAATGCTGTGAAAGGTGTAAGCCTGATGATTCACAGACCTGTACCCGTGGGGCAAAAAAAAAAAAAAAAAAGAATGACCTGGGAGGGCATAACTTTGCCATATTCATTGGAAGGAGGCAAGAAAGGACATGTGGAAGGACCCAATGGCAAAGCTGAGCAACATTCTAGGGGGTACTCAGAGGACCCAAGTGTGCCCACCCCTGACACCTGGTGGGGAGCTTATGGAGGGGAGAGGGTGACTCACCTCATGTCAGGGCTGGAGGCTGCCACCTTCAGGGGCTATGGACCTGAGGGGGCGCTGAAGTGGAAACACGGATAATAGAGAATTTGTGCATGGCTTACGGGTGTGGCTAAGCCCATGGGTCTGCTGTGGATTGTTGGGAGCCCAGGGCTATGCTTTCCTATGCCTACCATAAAAGTCATTCAAAATCAGAGTGTCAGCACCGTTTTGGCTGCAGGATCTCATGTGATCCTATAAAAACAAATACTGTGCCAGAAGCAGGAGCAATCAACTTCTAAGCCACCTTCCTACAAGTAAGGCCATCAGTTGAGCCCACATACAGAGCTCAGCAAGTAGAAGGTCAGAGAGTGCCCTGTAGGGGTAGAACACAGTCTAGGTCCCTGTGAATCCCAACCTGACACGGGCACCTGACTGGATTAATCACAGGCACAGGTGGGGTACTTGGAAAATTTCCAGCATGGTGTCCCAAATCAAGGAGGTCCCTGAAGGTAAACAGATATTCAGAGGCCAAAGGGGCACAGCGGGCCCTGCTCTGGGTGCCCGTTGAGGTCAGGGGCGCACGGCTGGGCTGGGCAGTGATGGATACAAGTCTGCTGGGAGCCAGGAATGTTTGCTGACAGAGGTTAAATCACAGCAGTGCTGTGCCCACGGGCCTGCCCTTGTGGTGACGGAGGGCCCAGAGGCTGCGTGGAGCAGACTCCATCCTTGAGCAGGGTGAGCTGCCTGCTGTGTAACTTACCAGGCTGATGGAGAAGGAGCAGCCTTTCACCCCCTAGGAACTCCTAGTCAGATGGAAGTTGGTGGGAGGGGAGGGAGGGACAAAGTTAACAACAGCAAGGGCCATAACAGACGGGGGGGGGGAGGGAAGGAGGATTACCTGCCAGTAATTAGTGAGCGCTTATGACAGCCACTGGGCTAAGCACCCGATATGACTTCCTTCACTGAATTCTCCCAGCACCCTGAGATGTGCTATGATTAGCTCCATTTACAGTTGAGGGAACTGAGCTGAGAGAATCTGAGTGACTTTCCTGAAGTCACACAATTTATAAATAAGGCAGTCGGCATTAGGACACAGCTTTGTCCGTTTCCTTTCTTTTAAATTGAGGTAAAATGGACATAACATTATGTTCGTTTCAGGGCTACAAAGTATAATGATTCTATATTTGTATTTATCACAAAATGATCAGCACAGTAATTCTAGTTAATATCACTATACATAGTTTCAATTTTTTTTTCCTTGTGATGAGAACTTTCAAGATCTATTCTTGTGGCTACTTTAAATCTGAAATACAGTATTATTAACTCAAGTCACCGTGCGGTACATTATATCCCCATGATATATTCATTCTAGAACTGGAAATTTGTATTTTTTGACCTCCTTAACCCATTTTGCCTACTACCCTCCACCCTCTGCCTTAGGCAACCATCAGTCCATTCTCTAGATCCATGAGCTGGGTTTGCATGATTGAGAGAGCGAGAGAGAGAGAGAGAGAGAGAGAGAGAGAGAGAGAGAGAGAGAGTATATGTTTGTGCATGTGTGTTGTTGTTGTTGTTGTTTTGGTTTGGGTTTTTTGTTTTGTTTTGCTTTTTAGAGATCATATGGTATTTGTTTTTTCCTGTCTGACTTATTTCACTAAGCATAATGCCCTCAAAGTCCCACCATGTTGTTGCAAATGGCAAGATTTCATTAAGATTTTTATGGCTGAATAATATTCCAGCTTTGTCTGTTTCTTATTGTTTGTTTCTTACGGTTTTTCTGGGGCTTCTTTGTTTTGTCTTGAGTTTTTGGGTTTTTTTCTGTGCTCTGTTGCTTTCTTTAGAGTTCCTGGTCCACCAGAAACATATATTTGGAATAGAGTTTTAGTAGAGAATGTATATATAAGGTGGGAAGAAAGGAAAGAGAAAGAGACAGACAGGAGACCAGGAAAGTGGAGTGGGGAGAGAAGGTTGAGATTCTGGAGGGAGAGTATTTGGGAATGTTCACAAGAATAAAAATATTTGTCTATTTGGGTATTTTTTAATTAATGGGAAATTTCCACAGGAAAAAAGAGTTTTCCTTGCTTCGTCATGTTAGATTATCAGAGGATCAGAAGCTGAGACCGTGGGGAAACACGAAGGAACACTGGGCAGACGACAGTCCGAAGGGGATTCGGAGGCCAGCTCTCCTACCTTGGGGAGTCACTTCCCCTCTGTCCACTTATGAACTGAGGGTGGTAATTCTGTGTGTGACTTGCACAAAGTTGCCTCGTGGTCAGCCTGAGCATAATATCACGTTTTTAAAAAGGATCAATCTCACAGCCGAAAGGCGACTCCATGCTTTACTTACATCTCACAAGATGCCAGAGAATTCCATCCAGACATTTATAACTTAGAAACTTCTCTCCCCATCTCTCTTATAGTACCTCTCACAAAAAGACCAGCTGTCCTCAACCTCATTTCCCCTCCTAAATCCCAGCTCTCTGGAGATTAAATCCCCTCTCTCCTCTTTTCTTCCTTTGCTCTCCTCCCTGCTCCCTCCCCAAGTCCTCACTTCTCTCTTCCCATGGCAGGCACTGCTCCAGGAAGCCACCCAGACAGGCTCACTTCTCCAGTCCTCTGCCTCACCTGCACCCACAAACATCACAAGAAGAGGGTCAGGTGCAGGGCAAACGGATAGAGAGCTCTTCTCCCAAGGCCAAAGTGGGAGGAGGCAGTGAGTACAGACATTTGGCCACTTTTTATCCCCATCTTACAGATACTTCACGAAGCTATTGTGAAGGTCAATGAGATGATACTTAAACACCAAACACGCCACACCCGGGTATGTATTATTCATCATCACCCCCGCCCCCATCATGATTTCCCAGCACACTGCCAAAGTAGCCTGTGTTTTATTTTAATTGTTACCTACTCGTACTCATCTGCATTTGAAAAAAACCCATAACTGCAATGTCAGGGAGGAAATGCAACTTTCCCTCTACCCTCTTAGGTTTAGATTCTGGGAGCCTGTGAATCGAATTGATAGAAGATGGGTTAACAGGAGAAAAAAGTTAATTTACGTAGGCAACACGCATGCACACAAGCGTGCTCAGTGATGAGTAGCTCAAAGAGGTAGTTAGAATTTGGGACTTATAGACCTAACTTAGTAAGGGGAGGAGGGAGAAAAGGTTCCTGTGGGAGGAACAAATGGGTTTCTTTAGATTAAAAAATTGTGTTTTTGGCAGAACAAACAAGAGATAAGAAAGTTTCTGCTGGCTTAAAAATAGAACTACCATATGATCCAGCAAATCCATTTCTGGGTATCCAAAGAAAACAAAAACACTAACTGGAAAAGATATATACCCCCTCCCCCATGTTAACTGCAATATTTTTTACAATCACCAAGATATGGAAGCAACCTAAATGTCCATTGATAGAGGAATAAATAAAGAAAAGTGGTGTGTGTATATATATACATATATATATGTATATATATATACACACATATATATTTACACACATATGTAATAAAATATAATAAGGTATATTATATTTAAGTTATAGAATTTATTTAATATATTTATTATATATAAAATATATAATAAAATATTATTCTATAATAAAATATTATTCAGCCATAAAAAATAAATCTTGTCATTTGCAACAGCATGGATAGAACTTACGGGCATTATGCGAGGTGACAGAAGTCAGAGAAAGACAAATACCATATAAGCTCTCTTATTTGTGAAAACAAAAAATAAAATAAAAAGCAAAAACAAACATGTAAACAAAAAAACCCAAGCTCATGTCTACAGAGAACAGACTGGTGGTTATCAGAGGCAAGGGCGGGCAATGGTGTTGGGGGGCAGTGGGAGAAGTGGGTAAAGAGGATTAAAAAGTTCGGACTGCCAGGGTACCTGGCTCAATCAGTGGAGCATGTGACTCTTGATCTCGGGGTCATGAGTTTGAGCCCTATGTTGGATGCGTTCAAACTTCCAGCTATAAAAATAAAATAAGTCATGGGGATGTGAGATAAGTATGGTGGCAACAGTTAACATATGGTATTGTATATTTGAAGGTTGCTAAGAGAATAAAACTTAGAAGTTTTCATCACAAGAAAAAAATTGTAACTGTATAGCATTGGATGTTAACTAGATTTACTGTGGTGATCATTTTACGATGTATATAAAATATCACATCATTAGGTCATACACCTGAAACTATCAGTTTCTGATAAGGTTTGTCTATGTAGGTATGAATGGTCTGCTTCCTTCAGGGCCATAAAACTCCCCAAGGAAGGAATCTTGGGGTAGGTTTTATTTATATTATCCTTTCCGGGAGTAGATACACCCCAAATTTATGGCAGTTTCAGCTCCCAGAAGTCGCTGCTTTTAGTCAGATAAGGGAAGCTCCAATAACAATTCTTTCCGCATCTGCTGAATCTCAAATGTCTTCAGTTTAAAATAATCTGCATATTAACTCTGGGGTTCCAAGTGCATTCATTCCCTCAGCTACGCCAAGACATAAAGTCAAAAATAAAAATAAATAGATATTTAAAATACATACATAAATATAAAAATATATATTTAAATATACTTATATATAAATATATATAACATACATATAAAATACATATTTAAATATACATTAAATATAAAAAATAAATACACAATTATTTGAGACATATATATAATCCATTTTGAAGGAAATGTTAAAGTAAATTACACAGTAAGATTATAGGGATGCCAACATCATGGTGTTGGTCCATAAGTTACCAAGTGAGGAATGTCATTCCCAGCCCGTGATGAAAAACGCACTGAGAGGACCATGTGAATTAGTTTTGATCCCCGGCTAGGGCTGCACCGGAGACAGAGAGTGATCTCTCAGCTGTCCCTCCCTGGCTCAAAGGCAGGCACATGGCTTCTCTCTAGCCAGGAGGGTACTCAAAACTCCCCCTTCCAGATTCTATCTATCTTGTAAGCCTTCTGTGTCCCCTCCTCTGAGCTATCACAGAAGGTTTTTGTTTGTACAGATTATCTGGCACTTCACCTTGGATGCTTTCATTTCCCAGAGGTACAGATCTCGTTTCCCACCTAGATGGAAAGCTTCTGGGACAAGATCCAGGCTACATTCTGCATGGCACCCCCCACTGCACATAATCTAATGGACCTTCTCTACACGTATGTATTGGCAGAACAGGTTTGGAAGGCCTGTGAAACAGAGCTTGGGCTGGACTGTGATTAATATTCCAGCAGGAAAGCCACTGAAGGGGTAGCATCTTCCCTATCTAAGCAAACCACAACTGGGTAACTAAAGTTGTGAAAAAGCCAGGATTCACCACAAGACTTTCTGGAGAGATCTCGATGGTAACAGACCTTAAAACAGCCTCCTTTTTCTTCCCAGCTAGTTACCGACATCCTATCTCCTCTCTGATAGAACACAGAGAGTGTTCTCTGCATGGACTTAACTGAGAAGCTCCCCAAATATTTCATGTTACCCAGAGATAACATGTTATGCTTCCAGACTATGTCATCACTGTTGGGTGTAACAAGCAATGCTATTGGCTCCGATCTCCCTCTTGATGGTGTCATCATCAAAATTATATAGACAAACAAACAAAAAGCAGAAACAGACCCATCAATACAGAGAACAAACTGATGGTGGCCAGAGGGGAGGGGGTAGGGGGATGGCCAAAATGGGTGAAGGGGAGTGGGAGATACAGGCTTCTAATTATGGGATGAATAAGTCAGGGGATGAAAGGTACTGCACAGAGTCAAGGATACTGTAACAATGTTGTGTGGTGACAGGTGGTAGCTACTCGGGGAGAGCATAGCATCAAGTACAGACTTGTCCAATTGCTCTGTTGTCCACCTGCAACTAAATGCAATGTCCTGTGTCAACTATACCTCAATTAAAATAAAGGAGAAAACAAAAGAAATATAGAGATTGTTCATTCATTAATTCTTAAGACCACAACTGTCTTTTAATAGTACAACTATGATGTCACTGACCAACATTTCTAAGTTTCCTCTTTTCTTTCTTTTCCTTCACTATTTCTGGAAATTTGACTGATAAGACTGTAATTTTGTAAACACAAAGGCCATTGGAATTGAGCTTCGTAGTCATTATAAAAATGAATTTAAAACCCATACAGGTGGTAAGGGGTATTTTTTAAAGATTTTTTTTATTTAAGAAAGAGAGTGAGACAGAGAGAGCATGAGCATGATTTCAATGACCTGTGTATCTGTTTTCCGATCTGAATTGCCCCACCGTGGTCCAGCACGCCGAGAAGGCACTCCTAGCGAGGGGCACCTCTCACTTATGTTGGTGGGTATTGGTATTTTCCAGAGGACTGCCACACGTGTTGTACTGTTTTGCTTCCCGCAGGATCACCGAAGTCCCAGTCTGCCCAGAACTCTCTTGGGTTTAGCCCTGAAGGTTTTGCATCCCAGGGAACACTTCAGTCCTGTGCAGACTGGGATGGTTGCTCACTCTGACACCGCAACCCAAGCAGTTAGGGAGGGAAGGATTTATGCCCATTTTACAAATTAAGGAAATAAGGTAAAGTAACGTTGTATGATTTCCCTCAAAGTCAGTCTAGTTCTCTCTCCAATGAGACCTACACCATTAATCTTCCTTATGGGCTTGGAGCTTTACATGGGCAGGGATGTTTATCTCATTCCTCTTTGTGTTCCTGCCCCTGCAAAAGTTCCAGGCTCTAAGGAGGCTCCCCACATGCAAAACACTGGATGTAAGAGCTTTTCCTACCTAAGGCGTATAGTATGATCGACTCACATCGACGCAGAGCACTCCGGGGAAAACCCGGATGAAGCGAGTGCCAATCCCGTGAAGGAAGGTGTTTCTCCTCCCCTGCCAGGGGCTGCATTGCCTAGCTGCTGCATTTCTACCTGATTTTTCATCCGTCTTTTCCAGATGTTTAATTCTCCTTGCTAAATATGTCAAAGCCCATCCTCTGTGCCTTCTGAATTTCTTTCATTTCACAACCTACCTCCAGCCCTACTGCTGAAGGTCTAGTCCGATCCTCACTGCACCCCCCACCTTCATTTCTCCCTGCTTCCATTTCCTCTCTATTCCACATGCAATCCTACAGTCATCTTCCTAAAGTTCCCCTCTCACTATGTCACTCTACATTGTAAGGGAACTTACAATGGCTCCCAGTTGCTTAATGAGTTGATATTCCCTTCTTATCACCCAAGTTTCCTAAAAATCCACCCCATCCAACCTTCTTGCCCTCACTCCCCACTCTTCCTGAAGTAAGCCCTCCATTTAATCAAGACTCTCTCTCAATAGTCCTATACTGTGTCTAAGCCTGCAATGTATGTGAAACATCTGGCAGACATTTGGAAATAGAGATAGAAGAAGACAAGAGAGACTAGGAACCTCATCATCCATGCCTGGGGACACTGGTTCCTGACTGGTGAGCACTCTAATGTCATCAGAGTAGAAAAGGTCACTCAAGCAGAGTGTGTAAACCTCAGCTCACAAATACGATTTTTTGGAATTCAATTTTTTTTCGGGTTCCACAATAACTTTTTTTTAAGAGTGAGTGGGGGACGGGGCAGAGGAAGCAGGAAAGATAGAATCTTAAGCAGGCTCCCCACCCAGCGTGGGCTCCATCTCACGACCCTGAGATAATAACCTGGGCGGAAATCAAGAGTCAGACACGTAGCCAACTGGGCCACCCAGGCTCTGCCACAATAATTTTTTTTTAATTGAAGTGTTTTCAGTATTTCAAAGTATGGTTTTAATACAAAAACCAGATTTCCTGGGGCAACTGGGTGGCTCAGTTGGTGAAGTGTCTGCCTTCGGCTCAGGTGTTGATCTCAGGGTCCCAAGAAGGAGCCCCACTTCGGGCTCCCTGCTCAGCGGGAAGTCTGCTTCTCTCTCTCCCTCTGTCCACTCCCCCTGCTCATGCTCTCTCTCTCAAATGAATAAATAAGATATTAAAAAAAAAACAAAACCAAATTTGCAGCTTCTCTTGAAAAGCCTTTCGATCCGGCTACCGGGGGCTGGTCTCCCTAGCTGGCAATGACTGGCTGGACTGGGGGTGTTCTTTAGATGAGGCCTCTAATCCTCCTGTTGCCCTGTTATCTTATTCACTTGGTCCTATAGCTTTTTAATTTGTGATTCTTTGTGTGTAAAGGAAATGTTAAGGAGAATAAGGGTAGGGAGAGAAAAGAAACAAAGAGAGAAGGGAGGACGCAGGAAAGGAAAGCAGCAGCAGGAAGTGGAGACCCAAGGAAGTTGGAGGGAAGACTCAGGATTCATGGCAGCCAGAGCGCAGGTCCCTGTGCAGCTGTGTGAATGTCAGTTCCCAGCATAATCTCTCTCTCCAAGAAATCCCACAGAAAAGTCCAGAACACGAAGGAAGGGGTGAGGCACTTCGGTTGGGGCTGGAGTGAAACTCCACTGCAGAAGACATCTGCCATGAAATTGAAACACATGGGCAATTACTGAGTAGCCCAGAAATGTCCCCACGGGTCTGGTCATCAGAGCTCATCAGAAATGCACACTTCCCTCCATTTGTCGCCTCTGTCTGTCCCCACCAGGTAAACAGGCCACACCTGTCCGGCATCAATTTGCATATCAGTCCATGATATTAACATATTTACAATACTTTCTGTCCTTTATTCCATTTAGCTCCCTCATTGTCAAGGTATCAAAACAGACCTTCCCAGGGCCCCTGCCTTTGACATAGGCTGGCCTGCTGTGACCACAGACAGAAGATCGCCTCTGCTCAGGTGAGGGTAAAAAAATCAGATCTGTAATGTGGAATACTGCAGCCTCCAAGATCCACTTGGACTCCCTGGTTATATTGATCACATCTCTTTTTGTGAGGCAACCTTCAAAACACCACGGCTGCTACAGTTACATCCACATATCAATAGAGTTATTTCAAGAAGCCCATATCCTCCAAACCCCGGCTTTCCATGATGACCCAGGCCGACTGGAAGTTTCAGAAAAGTCAAGAGGGCAAGTGATTTGGACTATAGAATGCACACATGCACACGTGCGACAAGGAGATGATATCAGACGAGCCAAGAGTTAAGACGTAAAATAAATCCTACTCCAAGATAAAGTGGAGGGGCGACTGGGCTCTCTCACCCACGTTCCCAGCACTGGGCCTCCATTAAATAAATCTCTGTGAAATGATGGATTGGACGAGTAGAACAGCCAACTGAATGCACTGCCTACTGTTTAAGAGATAAACAGAGTTTTCATCACCTTTTTTATCTTCTAGGTTTTATAGTTTGCCGTTTCTGACAGCCTCCAACAAGCTCTCTTATTAGCCTAGGAGGGATAATTTTGATAAACAAGTAATATTATTCGGTATTTTGGGGCTGTTTGCCTAAAATCTGGATTCATTGATCGGCTCCCGCGTTCAGATGGGAGGCACAGACTATTGTAATCTACATGTAATGGGCATTATGAGATTTAAGAAAAATAGCTAAGGCTGCAGTTGAGTCAGTTTAGGACAGATCATTATAAAATTCCATTATCACCGCTACAAGTTGGACTATTTGTCATCACAGAAGAGATGACAAGCTCAGAAATACTACATTTGTTATTATCAGATGATAAATGATATTCCATTAAAGTGGCAATACATCATCGGCAAAGCTGCAAAGAAGATATCAAACCTATCAGGACTTGACTTATAATTTAATTTTCAAAAGCTGTCAACTAAAATTCCAAAGGCTAAGCATTTTCATTTTTAAAGTTCATCTTATTTATTTTCCTCATCTGTTAGTCTAATTTCAGTGATATGGCAAAAATAACTGATTATGTGCAATGTATAATTCTCTTCTTTTGATTAGGTAATATATCAGGTGTCACTTAGGTATTAAAAATTAAATGACAGATAATAAAACAAGAGAGTCCCATAAAACACACCTTATTTTGATTTACTCACGTTTTGAAATATAACAGTAAAGGACAGGTCAATATTTGTTAAAGACACACACATGCCACAAAAAAAAAGCGTATTTACTCATTATTGAGCACTCTTTCATGCCATCTGCAGGGAAGCCGAACATGCTTTTCCATTTGGTGTTTATAAAATCTTTTCACAGATGAACAACTATTCTTTAGCTCCATTCTATAAATCACACTCACATATTCCTTCTATACGTGCAAGTGCTTATACGTTCCCTGTTATTATCATTGTTACCAATATTAAGCACTCAAATGCTGCCTGGGACAGCGACAACAACTCTTATCAGTTTCTACCGGTGCGAGCATAATTTCAATTTATGTGTGTCTTGCTCACGATCGCAGACTAGCAAACTTATCAGAAAATGTTCGTGGATGGCTTGATACTAACTATAGGAACAGAATCTGCACATCTGAGAGCTTAAGGGCAAGTCCTAAATCATTTTAGAGGCTCAGAGAAGGAACTTGTCTGAAGTCACACAGCAAGGGAGTAAAAATGATGACAGAAAAAGCCACGATCCTCAATTCTTATTCTAAAGTCTTCAGTGTAACATTATGCCGATCTACAGCATCTTATGAGGAACGGTACTCTTTCCCATAACCAAATACTCAGGATTTGGCCAAGGGTCCAGCTTGTAGTTGTGGCTCCTTAAAGTTCTGTTAACGGAATGGATGTACAATGGACATATGGATGGATGGGTGGGTGGATGGATGGTTTGATAGATGAGTGACTGTCTAGTTCTCTGATCCTCCATTTGGGAGCCTGGTTCATTTAAATAAAACCTCTGGAGGCAGACCCAATCCCATCTTTTGCAAATGTAGAATGTAAGATGCTTTCCATTATGATGCTGGTTTTCTCTCAGATCTTACAGGTCACTCCCTGCTACCCCAACAAGGCGAGGGGATCTCTGAGCTGATATGTCTTCAGGCAACACAGGGAAGCAAAAGAGCTGGTGCTTGAAGATACTTCTCACTACTCACAATGACAAAAAAAAAAAAAAAAAAAAACAATCCAAGGAGGTAAGGCTACAGCTCCATCTCATTGGCCCTGTGATCCATCCAGGACACCATGCCTCTGTGAGACTCAATGCCATGTATGCAAGATGAGAAAAATAAGCATTCTAAAGTTTCCCAAAAACCAAGAGACTTCCATTCAAAGGATTGGTTTTTTTCCTTTTTTAAATTGTGATCAAATACACAAAACATAAAATTGATCACTTTAACCATTGTTAAGTGCATAATTCAGGGACATCAGTTGTACTTGTAATGCTGCACAACCATCACCCACTGTGTATTACAACATTTTTCATCACTCCAAGCAGAAACTGTATCCATTAAGCCATACTCCCATGCCTTCCTCCTTCCAGCCCCCGGGGTAACCTCTGGTCTACTTTCTTTCTTTCTTTCTTTCTTTCTTTTTTTTTTTTTAAAGATTTTATTTATTTATTTGACAGAGAGAGATTACAAGTAGGCAGAGAGGCAGGCAGAGAGAGGAGGAGGAAGCAGGCTCCCCGCCAAGCAGAGAGCCCAATGCGGGGCTGGATCCCAGGACCCTGAGATCATGACCTGAGCCTGAAGGCAGAGGCTTTAATCCACTGAGCCACCCAGGTGCCTCTCTAGTCTACTTTCTGTCTCTACAAATTTACCATTCTAGATGTTTCAAGGCCCCTGGGTGGCTCAGTCGGTAAGCATCTGCCTCTGGCTCAGGTCATGATCACAGAGTCCCAGGATAGAGTCCCACATCAGGCTCCCTGCTCGATATTTCACTTTTGTAGTTACAAAGAGCCTGCTTCTCCCTCTGCCCTTCACCTGACTCATGCTGTCTTTCACTTGCTCTCTCTCAAATAAATAAATACATAAATAAATAAAATCTTAAAGAAAAAGATATTTCATATAAGTGGAATCATACACTATTTGGCCTTTTGTGCAAAGTATGGTCTTCGTAACTACAAAAGTGAAATATACACATTGTGAATATATAAAGTGATATATGAACCTATATATAAAGGTCCCAAACTTGCCTTGCCCTTCCACCCTCCTTCACATCACACTCTTCAGGTGTAACCACTGACAAGCATCTAGTGTGAATCCTTCCTGTGTTTTTCTAGGCATGGAAACAGTAATAGCTCATTAAATGGCAGCTATGTATTCGATGAGGTTTTGGTTTTTAAAAGCAAAAATGTGATCACACTGTTCACGTTGTTTTACAACGTGCTTTTTAAAACTCATTCCTCATTAGTGCACACATACCTACCTCATCCTTTCTTAGCTGTTGAGTCCTATTAAAGGACTATAGTTCATTCTCAAATTATGGCCTTTTGATATTTTTATTTTATATTATAAAGTTAATGGAGCTTGCCATTCTGGAGCCAGCACTGTTCCTAGGTGGGTCAACACAATCCCAGGATTCGAATAATAATGTTAATTAGAAGAAATGAATTATTTAATAAACTCCAACCATAGCCTAGGCATTGTGTCAGTGACTTTGTACAACTTATCTCTGGTCCTTATTATACTGTTCTTCCTCTGCTGGAAATGATCTCAAGGGTGGATGGCCCTGTTTGGGTGGATGGTGCCTACAAGCTGGCAGGTGGTTCTTGGCATTCTGAGCCTCTCCCCTATCCAACAGTAATTCACTGGGCCGTAGACCAGTACTTGATGAAATCTGCTAGTCTTGGCTTGTTCATTTTCTCTTGTCAAATTCTGGTCCAAGGAGTGGAGAAGAAAGGATAAAGAGAAGATAGCTAGTGAATGGAGACTTGGAGATAGTCCATTTCTTTTTCTAGGTAACACTGACCTTAACCTTCTGGTTTTGGTGTGAAGCTGAGAAGCAGAGTCTCTTGAAATGAGTGGGATTTTATGTAGATACAAACAAAAAGAAGTATGGATAAAAAGCAAGGAAGCCTTTTTTTCTTTTTTTTGATAAAATTCAGCATAAGTATTAAGCAACTGAGAAAATACAGATGTACTGATAAAGCTTTTTTTAAGCTTTAAAACCATCTTCTATCTTCCCAATCCCTAGTGTGGAAGGAGAGAAGGATGCTTCCCTGTGTAGAGGAAAGCTCAGGTTATCAGTTTCCAACAGTCAAACAAGAAGCTGCTTATGTGAAATATGAAGAATTTGGATCAGGGACGGTCAGATAGCCCTTAGGGTCCCAAGGAGACTGGAACCTTCCTCCCCATCTGTCCAGAAGGAGAAAAAGCACACCTACCATTAAATGCTGGCAATGAGGAATGAGTTGCTACCCTGTCGTCCTACTGCCCCAGAGTGTGGGCTATCAGGCTCTTAAGTAAGCTGGATGTTGTCCTGACTATTGCTAAGAATATCCATTCCAGGATTGAGTGGCCTCTACTCAAGCAATTTACAAGTCTTTATAAAAATATACAGAAACAAAAGTCAAGTACACTACTACTCTTCAATTAGTAGATACTGAATGTATATATCTAAATTGGTATCTAAATTCAAACCCCTGACATATAATCCAGTTGCATCAGTCAGCTTTATATTTCAAGTTCAAATTTTCAACTACTTTCAATGAAAGTCTGATGAACAAAGGCACTCTCATTACACAGTGACATTTTCCTGGAGTAGCCCAGGCTCTAGGAAATGGAATTTTTCCAGAGGCCTCTTGTCAAGAGTTGATTTTTTTTTTATTGCCTGGAATTCCATTTATCCTTTTATCTTTGAAAAATTCTTCCCAGTCTTCCCTGCCCTATCTAAGTCCCGCCAACTCTATGAACTCTTCCCCATCTACTCCAACCCACTGATTTCTTCTCTTTGATTAATTCTTACACCATATTCTGGGCAACAATGTTTGGGGCATTTCCCCTTTACCTCTTGGTATTGTCTGGTTAGCCTGTAAGTACCTTGGGAAAAATGACAGTTCATCATTTTCCTTCTACATCCACAGCAAGTCCTACCACAATCCTGAGTGCCTATACTGGGCTCAGTAAATATGTGTAGGTTATAATCCATAGTCAGTAACAACAGAAAAATCCCCACTTGGAAGAAGGAAAACAAGATCCGTTTTCCTTTTGTTCTTATCCCAATCCTTGAGCAAATGCTTTGTTATTACAGTGGAATCTTAATCAGGTGCTGAAATTTCAAGAAAGAATATCCTTTCTTTGGTCTCAATTCTTACAACCTATATCTTAAGTGGGCCAGGTTAATAAATATTTGAGAGTTCAAATATGACCTCGAAGGAGAGCATCTCATAAAGATGCTGGTAAGCTTCAGATGGAAAAGTGAGGCAGCTTGAGAAATGGTCTGTACAAAGCAGTCTTTACCAAATGTAGGTGGAATTATTTGTAAAGGAAAAGGTTTTGGGGGTCAAATAAGGCTTAGGAAACCATAACTCAACAAATTTATTTCTGTTTCTTCATTGCAAGGTTTCTCAATACCTTTAATATGCTTATAACCTCCAAGAGGGGATGTTAATATGTTGAATTTCAGGTTCTTTATCTGAACCCTCTCTCTATGGAGTATCTATCCCTGGGTCTAGAATACCCCCAAGTAATATTTTTGGGCCTGTGCTCTATGGTCATTCATCTTATATGAAGCCCTCCACTGAGGTCTTCTGACTAAGCACAAGGCTCCCCTGATTTACATCAAGACATCAAGTAAGAGATCACAGCTCTCATCTGCTCCACTCCATCACCTGCCTGTGCAGAAACCTCTATTACAATAACCAGAGAGTGTTCAGGAGAACAGTTTGTGTAAAATATCTCTTCTACTAAGCCTGTTTATTTCACAGATTGAGTATGTGATGCCATTACCAAAATCCTACTCCCCAGTCATCATTAAAGTATCTAATATAGATTATTAGCTATTACTAATCATATAGTATATGTAGTATATAATATAATAGATATTACTAATCATATAGTAATGGTATTATACAATCCTCCAGTCACCATATAAGACATGTGGTTATGTCTGTCAAAAATGGGACCTCTACTCTCAGAGCCCAGATACCACTTCCCCAAGGATAGGATGCTGGGGGGTGGGGAGAGGGGTTAGGAATGGACAGCAAAACAAACAGAAAATGCCCGAAGTTTCCCATTGTGTTTAAAATAAAATGTATTACTATGGTTTTGCTGAGAACAAATACACAATTATTATTTGAGACTGAAGGCACACAAGTTCATATGCAGAAGTTAGGTAACTTCCTCAAGGTCACACTCAGGTACACCACACAGGGCAAGATGAGGGACCACCCACTCGAGGCCAGTCAGTCATCTAATCCCAAGTCCTGTAATGAGCTGTGAGCTCTACAGTCTAAGAAGTCAAGTGGCAATTTTCAAAGTGTGACAAGGAAAATGAGGGCAATAAAAAATGAGATTCTGCAAGGAGCATAAGAACTGGTACTGTTTAGATAGTTGTTAGGTAGCCATGAGATGTGCCTTCTGACCTTTGTTCTATGCACAGAGCCCGTGGGGTGCTACAGGCAGACGAGTTTGGGTTGCACGCACAGAGGAAGGTATCTGACAGAGATATCAGAAAACAGAAGGAACTGCCTCTTGCATTTGTAAACATCTCATCATGAAGGACATTTAAACAGAGACTAGACAACTCCTTAGGCTCTACATTCCAAAGCAGATTCAAGAAAGAGNGAACTGCCTCTTGCATTTGTAAACATCTCATCATGAAGGACATTTAAACAGAGACTAGACAAATCCTTAGGCTCTACATTCCAAAGCAGATTCNTCTCTCTCTCTCTCTCTCTCTCTCTCTCTGTCAAAAAATAAATAAATAAATAAGAAAGGGTAAGGATAGAACCGAGAGCACCAGGAGTGTTATAAGGACCCACTCTAAAACTTTTTCCAGGCCCTCTGGCAAGGGCACAGAGGCTAAAAGTATGCACTCAGGTCCTGTTCAGTCGGGGGCAGGAATGGGGACACGCTTCCCCCACTTCCTGTGATCCTTGGATCACAGACCTCTCCCAGGTCTGTCCCAGCTCTGAGACCCTCTGAAGAATCTATGGTATCTTCCTTTAACTAGCCTCAGAAGGTCATACAGTCTCCACCTCAAGGAAGTCCCTTCCCATCTCTTCACCCTGATTTGGGCTCCTGTGACACTGAACCAGAGGGATCTGAGGTCCTTCCTCTCTGACCTGACATTTCCTGGTTTTATCGATGCATGTGAATCAGATGCTTATGAAGACAGCTTAGAAATGCTTGAGCTAAAACATTTTGACCCGAGGATCCTTCAAATGGAAAACCCACCTTTTTACTCCAATCTCAGTTATAAACATCAGAATACAGGTTTTGGGTGGAAAGCAGGGACGCAAAGAAATAAAACACGTTCAGGGGAGTTTTTGTAAAGAAGAGTGGGAGGGATCAGTGTGGAGACCGAAGTACAGAGACTGCGCTCTGGGGAAAAAGGACAGAGAGGGAAGAGGCGAAGGGAAGGGCCTTCCCCAGTCAGTCCCTCTGGGTTCAGGTGCCTCCAAATATGCTGAGAGGAAGTAGACAGAACAGGCCTTTCCTGGGCCACCTCCTAACAGCTAGGGGCAGCCTTCTCCAAGGACCAACGACCACTTCTCGCTCTGGCTGCATCCCTTTACCTGGCGCCACTGTGGCTTGTGTTCACTCCGCTTGTTCCTTCTAGGCCTCAGCTTCCCTAGCTGGACTCTCTTGATTAGCTGTCCCGTCCACCTCGACAAACTCAGGGTTCCACTTGCACCCACACCAGCTGAGCTGCCAGGGTCCAGGGACCCACCTGCAAGCTGCGATGCAGACAGTTTCCAGCTATCAGCCACTTGCAAAGCCCCTAGGGCCTTCTTAGGAACAACACTCTATTGATGAGAAGAAAGAGCCAGGGAAGGATGGACCTCAGTTTCCTGGCCCCTGAGGGTTGCCTCAAAGAGGTTTACCAAAGAGTGTTCCCAGGAGGATTCGCCTGTTTCTCCTTAACGATGCTCGTCCTTGAACTACCACCACCCCTGACAGGCCTTGCCCTTCCCTGCCCTGTGTCTTCACTCACAATGCTTCCTGGACTCACCCTTCCAACACACTACTTAGACCTAAATCCTTATGAAGGAGGCTACTTTTAGAAGGACCACGGGCTAGGATACCCATTGAATTCAATGTCTGCCATTTTGGACCCTGCTAGGTGCAGCCCCATCACTGAGTCCCCTTGCAGGGGACTTAGAAGGGAAAACAATAGCAGGGCCCAAGAGGAAGGTTCTATGGAAACCATAGCCCTGAGCACCATGATCATCTCCCCCCCCCCCACATGCATTCATCTCTGTCTTCTTTTTCAAATTTGATTTTAAATATTTACAGCATCATACATCTTCCCCACCAGATATTACTAATGAACTGTTATTGTCTGCAAAACCTACCAGATGAGTGATGGCCAACTTAAAAAGAGCATCAATGTTTTATTCGTAAAATAGAAGCTGGAAACAGAAAATGCTTATGCGTTTTTAGGGCTTTCATCATTATTATTATTGATCCTCTAGTAGAGAGGAGGCACTCTGACAATTAGCAAAATCAAACAGAACCGAGATTCCACACGGCACCAGCAAAAATTTTATAAATATGTCAATGTTTTTATCTGCTTAAATCAGTAAGTGGGACACATTTCAAGAAAATGTAAATATCCACCCCCCAAAAAAAGAAAATGTAAATTTTCAACTTGCAAATTTCAAGAGAAAAGTGAAATGTTTGATATCTCACTGACAAAGAAGGAACTCTGGATACTGGCCCATCCCTCCAGAGACAAGGCTGTATGCTCCCCAGCCATTAGCTTTTATTTCTCTTTCAAGGTTAGAGGTCAAAGCTCCACTGGCCTTATCAGGGCACACCACTTCCTCTTTGCATCTCAGTTTCTTATGTTTTAGGTGGAGGTGAGAATGTCTACCTACTTTGTAAGTCGGTAGCATTAGTGGCCTTTCCCAGCCCAGCAGGCGGTAAAGGGTTCCAGTCTCTTCTGTCTAATTCTCTCTGGTTATGGACAGACCAGAATCTTGAAATGTTTTACCTTTGCCAAAGGAATCTCCTTTTTCCAGGTATTCAAACCTAACTGAGGTCATGGCCTTCAAGTGAGTTAGAAAACCCTTATTCCATGAACTCAAGGTTTTTATCAGCAACAATTCCCTTCCAGGGTGACAAGGAGTGGCCGGGCATCCGTGCCCACCATGTGGACCCACAAGTGGTGACTGTGTGCTCTTAGGATAATATATATATAGCACGGGTCTTTAAGAGTGTGAACCTGAGGTCCACAAGTTTTGGGTTGGAGACTTTGCTTTACTTTACCACTCCCTAAATCTGTGTGTCTGGGGGAAAATAGCTTCTCCTCTCTGGGCCTTATTTTACTCATCTTGAAATAAGTAGATTGAGTCTGTCTTCAGAGTTCAATGTGATCAGTGCATGAGGAGTGTTTAGCACAGGACCAGACACATGGGAAGTGCTCAGGAAACACCAGCTGTTAGTATTACTCGAGTCTTAGTTCCTTTTCTAATAAAACAGGATGATAGCCCCTTGCCCCGCCTACCCCAGAGGCTTATAGGGAAACTCTTCAGAGGATGGCTGTAAAATCATTTTGCAGTCTCAAAGCACGATGCTCTTGCATTTTCTGTGCAGGAGTCTGGATGACCCACTGGAAAGATCATGATTCAAATGAGCACGGTCCAATCACAGCAAAGAAAGACCGTGTATGTGTGTGAGAGAGAGTGTGTGTGTGTGTGTGTGTGTCTGTGTGTGTCTGTGTGTGTCTGTGTGTGTGTGTGTGTGTTTCCACTTAACCATGCTCTAGCTGAGGTTGTTGCCTGAGTCATAGAAACTGATCACCCAACCCCTGCCCTCCCTCACAGGGAGCTGATACCTCTCTATTCTTCCATTGTGTTCTAATTTCCTGAAATAAGAGACCCAGCTCTTTCCGGAGGGGAAAGTCTTCAGCTAGACCTTGGGCACAGCAAACCAGAGATGAGGCCCCAAGGCATCCTGGGAAAGGGGCAGTCCTCTGCTGGGACAGGGTAGGAGAAGGAAGTGGTTGATGTCTCTAGGGTCACTGTGCCCTTCCTTCCAGGTCAGGCTGATTATAAGGCAGCTCAGATTCAATCATCAAGCTTGGCACTGCGGGTGACAGAATAATTTAATGCCTTCTCCAGGAGGAATGAGTCAGCTCTAACACAGACTTTTTACAATCTCCTGGGCAGACAGACCCTGAATCCATGTTGCGGAGTTACTTAGCTCTGTGTCCTCTAAAACATGGATCACGGTAACTGGACATATGCATAAAACAAGTGTTGCCTGATTAAAGGAACAAACAAATCTACGGGAGCGGCGGAGAGAAGGGCGGATAGATGAGCGGAGAGCAATGAAGTTGAAAAGACAAGATGCATCCTGGAGCCTATGTCCGGAGACAACGGCCCTGGATTCCAGATTGGGTAACTCGGTCAACTGTAACAAAGCTTCATAGGAGGCACCCCTTCTAGGACAGATCTAGCAACCGGGATATAGATGCTGTCACACCCTCTCTACCTACGGGGTCCATTCAGGTGCCAAGAATCAGAGAATGAGACTCTGGGGTGGGGCTGCGGCGCATCTTCTGCCTGGCAGACCCCTGCTTTCCAGCCCCCAACCACACGTTCCTTCTCTCACTCCCTATGGCTGCAGAAAGGATGCACCTGCCTTGGGCCTCTAGGCTGTAGATGGGTGAGAAGAGCTCACCTTCCTACAAAGATGGGAAATCGAAAGCACATCAAAGAGGATGAGGTTAAAGAGAGGGAGCCTGGCCTCCCCAAGACTTCCCCGTTGTGGCTGGATCTCCAAGAGGCCTCGGGATGCACGTCTTCTTTTTCACTTACTCACCAAGCTTTGGTTCAGTCAATTCGCATCTGCAGCAAAGGCGGCTCGGTTACTACAAAGGCACCTCTCCCTCCTTATCTGCTTCATTCTCAGCGCTCAAAGTGCCTCAGATGTGCTAGCTGCCAGCGCCCTTCTCTTCTTGAGGAGAACGTGAGTAAATCTCATGTCAACAAAGATACTTACCTGCTACACACCACATCCACCTGATCCAACCTTTCCCCAGAAGCACTTCTGCTGGGCCAAAGCCTATTATACACCGTCTCCCCTCTCAGGAAGCTGGGGAAATTGGGTTTGCTTTCTCAGGACCTGGATTTCAGTAGCGAGAATTATGGACAGGGTGCTTGGCATGTTTCCCTGCCTACGAGGCACACCACGGCTCTGGGATGTGGGTGACATGCATCTGGAACTGAACAATGGGTAGAAAGCCACAGGTTCCCAGGCAGTACCCCAGTCGACTCCACGGAACCAGCCACTCTGGTAACTAATACACATTTTGCCACAGCCCCTGTAAGATTTAACTCCCATGGGTTTCTGATTATAAATCATCAGGGAAATTTTAACTGGTAGCAGTGCACATACAGTTAATTGAGTCATTTGTTCCCAGGATGTCAGCCTTTGCTGCTATTTCTATTCTGAACACTGACTCATACTGTTAATTTAAACTGTGTGTGTAACTGCGGAGATTTCATTACCTTTGGCATTCTTTTTTGTCCTAGAAAATCTAATTTCAGAACAGAGAGGGGAAGGTAAAATAGACTTCTACTCCCTGCACTGAAATCTTTCACACACACACACACACACACACACACACACAAACAAACTCTCCATTGGTCTGTTGGAAAGAAATCCCCGCTGGTCCCATTTTCTAGTAAGAAAGTAAGGAAGGTGTGGCTCTGGGAAACGTGAAGTGGCATGTCATTCCTGCCAAGGGAGCCAGAATGCACACTCTGCATCAACCTTGACTCTGAGCGAGGGTTTATCAGGCTGCAAGAGAAAAGGGTTAAACTGGGCAAATTCTGAGGCACCTTCTCGTTTTGATGTTCCAGAAAAATCACCCTGTGTTATCCTATCCCTGTGTGGGCTCCACACAATATTAGTTTACTCCCTCATCAATTCATTCAATAAATAGTTACCAAGCCCTTCTTCTGGTGCCATGGAATAGCCAGATGTTTAAAAAGCTGTGAATTAAGCTAGTGCAGTCACTCTGGAAAACAGTATGGAGGTTCCTCAAAAAGTTGAAAATAGAGCTACCCTACAACCCAGCAATCGCACTGCTGGGTATTTACTCTAAAGATACAAAGGTAGTGATCTTCAGGGGCACATGCACCCAAATGTTTATAGCAGCAATGTCCTGATATGGAAAGAACTATCGAAACTATGGAAAGAACCTAGATGTCCATCAGCAGGTGAATGGATAAAGAAGATGTGGTATATATATATATATATATATATATATATATATATATATAC
>LNAC01000652.1:499340-596181 GCA_002007465.1 Ailurus styani | reverse complement strand
AACAAAAAGCTGTGAATTACACTGGTGAAGAGAATGACTCTGGTGGCAGAAGGCTTATGTCTGAGTCCTGGCTTCCCATCTTAGTAGCTGCACAAATGTGGACAAGTTGCTTCACCACTCTGCACCTCAATTTCCTTATCTATAAAATGTGTCAATAACTCAACCATGTAGAGTTATTGTAAATATCAATGAGTTTTTTCAGGCAAAGTGCTTAGAGCAAAGTGTGGCACATGATATATGTTGGGTTTTGTTGCTGTTCTAACACTGTGAGTAAAGTCCCACATAGTCACTGTCTTTGCAGAGCCTACAGTCTTATAGAGGAGACAGATTTTAATGACTCAAAGATAAAATGGCAATAATGGCATATTTTATACATATTTATGTTTCTGTAAGAGTCTATAATAAGTATATTTGATACGGTCAGGAAAGAGTTCCAAAATTTAGTGTAGATCTGAAGGATAAATGGGAGTTATCCCCCCCAAATGGAGGAAAAGATGTTCTAAGAAGAGGGGTCATGCATATTCAGAGGCATGCGAAGGAAAGCAGCAGGTAAAATGTCCTGGTGCTGACTCAGGTTGTCCTCCCGGGAACACGCGGGGATGGTGATCCTCGGCCTCCTCAAAGGGAGCCGTGGACTCGCGACTCGCTCTTGCCAATGGGATGTGAGCAGACGAGTGTGTGCCATTCCTCAGGAGAAGCCCCAAGAGCCAACAGGTAATCTGCCATGCTTTCTTCTCCTGATCAGTGCACCTCCTGCCATCGCTGATACATACCAGACCCAGAGGGTGAGTAATCGATGGGCCTTTGTGCTTTCAAGAGGCTGACATTTAGGGGTTGTTTGTTGCTACAGCTTAACCTATGATAAAGAAAGTAGGTGTAACTGATGGAGAGAGAGTAGTGGGGAGCATGGAGTAAGGTGAGACAGGAAGGTCTTTAGGGGTCAAATAGGTAAGAGTTTTGTTGGCCACGTTAAGGTTACGTGATGTCGTCCTAAGAGCAAAGGGAAATCGCTGAAGAATCTGGAAGAAAACAACAACAACACATTGATTTCATATGGAGAAAAGATGGAGAAGAAGCCAAATCACAGAGCAGTAGGAATGGATAGGTGGGAATCTGCTGCATAGTCCAGGCAAGAGATCATGCTGGTTTTGCTATGGTTATGGTAGCAGATGGGATGTAGCTGAGATCTACTGAGGAGATGAAAGTCAACGAGACTTTGGTAATGAACTGGCTATGGCTGTTTAGAGAGAGGGAGGCTCCCAGTGTGCTAGCGTGTCCCACTGGATGAATAATGGGGCCATTTATGGGATGGGTTCTAATAAAAGAGAACCCCAAACAGGCCTTCAGCTAATGAAAAGTTCCCAGTGTCCAGGAATGGTTTTTAGCAAAGGGCTTAGCCAACATTCATTCATCAGCAAGAAAAAAATTCAACTCGATCAGAAAGAGCAGGTATTTTTTAAACAATTCCAAGTATTTCATCATTAAAGCAAAGAAAGAATTTGCTTCAAAAAAAGAATCATCTTGCCCTCTCCCATAGAAAAACATCTAGAAAAAATATTTTCTCTGTCACTTTTGTAGAGGGGAAGTTTTCTTCTCCATGATGTATTATGATAAAAGTATCAGATTGCTCATTAAGAAACCAAACAAGAATGTAAAATCTACTTTTTCTATTTTACTTTGGGGAAAGTCACTGAAGCAATGCAATACTTAAGAGTCAGAGGAGCCTGTGTTTGAATTTCACTTTTTCTCTTACTAGCTAGGTGATCTTGGGCAAATTATTGAACCTCTCTGAACCCCAATTCTCTCTTCTGAACAATCATCAGGGTAATAACAGCCATACCTAAGATGATTATGTGAATTAGATGGAATAATATATGTGAAGAACTTAGTGAAGTCCTTGGGACAGAGTAAGTACTCATTAAATGTTAATACAGACTAGAGGGATTATCTAGCAGGCATACTGATAGGGTTTGCTGTAGAAGTTTAGAACCAGGACAAGACTATCCACTCTTCTTTCCTTCAGGAGATTCTGTTCAAAACACCCTAAATGTAAGGAAGAGTTGCTAGTTGGGATTATAGGCTCTGCTTCAACTTGTCCACATTGTTCAAAGCTGAATTGGGCAATGTTGCTCAAGCCAGAAAACTAAATGAGAGGTTTTGTTCATGTTTTCCCCTTGAATCTGAGATGGCCAGCAGACACAGACAGAGGAAAGGAACAAAAAGAGAGAGAGAGGGAGGCCAGTTCTAACTGGGAGGCCGGCTCTTCCCTGATGTTGCTGCGAGGAACATTCTACCCTTTACCAGGGCAAGCCTGGCCACTCGTAACATGTGGACCATTGACACTGACAAACAAGATCTACTGGCAAATCTAATAAGAACTATAATTGTGAAGCACTGTTGTGCATAAATACTATTTCAAGATCCCCATGACAACTGTAATATGAAAACCCCAGGGATTTCTGTAGGATGAAAACATTACAGGTACCATTAACACTCCGGTGGTTTGTTATGTAGGTTCATAATTGAAGATTTGGGGTGGAAGTCAGCAGAGATATTATTTTTTCCCATCCAAGTTCATTCTCCGCCTTGCTGAGCGTCTACCCATATACCCCATCTTCCACAGGGATAAGGATCCCTGACTGTACAGATACAGCCTCTGCTTAATGGAACCCAGCAGCTCACGGGGTACCATTATAATATCTATCATTTATTAGGCACTTAGTGTGTGTATCATGCAGCGCTAAGTGCTACCGGAGTCATTTTGATCCCCACAACAAACCTGGTAGGTCAACACCATTACTATTCTCATTTTCTAGAAAAACAAACTGGATCAGACAAGTCACATAATCTGTCCTAGGTCAAGCAGCCAAGAGAGAAGTGGAGTTGGGATTAGAACCCTTGCACCTATAACTCTAGAGCCTTGGGTCACATGGCACTCAGCAAAAGCTTTGATTCTGGCCATTCATCCAATCACCAGACCCAGGCTTGACTGCTTTCAGAACAGATCCCTTCCAGTGATATGCAGATAGGATAGACTGGCTTATCAATTTTTCAAGGTACTTAATGCCCTAGAAATATTCAAATGTTGTTCAGGTATTTAAGAATATTTCAGGGGAAACTAAAACCTTATAAGAGCATTGCCTTTCTCGTTGCCAACGTCAAAGTTAGCCCTCAACTACAATTAGCTACTCAGTGCCAATAAAAGTAAAAGCCAAAGGAAATTCAGTAGCAGAAAACTTCCCTTCCAAGCATCTACCCTGAGGTTAATGGCACTAAAATCTTTAAACCAGCCCTCTGGAGGACTTCTCTTCTTGATCTGCTATTTGAAAATCAAAATATTGTAAACTTTCAAAGGTTGCTTTTCTGACGACAAGAAAAAAGATTCATGGATTTATTTGTGTTTGTTTGTTTTGTTTTGTTTTGGCTGAAACTAGGATATTATACATCCATTAGAAATTCCAAGCTGCCTTCCAAGCTCTTATCTGACATCTACCAAATCTTTGAGTTTGGTTGGGTTTATCCTGGATATAACTACAGATTGTTCATGATCAGAGAAAAGATTTTTGCCCCTAGAATTATGTATGTGTATCTCTCAGAGGACACTCAGAGGAGAAATGATCAATGAAAGGCGGGCTGTGTGCTCATTCACAAATGTGAGTGCATCTTTTCTCTCCAGCTGACTGGTCTCTCTGAAAGTTAAAAAAAAAATAAAGAAATAAAGGAAACTTATAAACAAGTTCTCATTATGCCTAAAGTGGGGTTAAACAGGGATCAGGAAAAAATATAGTGATGAGTTGATACTGAACCCCCAAAGCTCTGTGGTATTCCTGCTTCTGTTCTTAGGTTACTATTAATGGTACACATGGCTTAATTTCCCACAAAATATGGGAAGCATGATCATTTTCATCCTTGGATGTCATTACCCATTGTCACATTGTCTTAGTTGATCAGATCAGGTTTTATCACTCCTAGAAGATAACAGGGGTTTAAATGGAAGCTAACTCAACTGACAACACATTGTTTATTTTAAGATTAAAGGGAGATAATGCTCACTATATTCACTATTTTCCAAGGGGACCTTGTAGAGGAGGCATGGAATTGGGACACAGTGCATGATCAGATGTGTCAAGGAATTAAGGGATATAATATAGATCAATCCTATAACAGTGTTTGACCCATGGTAAGTTGTAACTCGGTTTGTTTTCTTTTTTGGCTACAGATAGGAAATATTTGCCAGAGGTAGCCAGTTCGATCTGGTTTATCCCAGGGAAGGTTAATGTCAAGTTGGTTCTGACACCTCTGTGGTGCACCCCTCCCGGAAGTTACTCAGACCCATGTAGACTACACAGTTGTGTCTTACAATGGAACCTATAATATACCAATCAGTAACCCCTCTTGGACCTTCTAAGTTCCAAGAGGACAAGGACTAAACCTGTGGCATCCACAGCATCTGGCACATAAAAGGTGCTCAAAAATACTTATTCAGTTTAATAATGTGCACATGGAGAAGGCATTTTCAACCTGAACTGATGGACCAGATGTCATAAGATCAAACACTATCTGTTTCATCATCATGTGTGAGGCAAAATCATGCATAGGTTCTAGGACAATCTTGTCCACCCTCTATTAAATGGAAAGAATAAACCTTTCCCACATTCCCATTTCCTTTAGGACCAAGGGTCCCCACCACCACCACCACCACCAGCAATAACAGGAACTCTCCCTGCAGCTCTTTACCCAAAGAATCCCACTGGCTGCAGGTTGCATTAAGTCCCTTCAATAATATAGCTTCAAGAGACCTGATCATGGAATAAACCAAAACATACAGATATCATGTCCCTGTCCCGCCAAAGTAGTAAGAATGTAATTTCAAATGACCTGGCTCTTCCTCTATCCCCAGGAAATGTTCTGGGGGTTGAGTCAGAGTTTCACAGTATTGACAATATGGAAGGGGGAGAAGGAAGACTGGTGTCTGATCCTCCATATTTCCTGCCCATGCCAATACCCTCCGAAACACCACCTCCCTTCCAGTTTTTGGCTGTTTCACAAAGGTCTCCATTTTCTCCTTAATTCTGGTTCTTTCTGATTGAGTGGCTCTCTAGTCACTTCTGAGACATGCTTGACACTATAGGATTTGTTTTGTTTTTCCCATGACACTGGGGCATGGCTACCTCTGTAAGCCTGTTTCAGGGCCCTCATAGTTATCTAATCCCCTGCTCTGCATCCTCCTTGACCCTGACCCTGACCCCCAAGCCCAGCCTAAGTAAGTTTTATCTAGTTCCTGGAGAAACAGACTCAAGGTGTTTCTTACCAGCATCTGTCTCTGCCTCGCGTCCTCCTTACACTTAGGCTTAGTCCTTTAGAACATAAAACATAGGAAAGACTCATTTTTTTCTTGACTTTCCCCTTCCATCCCTTCTTAGCTGCAGCTTCTTCTGGAGCAGAGAAAACCTAACTTCTTGAATGGGGTCAGGTAATGTGTATTGGGGTGCATGTGTGGGGTTAGGCAGGGGGAATAGAGAGAACTAGTAATAGAAATTTTTTGTGAAGATGGCTTCAGTAATCCTTTCCATCCGTTCACTCTTTCCCCTTGCAAAGTGACCTTCCTCCTCCTCCCCCCCCCATAAAGAGGTGGGCATCTATTTCCTTTATCCCTTGAAACTGGGTCGATCCTGTGTCTTATCTTTGACCTGCAGAATGGACAGAAAGTGATATTGTGTGACTCCTGAGACTCGTTCTGGAAAGACCTTGCTGCTTTCTCTTTAATCCTCTTGGAATGTAGTGCCAACCAGGTGAAGCCCAGGCCAGCCTTCCTGAGGGTGAGGACACATGGACAGATGATGACCAGCAGGACTGCCTGGCATGGTGTGAGCCTGTCATGGACCATTTGGCCCAGCTGAGCCACCAAATCACTGAAGACACATGCGTGACCCAGCAAGGCCAGCAGAAAAGCCTACTACTGAGCTCAGCCCAAACTGCTGACCCACAAAATCATAAGTATATAAAACAGTAGTTATTTTAAGTCATTTTATTATGGAATAATCTGTTATGAGGCAAGAGAAAACTGATACAGACATAAACACCAGGAAAAGTTGGGTAATGAGTCAACTTATTATTGTGGTGTAGCTCTGCCGTAGGTTTTATTTCCAGTATTTTCAGTGTCTCAGAATGTCCACACTTGTAGACTATTTGTCAGGAAATTTTACAACATTTAGAACTAGAGAGTCCCCAAGGAGTCTAGAGGAAAAGGCAGAAGGTGTAAATGATGGCGATGACTTCCTGATATTAGCACTGTTCCCTGCATAGGCACAGGGAATGCTGATCACCTTAGCAAGAATTTACTGATAGGCCCATTATAAGTCCATATTCATGGTACTGAGACACCCAAATAATCCCATCCATCCAAGATTTACAACCTACTTGGTGGGGAAAAATGAGGATGTCAAATACTTAAAACCATTCTTCCTTCAAAAGCAGAGTTACACCTCCTAAGCTAATATCCCTGGTGAAGGTCATGTCCCTAAGGGTTTGTGTGACAACCTATACACCATCTTTCCTATCACTTATGTTATATTACTATGGCTCTCAGGGAAAGAGCTATCAACAGGAGGCATTTGTGATATGTTCATGGAAAAAACCCCAATAATTTATTTTCTGTGTAACTTCTATTGATCACGAAAACGTTTATGTGATCTGTTTGTTAGGTCTGGGGTTGCCTGGTGATATTGATCAAGTCGATCCCTTTGTGAAAAGCTACATTGATTAGTTTCCTGGCGAGCTGTTCAGGCCACTCGGAAAGCTGTTAGTGGTGATAGTTGCAGTTAGAAGAGTGAGGCTCACCCATAATGTCTTTCTGAAAGGAGACAGAACGGAAGACAGATGGATGTGACTACATCCTGTTCACTAGGTAAATACCCGGCGATCCATCTCCCAGCCCCTTTCCCCGGGGAGGGGGGGAGAAAATTAATATCCAAGTGATGAACAGTCTCTCCTCCATCCTTAACTAGCATCTGCACTGCAAAACCCACCTGAAACACAGGAGACTAAGAGACCACTCTGGTCACTTTGAGCAGCCCCATTCAAGTACACAGGTCTGCTCTGCTCCTCTTTGGAATGGTAACTGCCAAAACCCCAGAAACAGAACCCCAAATCAGGAGGGAAGACAATAAACGTGCTTTATCATGGAAAATACAATGTGAGTCTAAGAGGGGTTAGAACAATAAGCTTCTGGGCCTTCTGACAAAAGAACACCAGATCACAAGCACAAAGAACACTTGGTAATTCCCATTTCTTAACAATTAAAATGAATTAATAGCTTGCACACCCAAAAGAGAACAACAAACGATATTCGAATGCCGCCTTGTACAAGAGCGGAACAAGTCTCTTGACGGGGGGCGGGGAACTGCTGCTACAAGACTCTAACACTGGCTGGAGCAGCTTTTCCGACGGCATGTGTTTTTAGACCTATGCCCCTGAAATGCACTTCAAAAGAGGTCTGTGGTTGGCTGAGTTTGGCTATCAGAAGCTGAGTTGGAATATAGGTTAGCTTATCTGAGAAGTCCCAGGAATAAGAAGTCTCTGGGTTACATAGGACAGAAACTGGTCAGGCTACTTGTCACTTGTCTATTTGATATATCATTAATTCAATCAAGGTAATCACTCCTTCCACCCAGTGTTAGAGTTTAGGTTGTTCATCCAATAATAATGGGTTACGTCCTGAGTCTGTCACTCACTAGCAATGTGAGCAAGTTGGGTACCCTTCGCAGCCTCTGCTCTGAGGATTCATGAGAGGATACATGTGCAAGTCACTGAAAATAAGAGACCACAAATAACAGACTAAAACTGGTTGTTAACATGTTCTTATAATGGACACCTGCCTTAAAAAATACCCAACTTAGTATGCAGAATATTCCTATTATTAAGGCAATGCTTTGTTCTATCTTTCAAAAGAGAGCAAACGTATAAACTAGGATGCTTAACTTAAAATGGGACCAAGAGGGCCACCTGGGTGGCTCAGTGGGTTAAAGCCTCTGCCTTCGGCTCAGATCATGATCTCAGGGTCCTGGGATCAAGCCCCACATCGGGCTCTCTGCTCAGCAGGGACCCTGCTTCCCCCTTTCCCTCTGCCTGCCTCTCTGCTTACTTGTGATCTCTCTCTCTGTCAAACAAATAAATAAAATCTTTAAAAAAAAATGGGAGACATTTTTTTTGACAAAACAACAGATTGAGCATCTAAATAAAAACTAAAAATACTTCAAAAAGAGATTATGTTGTTATCCAGTGATAACAACAAAAATATATAAATCCAGAGCTAATGTGTTACTGATTTTGATTTTGTTCTTTTAAAAGATTCTTTTTATTTACACACAGAGAAAGTGCACACGCACACAAGCAGGGGGAGGGGCAGAGGGAGAGAGAGAATCTTAGACTCCTCACTGAGCTGGGAGCCCAACGCAGGCCTCCATCCCATGACCCTGAGATCATGACCCAAGCCAGAAATCAAGAGTTAGACGCCCAACCAGACTGAGCCACCCAGGCACCTGTTAGTGATTTTGTTTTTATCAAAGGTTTGTTAACTGCCATAACATAAGAGACAATGGGAACACTTAATCCTCACCCAGGAAGCAAAAAGGGTAATCTGACCTGAAATTGTGTTCTACGCATCTGTAGAATTTTCCCTGACACCAGTCATAGTGAACTTAACCATCTACTACAGAAGCACCAGAGCCAAAAAAAACCAAAAGTCCTGGGTCTCAGTGGCTCGATTGGATAAGCATCTGATTTTTGATTTTGACTCAAGTCATGATCTCAGGGTCTTGAGATGGAGACCCACCTGGGCTCTACTCAGCAGGGGTCTGCTTGAGGAGTTTCTCTCTGCCCCTCCCCCCATGCTCGCTCGCTCTCCTTCTTTCTCTCTCTCTCAAATAAATAAATACATCTTAAAAAAAAAAAAAAGACCAAAAGTCCAACATTATGCCCCACTGGGACCCTCACACAATACAGAGGTAACATTTTTTTCCCCAAAAGGAAGGCAATCATAAAAAATGAGATAATTTACGGTGATTTAAATTTGTAAAGACTACAAAGTATTTTCACAACCATTATGCATTACTTAGGATTCCCACTATGCTTAGTGAGGTCAGTCCAAGAGGTCTCCATTGTGTCGTGAACAAACCTAAGACTAGCTGTTAATTTCCCCAAGGTCACATAGATGGCTCCAAGAGAATGGACTCAAACCTGGGTCTTGGGTCCTCCAAGTCTAATCCTTTTTTATCTCTAAAAAGCAGAACAGGGCGCCTGGGTGGCTCAGTGGGTTAAAGCCTCTGCCTTCGGCTCAGGTCATGATCTCAGGGTCCTGGGATCGAATGGGGCTCTCTGCTCAGCAGGGAGCCTGCTTCCTTTTCTCTCTCCCTGCCTCTCTGCCTACATGTGATCTCTCTCTCTCTGTGAAATAAATAAATTAAAATTAAAATTAAAAATAAAATCTTTAAAAAATAAATTAAAAAATTAAAAAAAAATAAAAAGCAGAACAATAACTCAAATTCAGAAGGTGACAGAAAGGAGACAGGTTAAAAATTTGCTGTGATATCATTTGGTTGGAATCATCTTAACCTCTAGTGGGTTATTGGTAGCTAAGTTCCTGGGAAAGTGAGGGTCAGTGAGACTCCACTGAGGGGAAAATCAAGGTAAAATCATCGGAATCCAAGACTAACGGCTTCAGGATGTCTCCTGCCACAATTCAGATCTAGGGACCTCTCCCTACCTGAACTATCCCAGCTCTCGAGAAGGCTGACTGTGGACAGAACACCAGACAAGACTGTTCTGTGTACACCTGTGTGTGGCCCCCAAGATATCTGGTACCATGTTTTCCAAGGAGAGGAATCATATTTTTTTTTTAATTTTATTTTTATTATTTGCCCAAGGGGTACAGGTCTGTGAATCATCAGGCTTACATCTTTCACAGCATTCACCAAAGCACAAACCCTCCCCAATGTCCATAACCCATCCACCCTATCCCTACCCTCCCACCCCCCAGTAACCCTCAGTTTGTTTTATGAGATTAGAAGTCTCTTATGGTTTGTCTCCTTCCCCATCCCATCTTGTTTCATTATTTTTCCCTCCCTACCCCCCACAACCCCCCACCCTGCCCCTCAAGTTCCTCATATCAGAGAGATCATATGATAATTGTCTTTCTCTGATTGACTTATTTCGCTCAGCATAATACCCTCCAGTTCCATCCATGTCATTGCGAATGGCAAGAGGAATCATATTTTTTGTTAACTCATTTTATTTTTTAAAAATCTCTTCTTGTCGGATATCATCTTTTATCAAATTTCAAAACTGACATGTGCTCTCCATAACCACTGAAACCAGTGAACAAATAGAAATCCATATAAGGAAAATGCTTATCACTTATCTTTCTCTCCCACAAGAGTAAAATATACCAGCCTGGTGTTCTTCTAGTCGCATCTTGCTACATTTTTTTTTTTAAATAAACATTGATGTAAGGGATTTGGGGTTGTTACTGTCATCTGGTGTCTTTCTCACATGATAACACATTATTGACAGCCCTCTGGATCAATAGATTTAGCTTCTCTATTTGAGGAAACATTTAATATTCCACAACAGGATTGATATCAGAATTTACTCAATCTTTCCCGTACTGATGTACATCACACTTTTTGGTTTTTGTTTTGTTTTTGCCTTGACAAATAATGTTGTGATAAGTGTCCTTGATTGTAAGTCCTAGGGCTATGATTTCATTAGGATAGACTCCTGTAACAGGGATTTCTGGGACAAAAGTTACATATATTTTAAATGTAAATTTTAAGGTATGTTGTCACATTAGAAAAATTAAATCCAGAAGGATTAAACACTTAAATTTTAAACATAAAATAGCAAAATCTCAACTTCACAAAGGCACTGCCACTAGCTACATGAGGCCCCTGATTAGGTCTTAAGTAAATGCAAATCTCTATCAAAAGCAAGATGAAAATTCTGCCTTTAAACTAATCTTAAGTCAGACATGCAGATAAATGAAGTTAGAGAGAGATAGAAAGGGAAGCCCCCAAAACATTAGGCCGTCTACTTTGACCATGACCAAGCAGAACACCAAGATCTAATCAAGTACCACCATCTTGGGTCTCTGGGATGAAACTTCTCAATTTCATTGGATTTATTCTCAACCAGATCTTGCTTTATTCCTCTAAAAGAGCCAAAGATCTCCTAGTGTGGTGACCTGGGCTGGTACTCCCAAGGGGCATGTTTGAGGAATAACCAGTGGCCTTATTTGCTTATCTACAGGGGCTTCATCACTTTGAGTGAGATTTCCAAAGTGAAAGGAAAAGTTAAGTTGTTTTTAGTTGATAGAGAAAAGCCTAAGAAGCTATATAGGGGAGAAGATAAGACGGGGAAGAAATATCAAGGAGATGGGGAGACACCGGGAACGAACTGAAAAAAAATGCTTAATGAAAAAAATGCATTAAGTTTTTGCTAGGGAGTGACCAATGTGACTTCCTGATCGCCCCACAAAACCTTCAGGACAATCTACTTTATTTATGATACTTTAGAGCTTGACTATTATTTGGGGGAGGGAGAGGAGATGGTTAGGGGCAATGCAAAGAAGTGCCAAGTCTGGTCTCAATGTGGGCGGGGGCTTCCCAAGGGAGACCCTGTCAAACTGGGCCAGTTTGAAGTGCTGCTCCAAAGTTGGATTAGAAATGAAATCACATCCCAATCTTAAACCCCTAAACCTCTCGATCAATCCCAGTTTACAAAGCATCTAAAGAAAGGAAATTTTTGACCAACTGATCAAAGCAGCACTCAGAATGGAACCACTGATTGAATATTGACCTCAGCAGGCACTGTAATTGCATCTTATTGGCAAATCATTACTAGTTTATCTTAGTGATAGAAAGCACAGATTGAAATTACGGAGGCACTTACTTCTCTGGATCGGGTGAATAACTAGCAGGCAAAAAGTTCCTCTGGCCTTTCAAAACACAGAGGAGGGGTGGGGAAGGAAAGGAAGACCCCTGCTAGGAAGATTAGAGGTTGGCTTAGCCAACCTTCCTGTAAGAGAGGGCTAGAACGGTAGCTCCATGACCATTCCAGTCCTCGTCCACTCTTCAAGTCCGGTCACACCTCCCAAACAAGCCTGCCTTTACCCCTCCAGCCCTCCTCTGCTTCACTGCCCTCCATGGTGTCCTGGTGCCATCGAGTGTAGCAGTTAGGAGTTTAGGTTCAAGCTATGTGAATGACTTCATGAATCAACCCCCCCCACCGCCTTTTGTTTTAAGACTTTATTTATTTATTTGACAGAGAGAGAGAGACAGCGAGAGAGGGAACATAAGCAGGGGGAGTGGAAGAGGGAGAAGCAGGCTCCCAGGCTGAGCAGGGAGCCCATGTGGGACTCGATCCCAGGACCCTGGGATCATGACCTGAGTTGAAGGCAGATGCTTAACGACTGAGCCACCATAGAGTGACTATGAGTAACCACCCCTCTCTAGAGATGAGAAACCTAAAAATTAGAAATTGTCGAAAGTTAAAAATTAGATAAAAATAAGTATACATGGAGGTTCTGATATACTTTATGCCCCAGGAAGTTAAGGAAACACAGTCTGAGAAGCATGCACTGAACTTTGCAGTCTACTTCGTATGGGGACTGGCAAACTTTTTCTGTAAAGGGTCAGATAGTACGTTAGGCTTTACAGGCATGATGTTTTCTGTAATAATTAATCAACTTTGGTGTTGTCATGCAAAAGCAGCCATAGAAAATAAACAAATGAACAGGCAGGACAGCATTCTAATAAAACTTTATTTGCAAAATCAGGGTCACCTGAGCGGCTCGGTCAGTTAAGCATCCGACTAGTGATTTGGGCTCAGATCATGATCTCATGGGTTGTGAGATGGAGCCCTGAGCTGGGCCCCACACTCAGCGGGGAGTGTGCTTGAGATTCTCTCCCTCTGCCCCTCCCCACCCTCCTTCTCTCCCTCTCTCTCTCTATCAGAACTACCCCTAATAGATGATTATTCAGTCACAGCTCCGGTATCTCCAGTAATAGGAAGCCCATGCTTGTGCAGGTTACCTATATTCACCAAGGGGCCTGTGGGGGTTTTAGGATATTTTTATAATTAGATTTCTGTTTCTGCGATTCATAGAACACTAAACTGATAAATTTCAAATACTGAAATCTTGACATGGTAAACACTTTCTGTCCAAGAAGACCAGAACATTTTTTCCACTGAGTAGTATTGTCCAGGATATCCTAAACATAGTCACACTAGTGAATATATGAACCTCAACTTTGAAATAGCTTCTTACCCAGCTGAGAGGATCAGTAAGAGTGATTTCATTTGCGTTGCTCCTTTGCAAGAGCATCTAAGAGAGGCACGCACCATATATAATGTGTATGACTACCGAAAACTATTTCTTTCTATTTTTTCTAACGTGTTCTTAGAATACAAGTAGTCACACAGAAGTGAAACTCATCTCGAATTTCCACAGAAGGTAACGTTCTCTAGAACAACATCCATTCTTCTGTGTTAGTCAGATACTCACTCAACACATATTTACAAGTATCTACATTGCACTTGGTCCTAAGGAAGAAGCAAATAAATATATTGGAGTTCCTGCCCTCTGTCAACTTAAAGTCTAGTTGGAGAGAGAAAGGACGAGATTAGGAAGCTTTAGAAAACCACATATGGTCTCTTGGTCCCATACCAGTCAGAGCACTTCAGGAGGACTTCTACTGAACTTGAAGGGCCAGATGAGCTCTCAGAAATTTTACAAGTGTAAAAAGTCTTAAGATAACATATTTTCATTTTGGCCAAATGTAATAGTCATTGTTTCCTTTCTAGAATGCTTTTAACCTTTTAAAATGCTTTGAATATGTTTATTTTTATATCCTCCTTCTATGAAGCAGATACAGCAAGCAGTGTTATTATCCTCATTCTATAACTCAAGAAACTGAGGTCCCAAAGGGGTAAATTGTTCTCCAGTGGTCTAGTGCTTAGGATTTTGCACTCTCAGAAAGGGTAAATTGTTTGTCCAAGGTCACACGAGTTAATGGTAGTACTGGAACTAAAACACATCTCCCCTCGCTCTTGGTCCTTCCCTTCAGACAAACCTATCTTTCTCCTCACAATGTAGATGAACTATTTATGAGTGCAACTGACATTCCAATAATGTGGGCTTAGGCTCTGATCAAGGCTGGAAAGAACAGGAACTCTCTCAAGCTAGCTCAAATAAAAGAGAGATAAAACACATGCAAGGGAGACACTTGGAAAAGCCAAAGTATAGCCAGGTTTCATGGAAACTTGAAAATTTTCAGTCACAGAAGCATCTCTTGCCATCTCTCAGGTGGGTCTCTGTTTCTGCTTCTCAGGCTCTTCCTTCTCCCCCGCCAGCCACTACTTATGAATGGCCTGATCTGGCCACCAGCCCCTGGCCCTGAGTGTACATGCCCTAATTTTCCAGACCCTCCCGCCATTGACAATGACCTCTAATTCTCCTAATTCAGTTACTGGCAGCCATAACCTGGACACAGGTCAAATCTTCCACAGTTAAGCGTTGAGCATGAGGTCAATATTGCTGTGCTCTTACAGAGGCTGTGGCAGGCTCAGCAAAGACAAAACTGACCTTTGTCATGGATTTTGACTGTAAAAGAGAATTAAATATTCCAAACATGACACTTAGAGCAATGCCTGGCACATTATAAAATGTTGATAAATAATAGTTATTCCAGTGGAATTGTACCAAATATTCATTTTACTTGCATGAATTCAACCACACATATTGAGGGAAGGGAAAGAGAGAATACCACAGCATTTCAGCCCAGCATTCTACTCAAAGAATGTTGCCTTCAGTGAGTATGAGGTGAAAGATGGCTCCACCATTCCCTCACTGGATCCCAGTCCCTGTGGCTGTCATAGAGCATCTCACCATGTTGCCTAGGATTTTGATGTTTAAACATAAGTGTTTTTTGTACAACATGGCCCATGACTTCCTCTGGTACTCAATAGCCAGGTCCAGCACTGGAGGACATGCCTACACTTAGAGTCTCCAATGAGACACATTTTACAGGGTTTAAAAAATAATGTTGATGGTTAGAAAAATTTGGCTTTAAACATTTTTTAAATTTGGCTTAAGCAATTTTAATCTTACACACTGTCTTTTCTTATTATAGTAAAATATACATAACAGAAAATATATCATCTTAAACATTTTTAAATATAAAATTCAGTGGTATTAAGCACATTCCCATTGTTGGCAACCACTGTTGTGCAATCATCACACCATCCATCTCTAGAACATTTTCAACTTCCCAAAATAAACTAACTGTATATAAACCAAGGTCCCCAATTTTGTGTTTTTGTTTGTTTGTTTATTTATTTGTCTAGTTGTTTGGTTGGTTTCTGTTTTTTGGGTTTTTTGTTTTGTTTTGTTTTGTTTTGTTTTGTTTTGTTTTGTTTTTTGCAGTGGGGTGCCTTGAACCAGATAGCCATCAAATTACATTGCTTGGATTTTCTTCTCTACAGAAATATCCTCCCTGGGCATTTCATTCTCTCCAATAGATTTACCACCACCTACACTCTGATAATTTCCAAATCTATCCCTGTAGACAAGACCTCCTTGTTAAGTCTTAGACAAGTTGATTTAGGTTTTACATCACAACTTTGACTTCAGTATGTAGAAAAGTGAATCCATCTCACTACCCGCCGTCTTCTTTCCACCATATTTAAAATCACTCTTCAAGTTGTCACGAATAGGCTTACTGTCCAGATAAAAAATGCAAATATCTTTGAATCTTTGTGTTCCCAGCCTATTGACAATATCATTCCAGCAGTGAGCTCTTCAGAGAGAAACTGGGCTGCAATTACAATGGGCATGGTAAGTCTAAGGCTCCAGTACTAGGGATGGAAAGAAGAGGCATATCTGAAGTAAGTTTGGTGAATAAATTCCCTTGCAACGTGGCAGAACAAAAAAGACAAAGATTCAAAGTAATTATATGAGGTTTTTCTTACACGCATAGCAAGTTGATAGTCCTGGGACCTTGGATTGCTGACCACTGTGCAGGCTGATATTCTTTCCACTGTACAATCCTGTTTTGTGCTGAAGTTTTCAGAAAGTTCTTTCCTTAAAACTGCAGAAGAAGCTGCAGGTAAGAAGATACCCTTTTGGAGTAGCAATTATTTCAAAATAATCTCGTTAAAACCCGTTATATTAAAAGAAAGCTAGTCAGGGCAGCAAAGAGAAAGCAGGGACCACCAAACCTGTAGAAATGAAACTACTAATGAGTGAATTCCATTTGCAGACCCTCGTGAAAACCCAGTAAAATTCTTGTCCTTGGGTTCCATGAGATGTTCTCATATCCTGCCAACATGATTTCTCTTTCCATTCTTTGTAATCAAAGCTGAATGTCAAAGAGGTTACCTAAATCCTGGTCTAGTAAATTATTTCAAAATGTCATAGAACTTCTTTTTGTGACATTCAAATAAACTCTCTAACTGAAACTTTCATTACAGGCTAATTACAGCTGGATGTTTATTATTTTTTGGGTGTGATTTTTATCTACTTAGTGGCCCCTAAAATTATTCTGCAAATGAATAACATAAGAGCAAGTATTAACCTTTGAATGAATACAGTGATGCTGGATCATCATCAACAGACACTGCCTATGTATGTAAACATGTATAAGATAAGCAGTTTATATACATTTCAGCAATATTCAAATTATTTTATGGACAGCTTAATCATAAGAGAACTGAATTATTTGAGTTAAGATTTTTTCCCAGTTGAAATATTCATCTTCTTTAGGATTAGGTACACATCTACTGACCATTCTAATCACTAGGAAACTCATCCTCTTCCCAACATCGGTTACATCCTTTCTCATTGCACCTTCGGACAACTTTCAATTGGGCTGTCTTAGCTGAAATGCAGCNACATCGGTTACATCCTTTCTCATTGCACCTTCGGACAACTTTCAATTGGGCTGTCTTAGCTGTAAGACCTTTAGTTATGTTCAAGAATAAGAGCAACTTGGGGCACCTGGGTGGCTCAGTGGGTTAAACCTCTGCCTTCGGCTCGGGTCATGATCTCAGGGTCCTGGGATCGAGCCCTGCGTCGGGCTCTCTGCTCGGTGGGGAGCCTGCTTCCCCTTCTCCCTCTGCCTGCCTCTCTGCCTACTTGTGATCTCTCTCTCTCTGTCAAATAAATAAATAAAATCTTTTAAAAAAAAAGAATTAATTTAAGAATAAGAGCAACTTGCCATTAGGCTAGTCCACTATTCCTCAATTTGTCATAATTTGGGTAATGGGGAAAGTGTTTAGCATATTTTAGGAGGAAAAAAACATTTTAAGCAAGTGAATAGCATAGCAAACCCATAAGTACATATGCTAACTGTTAAGAACTCTAACATGCTCACTAGATAATTTCTTGAAGTATTGTTGTATGTGCTAAAAGAATAAAGGAGACTTCTGTGTGAAGATGGGAAAAAGTATTCAAGCTAATTTTAAGTGAAAAAANTCTCTCTGCCTGCCTCTCTGCCTACTTGTAATCTCTCTCTCGCTCTGTGTCAAATAAATAAATAAAAAATCTTTTAAAAAAAAAAAAAAGTGCAGCATAATGTATATAAAATGCCACCTCTTATGTAAAATGGGAAGATGCTAACCTATATTTTGTCTTGAATTTCAAAAGGTAAAATCCAGAATATAAGAACATAAGAAACTAAGAACAGCAGTTATTGATGGGTGCACATGGGAAGTATTATAAGGGGGATGGGGAGGGTGTAGGACAAAGTTAAGAGAAAAACATTCACTGCTTGACATTTTATAATGAGTTTATTGGAATGAGACACATAGGAGTGTATATTATGTCTGCAAATCTGTCTGAAAAGGGAAGACAGAAGAACTGCAAAGAATGGGGAAGGCAGACAGAGTAAGCAAGGCGGAGATACCCAGAATTCACACAACCAGCAAGGACCATAGACATGTTTCAAATGCCCCCAGGTGACTCTACAGCCCTGATTTCAAGTTATTTCCAATATGGACTCCTATTAAGTCTTCACAGTAACTCCATGATATAATTACAAAAGCACAAACAGAGCTTGAGAGAAGTTTTCCCAAAGTTACACAAACATTAAACTGCAAATGCAATTTCCTTTCCACTCTACCATAGCCACAGTAAAGAACACTGTAATTATACCCTACACATATTATTTTTTAAAAAAATTTTTTAAATTTTTATTGTGCCATCTTAGTTGCCATACAATACATCATTAGCTTTTGATGAAGTGTTCCAAGATTCATTGTTTATGTATAACACCCAGTGCTCCATGCAATACATGTCCTCCTTAATACCCATCACCAGGCTCACCCATTCCCCCACCCTTCTCCCCTCTAAAACCCTCAATTTGTTTCTCGGAGTCCACAGTCTCTCATGGTTCATCTCCCTCTCTGATTTCCACCCCCTTCACTTTTCCTTTCCTTCTCCTAATGTCCTCCACGTTATTCCTTACGTTCCATAAGTAAGTAAAACCATATGATAATTGGCTTTTCTCTAATTGACTTATTTTACCCAGCATAATCTCCTCCAGTACCATCAATGTTGATGCAAAAGTTGGGTATTCATCCTTTCTGATGGCTGAGTAATATTTCATTGCATATATGAACCACATCTTTTTTTTTTCATTTTATTTTTTCAGTGTTCCAAGAATCATTGTTTATGCACCACAGCCAGTGCTCCATGCAAAACGTGCCCTCCTTAATAACCACCACCAGGCTCACCCATCCCTTCATCCCCATCCCCTCCATAACCCTCAGTTTGTTTCTCAGAATCCACAGTCTCTCATCTTTCATCTCCCCCTCCGATTTACCCCAATTCACTTTTCCTTTCCTTCTCCTAATGTCCTCCATTTTATTCCTTATGTTCCACAAGTAAGTAAAACCATATGATAATTGACTTTCTCCGCTTGACTTATTTCACTCAGCATAATCTCCTCCAGAGCCATCCATGTTGATACAGAAGTCGGGTATTCATCCTTTCTGATGGCTGCATAATATTCCATTGTATATATGGACCACATCTTTTTTATCCATTCGTCTGTTGAAGGGCATCTTGGCTCTTTCCACAGTTGGGCGATTGTGGACATTGCTGCTATGAACATTGGGGTACATATGGCCCTTCATTTCACTACATCTGTATCCTTGGGGTAAATACCCAGTAGTGCAATTGCAGGGTCATACGGTAGCTTGATTTTTAATTTTTTGAGGAACCTCCACACTGTTTTCCAAAGTGGCTGCACCAACTTGCTTTGCTACCAACAGTGTAAGAGTGTTCCCCTTTCTCCACATCCCCTCCAACACTTGTTTCCTGTCCTGTTGATTTTGGCCATTCTAACTGGTGTAAGGTGGTATTTCAATGTGGTTTTAATTTGAATTTCCCTGATGGCTAGTGATGATGAACATTTTTTCATGTGTCTGCTAGCCATTTGTATGTCTTCTTTGGAGAAGTGTCTGTTCATGTCTTCTGCCCATTTTTTGACATGATTATCTGGTTTTTGGGCATTGAGTTTGAGGAGTTCTTTATAGATCTTGGATATTAGTCCTTTGTAGTGTTATTTGCAAATATCTTCTCCCTTTGCTGCTTTGTTTTGTTGACTGTTTCTTTTGCTGAGACTCTACACATAATCTACACAGCTTTGACTCTGTACTAATTCCAACTCACTTTACCCTTAATGTGTTTATTTCATAGGATTAATTGTAAAATAAAAGACCAAAAATGAATAACGGGGTTTTTAAAGGAGGTGTTAAGGCAGTCCTTATATTAGTTTCCTGTTGTTGCTGTAACAAATTACTACAAACTTGGTGGCTAAAGCAACACAAATTTATTATCTTACAGTTCTGAAGTCCAAAGAGGGATCAATGAGCTAAAATGAAGATGTTGGCAGGGCTGTATTCCCTTCTGAAAACTCCAGGAAAGAATCTAGCTATACCTTTGTATTTTTCACTTTCTAGAGTCTGTCCACATTTCTTGGCTCATGGCCCCTTCCTCGATGGGCAAAGCCACAAGGGCAGGTCTTTCTCCCATCATAGCACTCTGACCTCCTTCCACTGTCACACCACCTTCTCTGATTTCTCTTCTCTCCCCTTCTTCTATTTTTAAGGAACCTTGTGTTCTATGTTGTGCCCTTCCACACAATCTAGGATAACTGCCTTATTTGGCAGTCAGCTCACCAGCAGTCTTAATTCCATCCACAACCTTAATTTACCTCTGCCGTGTACACTGACAAAATCACAGGCTTCGGGGAGTGGGACATAAGCCTCTGGGAACACTGTCTGTCTACATCGCCCCTTATAGGAGCTGAAGGAGAGAGACATTTCTGCACTGAGTGGTGTGTTCTGTGATATACCATTACTATATAAGAATAAGAATGCTCTTGTACTAAATATTTTTGGGAAAAATGTTTTAAACCAAAACAGGCTTCTTTTCTATAGGATTTCAGAATATTTGATGTGTTAGTGTGCATGATGAATGGCCAACAGCATATTTCCTAAGCATATTTGACATAGAATTTCCCTCAAGATAATCCCTAAATATTGATCCTTTGTGGAACTTTTAGAATAAAATCTATCACACTGTATTTTTTTTTCTTTTACTACATGGCTGAATTCTCTTTGCTAATATTGTGTTGGATGCTTGCATACTTATTTATAAGTAAGAGTGTATTATAGTTTTATTTTTCAGTGTGGTTTTTATTTGGTTTTGATCATTTTCCAGAGGAATTAAGAAGATTTTCTTTTTCCTCAGATTCTAGCATTATTTGGATAATTTAGGTGTTAGCTGTCCCTAAAAGTTTAGAAAGAGTGCCCCATAAAGTCATTCAGCCTTGGTATCCTTTGTTTTTTTATTTTTCATCTTACAACTTTAAAAAATAACACACTTTGTTAGAGCTCTTTTAGGTTTATAGAAAAATTGAGCAGAAGAGACATAGAAATTGAACAGAAAGTACATGGGTTCCCTCACCCCAATTTCCCCTTTATTAACACCATGCATTAGTGTGGTACATTTGTTAACTGATGAGCAAATATTGATATATTATAATTAACTAAAGTCTATAATTTACATTAGGGTTCATGCTATGTTTTTTGAAAAATATATAAAAATGTGTATCTACCATTTCAGTATCATACAAAAAGTTTCACTGCATTAAAAGTCCCCTGTGGGGGACCTGGAGGTCTCAGTCAGTTAAATGTCTGACTCTTGATTTTGACTTAGGTCAGGATCTCAGGGCCCTGGCATCAAGCCCCACATCAGGCTCCCCACTCAGCACAGAGTCTATCTAAGACTCTCTCTCCCTCTCTTTCTGCTTCTCCTCCCACTCATGCATGCACACATACTCTCTTTCTCTCTCTCTAAAATAAATTAATAAATCTTTTAAAAACTCCCCTAGGCTTCACTTACTCATCCCTCCTTCCTTCACCCCACCCTTAGCCAACACTGATCTTTTTACTATCTCCATAGTTTTGCTTTCTCCAGAATGTCATATACTTGGAATCATATATTATATAACCTTCTCAGACTGGCTTCTTTCACTTAGCAATATGTATTTAACAATATTACACCTCATTTTGTGGTTTGATAACTCATTTTTTATTGTTAAATAATATTGCATTATATGAACTTGCCTCCATTTATTTGTTTACCTATCGAAGGATATCTTGGTTGCTTCCAAGTTATGATGATTACGAATAAAGTGGTATAAACATTTGTGTATAGGTTTTTGTGTGGACATAAATTTTCAATTCATTTGAGTAAATTCCAAAGGAGTGCAATTGCTGATTGTATGGTAAGAGAATGCTTACTTTTTTCTTTTTTAAAGACTTTCTTTCTTTCTCTCTTTCTTTCTTTCTTTCTTTCTTTCTTTCTTTCTTTCTTTCTTTCTTTCTTTCTTTCTTTCTTTCTTTTTCTTTCCTTCCTTCCTTCCTTCCTTCCTTCCTTCCTTCCTTCCTTCCTTCCTTTCTTCCTTCCTTTCTTTCTTTATTGGGGTGGGCGAGGGGCAGAGGCGGGAGAGAGAAAAACCACAGACAGACTTCCTGCTGAGCGCCGAGCCTGATGCAGGAGTTGATCTCATGCCCCTGAGATCATGACCTGAGCCAAAATAAAGAGTTGGACATTTAGCCAACCGAACCACCCAGGTGCCCCCAGAGTATGTTTACTTTTGTAAGAAACTGACAAGCTAGGGGAACCTATTTAGGTCAGTCATTTAAGCATGTCTTTGGCTCAGGTCATGATCTCTGGGTCCTGGGACTGAGCCTCGCATCAGACTTTCTGCTCAATGGTGAGTCTGCTTCTCCCCCTCCCCTCCTTTACCCTCTGATCTCTTTCTCTCTCAAATAAATAAAAAGAATCTTTAAAAGGAAGGAAGGAAGGAAGGAAGGAAGGAGAAGAGAAGAGAAGAGAAGAGAAGAGAAGAGAAGAGGAAAGGAAAGGAAAGGAAAGGAAAGGAAAGGAAAGGAAAGGAAAGGAAAGGAAAGGAAAGGAAAGGAAAGGAAAGGAAAGGAAAGGAAAGGAAAGGAAAGGAAAGGAAAGGAAAGGAAAGGAAAGGAAAGGAAAGGAAAGGAAAGGAAAGGAAAGGAAAGGAAAGGAAAGGAAAGGAAAGGAAAGGAAAGAGACAAGTTGACTTCTAAAGTAGGTGTACCACTTCACATTCTTTCCAGGAATGAATGAGACTTTCTCTTGTTCTACATCCTTGCCATATTCAGTATTGTCAGTGTTTTGGATTTTATTCATTCTAATATGTGTGTAGTGGCATCTCATTATTGTTTTAATCTGCAATTCTCCAATGAAGTATGATGCTGAACATATTTTTTTCTGTGCATATTTGCCATCAATAGATTTTCTTTGATCAGGTATCTGTTCAGATCTTTTCTTCATATTTTCCTATTGTTTTAAGAGTTATTTGTGTATTTGTGGATACCAGCATTGTTTTCACAAAATAGAATCTGTTTCTGTTTCTTCCTTAAACATTTGCTTGAATTCACTAGAGAGCCCATCTGGGCCTGGTGCTCTCTGTTTGGGAAGTTTACAATTTTTGATTCAATTTCTTCAGTGAATATATAGGCCTTTTCAGTTTATCTGTTTTTCCTTGTGTGAGTTTTGGTAGGTGTGTCTTTCAAGGAATTGGTCCATTTCACCAAGTCCATATCACCACTATCATAAGAATTGTTCATAATCCTGATAGCTCTTCAAATTGTGGGTCTTAGACAAATGCTTGTATTGCTTTTATGATTTTTGAAATTGTACGAACATTTACCTTTGCTGAACCAATTTTAATAATTCATGTTTTTAGGAAGCTATCAATTTGAAATTCATTGGCATATGGTTACATAAAACATTCCTTCTAGTCCTTCTAAACTCTTTTTTTTTTCCTTCTAAACTCTTAACATCTCTAGTTACATTTCTATTTTTTCCAAAGGTTTGGCTCTCTCTCTGATTGATTTTTCTCCATTAGATACTCAAGGCAGAGGGGGTCACTTTGACACTCTGAAGAAGCTGTTTTTGCTTTATTAACTGTATTTTGTTTCCTATTCCATTAAATTAGCTTTCATCATCAATTACCTCCTATCTCTGTTGGAATTGTTTGGATGTTACCTTTAGTTTCTTAATTATTTAATTCACCTTGATTTTTTTATTTCTTGTTTAATAACTAAAATATTCACAATAAGTTACATGCTTTTCTAAATGATTTATAAACTTGGGATTGAATTTCTCTAAGACTCCTATATTTTTTAATTTATACAGTTTTCTTTATGGCTGTATGATCAATATGGACAAACTTTCTAGTCATAAGAAAAAAGTGTATTTGCTATATAGATCATAAAATGTTATATATATTTATTAAATGATATAATAGTGCCCACCTCTTAATTAGCATTCTCTAAAGATTTTATTTATTTATTTGACACAGAGAGAGAAAGATCAGATCACGAGTAGGCAGAGAGGCAGGCAGAGAGAGTGGCAGAGAGAGAGAGGAGGAAGCAGGCTCCCCGCTGAGCAGGGAGCCCGATGCGGGGCTCGATCCCAGGACCCTGAGATCATGACCTGAACCGAAGGCAGAGACTTTAACCCACTGAGCCACCCAGGCGCCCTTGGTTGCCTTTCTGAGGAAGAAAAATGTCTAAATGCTCCTAAGGCCAGCAGCCATACACTGACAGGGAACCCATCCTAATTAAGTTTTCACTGCATAAATAAGTTGCTTAGATACACTGAATTTTCTGAAGTAGAACCTGATCTCCCAAACTACAAAGAGGAAACCAGTAAAAGACTGTTTTCTTCTGTATTTCCAAGGAAGATGATTTCAAAAGATGACAATGTAGCCATCCTATTGAAAAGGCCAATAAACAATGAACAGACAACATCTCATTTAGATTCATTTTCAATATCCTTCGTCAACCTCCTCTATATTCCTACCATGATCTGTGTGTGCTTCAAGGTCCAACTCATTCAGACCAGGACCCTCGGAAGAGCTTTATAACTGATGGTTTTGCTTTCCATCTCTGACACTTCCCATCACTCAGCCCTAATGACCTATATTCCCAAAATATTACTCTGAGAACAGCATTTCCTACAGATTTCCACACAGAGTGGAGTCAAAACTTCTTAAACACTAAAGTTCCTTGACAATAGAGCCAGCCCTCTTTTCTAACCTTTTCAACCTCTTTGTTTCCACTAGCCCTCCAGATCTTCTGAGACCAATAAATTCATGGACAGCATACCCATTTTTTATTTTTCCCACCACTGAGCATATTCAAGTTGAAAGTCTTTTGTTTCCAAAACTGAAAATTAGCAATAAAATAATTCCTGCTATACCTAAAGCTATGGTTCACTGGTTACTTGTGATGTACTAGACACCATAGTGAATGTTCTACATTCACTTTCTTCCTTTAATCTGCATGTCAGTAAGATAGGCACTGTTATCATCACTGCCCAGTTAACACACAAGGACGCAGATGCTTCAAGCAGCTAAGTCAAATTTAAAGCATACTTGGTTAAGAACTACACTATTACTTTCTCTTAATTGCCTTGCCAGGACCAAGAGATCCCTTGCAGCCTGGACCAATCATTCACAGAGAGTAGGCACCCGATAAATTGTTCTTAAATGAATGAATAAATGATTGAATGATTGAGGGAATATGGAAATATATGCTAAAATGCTTTAGAAATTATAAATTACTATGCAAATATTATTTATCACACATAAAATCACCATTATTAGATTGTTTTTATGAGGGTGACTCTTTATACTTAATCCTATCATTTATATTAATGTATGCTAAATGAACATTGATTTATGTTTTTGTTCATTGTTTTTCTCCCAAACCCCAGCAGAACCTCACCTTCCATCATGTGAACCTCATGTCCAGTGGCAAATAGTGGCAATAAGAAGACATCATATTGAAATTAGCCTTCAAGTATGCATATTACTGGAAAGTCAGAGTTAGTTCAAAACAAAAGACCATGGAGGGGCGTGTGTGTGTGTGTGTGTGTGTGTGTGTGTGTGTGTGCGCACGTGCGCGCGCACGTGCACATGCGCGTGTCTCTACTCAACATTTTCAAACACTTGGCCTTGCTATTTCTTACAACGTGGACTAGTCTCAGAAGCCTCCTTCTGACCCTGTACAATCTCAAATCACACACAAGCACCAGATGTCAGTGTTGTGCAACTTTCAGGCTGACTGCTTGAGGAGGCAAGCTGGTCTTTGTCGCTTAGAGACAGAATCAACAGTCATTTATACACATGAACACAAACATTCGTAGGTGCTAGATAAATCTTAGAGTTCACGACAAAGAAACTAATTCGATCATGTACACAGCACCTCCTGCAGATGCAGCTGTGAGTCAAGGGCTGGAGTGAATAAGCACAGGATGGACCGTGGAACCCACATCCTCCTGGCCCAGAATGAGATGGAGACATCCTAGAAGTACTGGTCTCACTCTTTTGCCACAACGGCCATGAGTGAGAACAGAGGAAGGTCATCAGTCTTGTTTGATTCATGGACAGTGCTTCACATTACAAGAAATGTGGTCCGATGGCCAAACTCCTGCCATGCCCTCAAAGCTTGCCCTAATCTGGCCCCTGCCTGCTTCTGCAGCCTCTCTGGGAGGCTCACTCTCCTCTTTTCTCTCTACTCCAGTCATTGGTCTCTCTCCACATCAAGAACTACGTTTCCCTCTGGACCCAACAGGTCTGCTTGCAATGTTCTTGCCATCTCCTTAGCACCTACTTCTTCCAGTCTCTGCTCAAGTGTCCCCTCATCAGGAAAGGTTAGGTCTCCTAGGTCAGGTCTCTTCTTTTATGGTTTTATAGTACCCCTTAATTGCCTTCCCGAGGCTTATCACAATCTGCAATTATATATTTGACTGATTATTTGTTTAACGTCTATGTAGTCAACTTCGACTACTGTGTAAACCCCATCTGAGTGGTGAATATGGCTGTTTTGCCCATCACTGCTTTCCCTACTACCTAAGCACAGTGCTTGGCATATAGATGGTCCTCAATAAATAAATGTGAAACAGACAAATGAATGAATAAATAAGTAAACTGTGTTCACATGAATTGATTCCATCCACTCTTCCTCTGAATAGACTTCTGTGTATGAAGGAGTGCATATGGAAGGTAAGGTGGAAATAGGAGTGAGTATCTCAGACAGCTGGAAGTGAGATGGTTACGCTGTTCCCCAAATCCTGAGAAGAACTCAGGAGACTAAGAGACCTGTAGGAATGCACCCTGATTTGGATCTAAATTACAGCAGCAGGGCTGGAGTCTGCCATGCAGCAACGGACTTCCGCCTAGCAAGTGTGAATGCAATCACGTACTGGTCCTATCAGCAAAGAAAAGAGGTCAGGTTGCAAATATATACAAGATATACTGGCCTTTCCTCAGAATAAATTATTTGAACTGTATTATATAAACGAGATTACAGAGATAGAAAAGACAGCTGGGCTGAATTGGTTCTTCTGGGGCACATGCCCAAAGGGGGAGCAAAAAAATCTGGCTATTTTTCTTTCTTCCACAAGATGGGGCAATAGGAATGAGTTCCCTACAAAGGGGGCAGCACTAGTGAATGCCTTTTCCAAGTTTATGCAGCTTGATTTGGTGAGACCAGAAAAATGGAGCCAGTTTTGAACTTGTTTATGCAACTGGGTAGTATTTTGTAAAAAGATCAGGCCCGGGGCAGACAAGAGTTAGGCAAGAGGAGAGAGCCTATGGCACGTGCCCACCCTATAGTGAGGTCAAAGGGACACTGCCTAGCTTCCAGAACCCCTGGCATTCCAGCCCCAGGGAGCTATAAGGGTCTCCAGCTCAGGAACAGCTGCTGGAAAATTGAGCAAATTTACCATGCAGAAACATTTCCTCACATTAGGAGGAAATTCCAGATGAGATATAACGATGCCTACTTGGAACTAAATTATTTTAATATGATCAATCACAATGTATGAATTTTGCTTCTTAATATCTTCACTTGCTGCTTGAAGTCTGCAATGATTTCATTGAGTGGAATATTCCATAATGCATTAAATCAGGCCTCACATAAAATAATTATGATACCAGAAAACTGGAGTTTTATTTAGATAAAACTCTTTTCTACCTATGACCTATTTGCACATGACCCTTCCTGCTTCTACCTGGTTATAGATCTGTTTGCAGTTCATTATACATTTGTCCCTGGAAAGAACCTGAAGGAAATGGGATGGACGACAATTTCTAGACTAAATTAGCATTTTTCAGAGAGATAATTTCTGGGGTGTTTTTATCATTATTATCTCATTTGATTCTCCTGATAACCCTGCAGGTTAAATGTTGTTTTTATCATCACTGCCTCACAAACCTACGATATGGGATATTTACTTTTTCAGTACGCACAGCAGGTAAATAATGGAGGTAGGCATGAACTCAGATCTTAGGACTCTGGCTCTTACCCTCCATGGATCAGAGTGGTGAAAAGAGAGAAAGGGAGAAAGGACTTATCAGAAGAGAGTTAGCTTGTGTGCATACGAGGACCAAATACACACTGTTGTGAGCTTAGAAACCCAGCTAAACTGGCTTAAATAACAGAGAAAATTTATCAGCTCACATTCTAGAAAAGTCCGGAAAGTCCAAGTTGCCCAAAGGATGTCATCATGGACCCAGTCCTTGAGGTCTTAGGTTCATCTGCAAGCGGCTCTATGAGCTCTGAAGCTCTAACCTCATAGCTTCAGTGGTCCCAGGCTATCTCCTCGTGGTAATAAAATCATCCAAATAGGTCCATGTCTCATCAAGTCCCACTGAACAACATTGTTCAGGACAAAACAGTGCCTCTCCCTAGAGTTCCCTCGCCGGTGACTCACCTTCTTACTGGCTCAGACTGGGTCCTTGTCCGAACCAATCTCAGCTAGGAATCACACTCATGTGGCTTATTGTCCTGATCTATTCAGAATTCCTACACTGAATTGGGTATTAGCAAAAATCTCCCCCAAATTCTCATTACTAAGAATGAGTGAATGGTGCATTATTCAAAAGGACAGCCAGAAGGAGGAAAGAGATTCTGGAAAATCAAAATGCATCTACCTTTTTTCTATAATTTAATAAATTCTAAAACATTGCCTCGAATAAACAAAAATATGTAAGAGTTCTAGGTCTATCTTGATCACTGCACAATTAAAAGAAAATCTATTAAAGAATGTCCCAGAGACACCTGGGTGGCTCAGTTGGTTTGGCGTCTGCCTTTAGTGCAGGTCATGATTCCTGAGTCCTGGGATCAAGCCCCGCATCGGGCTCCATGCTCGATGGGGAGTCTGCTTTTGCCTCTCCCTCTCCCTTTGCTGTTCTCCCTGCTTGTAATCTTGCTCTCTCTCTCTTTCTCTCTCTCTCAATCTGTCAAATAAATAAAATCTTTAAAAAATTAAAGAATGTCCCAAAGAAGACCTTACAAAAACAGCTTTAGAAAACTGGAAAACCAGATTCATAGACCTGGTGCCTAAAAAGCAGAGGATACCTCAGGATCCCTGGAGAGGTCAGACTTCTCAAGTAGATAAGTATTGAGAGACTACAACTGGGGGGAAAAAAATTAAAGAACAGAAAACCTACTTGGGTTAGAAACTTGCTAGGTCCCTTACATAAATGTCTACAAGGAGGAGGGCTATCTAATTAAATCTCAGAGCATATTCCCAATCTTAGACCATGTTTACCCAATCATTTATTTCTCCAAACTATAGTTTCCTCATTAGTAATGTTTCTGGGGGGTGGTAAGAGCTACCTATTTCAGCATTTTGTGAGAATTAAAGGTACTAATGTTCACAAAAAGGTTTGTTAATACAAACACTACACAAATGTAAAAATTACACTGCTGTACATTTTATTGAGAGTTTTAAGTTGCTGAGAAAGAAAGGTGTTTGCCAGAAAATGGGTTCTCCTTTGACACCTCCAAAATGGGTGGTTGTTGACTATATGTACCTCTTTTACACCAACCTCCCATTAGCTCCACCCCATCAATCTCAAATCTCTCAGAAGAGATCACAAATTCACTCACAGTGAACTTCTTATACGCACTAAATAGCATGCATGGGTCTATACATGTGTTTTCAGAATTGACTAATTAGCCTCGCTTGTAGAGAAGACTATTAAGAATTATCAAATAAAAATCTAAAATGTTGCTACACTTTATAAAAGAAATGAAAGTTCTGAAGTACAATGCCTCCCATTGCTTAATGGAGCTGCACTTGAAAGAATACCCTCCTATAAGAATCCCCATCCAGGGGCACCTGGGTGGCTCAGTGGGTTAAAGCCTCTGCCTTCTGCACAGGTCATGATCTCAGGGTCCTGGGATTGAGCCCCGCATCAGGCTCTCCGCTCAGTGGGGAGCCTGCTTCTCCCTCTCTCTCTGCCTGCTTCTCTGCCTACTTATAATCTCTGTCTCTCTCTGTCAAATAAATAAAAAATCTTAAAAAAAAAAGAATCCCTGTCCAGTTTCTCTTGGGATGTCATTTGCAATGGTCCAATAGATATTACCAAGCAGCTCTGCCTTAGAGATAGTGAGTGCAGAGTTAGAAATATTGTCTTGGATGCGGCTAGTTGGATATCATGGTCCAAACAGTTTTTTTCTCAGCAGTTTTAGCAATTAGAGAAATAACAATTAACCACTCACTCTGAGAGTTGGGCATCAACAAATTATCACACAAGGAGCAAGAGTTAAAAGAAATAGAATTCCTAGCACACACTCTTCCTCTCATTTTCTCTCTCACTGGTGATCACTACTGTCTTTTACATTTTTCTACCATAAAAATGATCCACTCTGGTTCTTTTCTTAGTATCTGAAGTTCTAGAAGAAATCACTATTGTATGCCCATAATGCTTCTGAGCTCTAAAGAAAGGACAATATGAAAAATTTCCCCTGTCACTTTCCAGGCATGAAAATCTTTGGTTAACTGCAAGAGTCAGGATGTCATTCTTTCCATCGTACTTCCACCAATGAACTCTGCCACCAGTATTCTGTGACAGCAGTGTAAAATCAAAAGAGAAAAGTGTTTTTCACATTTAATATGAAATAGAACCAGTGTTGTTCTTCAGAAATTTTGGTTGGTGTTTGGGATGCAAACATGGATTAGTCCCCATTTCTAAGTTGCTCTCAAAGTAGCTTAAACTAAAAAGATTGTCTCTAAATCTGTGACCATATACTTTTTTCTACCCTTAGAAATATCCTTATCTTAAACACAGAAATTTCAGGAATTCCTCCTCTAAATCTCTCCTTCTCTAACATTCCTTTGTTACTCAGTAGTATCATGAATGTTCTTTATACAGAATCACTTAAAATTATTCATTATTAACTATGTTTTTCATACCTTTTACTTAACTCCTGAGAGGTATGTGGAAATGTTCTTTTATTTAGATATCCTGTTTTTACTCTTTATATTTGAAAGCACAACTATAACATATCCATTTATAATAACTACAGTGAGTTCTTCATGTGTGAAAGGGGTTCCAAAATAAAAATTCATTGAATAATAATAGCTCTGTTTATGTAGCATGTATTATACAAGCCCCATTCTAAGTACTTTATGGATATTGATTTGTTTAGCCTTTATATTACCATAAGAAGTAGCTCCACCGTTACTGGCCATTTTACAGATGACCTAACTGAGACATAAAGAAATGTACCCAAGGTTACCCAGACAGTAAATGCCAGTGCTGAAATTTTTAACTTGGCAATCTGGCTCCATATTCTAAGCTCTACACCAATCAGAAATATTCCAGTAACATTAAGGATTCAGAACCTCGATTTGAAAAGCAGAGAAATGATATCTCACTAAAATCTTTTCAGGAATGTAATTATCTGTTTATGTCAAGTGAGAGCTAATGATCCTCATAGTTCTGAATGATACTGACTTGGTAGGGGTGCAGAGAACACTTACCTGTGTACAGCTCAGTTTCTACAGTGAGATCGTAAATATGTATGATCTGCTTAACTAATTAGCAGCCCTGTTCAACTCTCTGTATCAACTTTAATAATGTCCCCAACTATGTGGATGAGTTTGATAAGGAGCTACTGAGGAAGGAGAAACATGAAAACCTGAGTCATATTTTTGTCACAGATTAAGATAATTTTTGGGGTGAGAGTCTGTCACTTTATTCATTTAAAAATATGAGTATGTTGAAGAGACTTAGGAAAAAGAAGTTTATTGCAAGATCATTTTCCCAAGGGATGCTGCTTTAAGACCAGTTGGAGCCAGGGACATGACTGCCATCAAGATTCTCCCATTTTCTCCCAGCTCTGCTTCTCTGTCAGCTTGATTCTTTCCCCTCAAATCAGTTTTATCAACATAGTAAAAATCACGGCTAAGTTTCCTTTATTGGAAACTTCCTGACTCTCTCCCATTTCCAATTTGAAAAATTCTAGAGAAAGTCTGACCTACATTGTATCATTTGTCCAACCCTGGATCAATCAAGTGTGGTCAGGATGATAAGGTCTGGTAAGAACATGGTAGCTGGGAACGAAATGTTTGGGAGCATAGGAGTTCCCAAAATTGTAGGTGGCCTATATCCAGAAAAGTGACCCTGGGCAGGCAAAACAAAAAGGCAGGACATGAGTAAAGACACAAGTCTCCCCCTGATCAGCTGTAGGAGAAAACAGGTCAAAAATTCCCCTAGTCTCAGGGTTGTTTACTCCATACTAAGAATAATAATCCTGTCTATTTCTCCAAATTGTTGTGCGAATTGCCTGAAACATGTGTGAATGTGCATAGTAACTTGAAAAATATTACGAAATTTCAAGGTATGACTGTTGCTATTACTATCTATAAAGGTAACTAAATTTCCCATTTTTCACACTGATGCCTGGAGTCAGACTGACACAGCAAGTGGTTTGAACAAATTGAAGCTCATCTAACATCACAGGCTGTGAGTGTACTTCTTCTCAAACCATATTGCAGTCCAGCTGTGCGTGGTTATTATGCCAAGTTCATCAAGAGATGGTTGAGCTTCTCGGAGAGCAGGCATAGGGGAAGGCAGAATGAGACTCAGATGGAAGGGAATAACTCAACCAAGAAACCCTGGTTAGTCTACTTTCCAGAGAGTTTCCTTTTACTTCCTGAGCTCACATTCACTGGTATATACCAGAGACAATTATTAGTTCATTAATTTCCATGTGGACAAAGACGACTGTTTAATAGGTCAGCTATGTGTCACCCTGAAGTGAACACCAGCAACAGAAGGAAGGGTAAACGATAAAAGGGATCAATAGTATGAGGCCTCTCCTGAGTCAACACTAGATATAGGGATTCGGTTGCTCTTTGGGTAGCAACGTCACTGCTAATGAGTGATGAATGACTGACTCTCGTAAACAAAGCTTGTTGCTTCTGTGCTACCTTTCTCTTCACATCACATCAAAGGGAGAACCTCCAAATAAGTATACAATACACCATTTACACCACACACTATAATTTCCTAGTCATGTTCCCATACATCATTTATCGAAAATGATGCACTCATGGTCTATTAGAAATACCGCTGAACCTAGGAGCCAGTGAACCATTATGGTGGCCTTGGGAAATTCTTAGCCTCCACATCTTCATTTGTAAATTGGGAATGATAATATCTATCTCAACGTGTTAGAGTGAGGCTTAAATGCAATGATTCATGAGAAATACTCTGTAAAATAAGTGCCACATGAACATGAAGAATTTTTCATAAAGTCCTAATGAGAATCCCATCAAAGGATATAAGGAACATGTAGATTCTCCATGTTTTCACTTAATGAAACTGGAACTCAAAAAGTTCCAAAGAGTAGGCCAAGGTCACTCCTAGGAAGCTGAAAGTATAGGTGTTCTGGTTCCAAAACCACTTTACTAAGTTGTCTTGGCAGTGGTCTACCAGAGACAGATGTCAATGTCATTTTTTTCTGAAAATAAACCTTTTTTTCTCCTATATTTAAGCTAAAAAAAGAAAATGTAATTAAAGACAGAATGAGCCATCCCCCAAATTATGACCACGTACATAAATGTCTATGATGGTACTTATGACAGTATGGTTCTAACCATTATGCTATACCATCTCCCAAGGAAGCTAAACTTGGTGCACCATCAGACCTTTCACAAACTCAAACGAGAAAGATGGATATTATCCATAATCTTCAGCTATACCTTACATATTCCTAGAGATAATCCCACTGGTCTGGTCTGACTTCATATGGCTGCGCTCAAATATCTATCTCATCAACATTGATCTCAGAGGTTTAAATTCATTGTGAAGGTCACAAGGCTTGTCTTTGTGGGTAGCCCTGTCTGCTATCTGCCCTGTCAGTTTGGGCACATGTGCGCTCAAGTATACTGAGAGGTCCCAAGTGGAGATCGACCAGGCTTAGCATCATCTTCACCTCTCCCACTAGGGAAGAATGCTTCTCCAGAAACAAGGATGGTTTGGGAGGTTGATGGCTCCACAAATGACGGGAGAGAATAGTATAAGGGAGTCATGCTGAAACGGATTTTAATGTATGCAAATAACTAAAATCCATGGCACTCAAGTAACGTTATCCACTCCAATCATCTGACAAGCCTGAAAACACATCTACCAACACTTGGCCCACCCCAGAAGACTGACACCAAAAAGCCTTCTTTTCCATATACTGCAGCCATTTTTCCATACCCTGCAAATGTGCCTGAGATGGGAACAGCTCTTTCTTTGGTCTCAGTTGCCAGGGGCCTTGCAGAGTAGAAGTGTCTCATTGTACTGAGTAGAATTTAAAATATACTGTAAAATCAGAGTTAGCATATACAATTTTTCTACATTATCCATGACCGTCTATATTCAGCTAGTGAGTTATGTGCCACCCCCATGGCAGTGAGGACGGGTTCAGGGTCAGGAGATGCAGCAGGCGTTACTACTACATTTAGTTAACTGAAGGATAAGCATAGGAAAGGTAGCCAGCACACCATTCCGATCTCATCGGTGGGCTAGCCAGCTGCCTAAGCATGCAGTTTCTTTGACGCTGTCATCCATTTAGGTGGAGCATGGCCATGGCAGATGAACACAATATGGTCAAATGAGCCACGCCCCCTCCCCCACCCCACCAACTCATCACTCTTCCTTTCTATGTGTGATCCCATTTTCATAGCACACAAGGTAGACCCATTGGCTCCCAATTATCTTAACTCAGTAGTTTGAGGGAACTTGTGATGTAAGAAGACCCAGGGGCTTCTTGACTCAGATTTCTATATACTACCCAGCAAAGGAACTGTGCATACCTCTAGATTTGAGATATTTTGAAGGGTGTCGTTGACCCTGTGAGATCTTTACCTTCCTGTCCACTATTAAAACCTAATGCCCTAAGGAAGCTGCCCTTTTGCAATCAAGAGTAGAAATAAGGTTCTGCAGGCTTCTACCAGTGAGTTTAGTCTTCTGCTTGGCTAAAGGGAGGCTCTTGTTTAATTGGGCATTAGCAAGATAATTCAGAGATGCGTGGAAGCATCTCTATCTTTTCTCTCAGAAGCAAAGGCAATCACCTCTTTCATTGGATCCTATTACACTACCCTGGCCAGCATCAGGAGAAAGCCAGCCAGGGTTCTCAGGGAAAAAGGCAGGACAATGGAGGGACAGGAAACACCAGCACTAAACTGAATCGGTGAGTGGGTGGCACTTTTTAGGGATAAGACTGAACCTGGGTTCCTGAAGCTGCCCGCTCTGGCCCAACAACAGACTCCAAAGATGGGCTTGGGAGGGTCCTGACCCTCGGCTCTTACTTGTCAAAGGGGAAACACCAGGGTCTCACCCTCCCCCATTCTACAATTGCTGTCGCAGCTGCAGGGTCTTCGAGATGGCCCCCGCTGCTTCGTGGCAAGAGGCCCTTCATAAACTCCAGTTGTCAACATGAGATCAACTCTGCTACCAGCAAGAGGCTGTTTCGCTGTCCCAATATTTGCACTTGGCTAAACCACATCCACAGGCCGAATGAGTACTTTTTTTTTTCTTTTTATTTAATTATTTATCTTTCCTGAAATGAACACAACATGTCGGCCCTGAGAGTCTCAGGCAAAAATTTCATAAAAGCTGTAAAGCACAAATAGTCCTCTTTTAAAAGAAAGGGGTGGGGCTCATCTTGGAGAACAAAGCCCCCCTTTGAAGACTAGCGATTCTAATTTGGAGCTGTTTCTCACTCCCAATTCCAAATCTGCATCATTAAACCATGAACGAGTGAAGAGTAATAATTGTGAGTGAGCCGAGTATTTCTTAATGATTTTCTGTCTTATACCCAAAGCAAATAAGCCAAATGCTTACTCAAAAGCTGCAGGGGGAGTCGGGGTGGGACTTGGTTTTGCAATTTCTTTTTTTTTTTTCCTATAGTCTTTCTTCTTCCACTGAAAGTGTCTATAAAATTTTTAAAGGAAAGTAGGTTGCTAAAATGTACTTAATTTGCCATGATAGATTGAGTCCATGCTTCAGTGACTGTAATTGAATCTGTGACCTATTTCTTTAGTAAAGTAGAAATAGTCTCTGGGGTTTTTGTCACTACCATCTTTTAATGAAATTCAAAAAGACTGTCAAAATGTCTACACTTTTTCTACTGGTTGTTAATGTTATTACTTTACAATTTGTTACTTTTTAATTAATCTTAATAAATGTGTGCACACTCTACCTGGCTGTTGGAAATGCTAGACATTGATTCTTCACTGTCGGAAGGCAAAACAAAATTAAAAGGCCAGCAAGGGCAGAGCGGCGGGGAAAAGGTGTGGACACATTTTAGTTCCACTTTCAAAAACTACTTGCAGGCATCAGTTTAGAGAACGTTCCCTGAGAAGAGGGGTGCACGGGGTGTCAGCAGCAAAAGGCTGAGGGACTTCCCTGTGGCCCTCCTCTTGCTGGTGCCACCACTGACTGCTCCCACGTTGCTTAGGGGCTGCAAACATGACAAGCCGACAGCCTCGGGGAGCAATATTTTATTGACAAAATGTAAGAGAAAATATGTTTGGCTGCTTTTAAGCAGTGGTGTAGGAGGGTGTTACAGAACCAGATGGTTCAAGTTAGTCTTTCATTTGCCAGGCTGATGGGAAAACGCTGACTGCTCTACATTTGAAATGGTGGTGGCCGCTCCACCGATGGGCAGTTAGCTGTGCTGTCCGGGGGCAGCTGCTCCTTCCAGAGTCCAAAAGGCCCAAGGCTCCAAGTGAGTTCTAGGGTCCATCTCCTACAGTCTCTGGAGTGGAACTGAGGAACACGTCTCCAGGTCTTCGCCACGGTGGTGTCCCCAGGAACGTTTTGCAGTGATTTTTAAATATGGCCCCAGACCATGGCTTCAGCACCATGTGACCTGTTGAATCAGAAACTTGGTAGCCGGAATGGGGTCCGGCAATCTGTGTTTTACAGTCCCTCCAGATGGTTCTGATTCTCACTCAAGTTTGTGAACCACTGGGCCAGAGAAAGGAGCTGGGGTGGCTGGAGCATGGTGGTGGGAGGTTAGTGGGAAATGAATCAAGGATCCAGCTGAGAACAATCGGTCGTTCCTCTTATTTCCCAAATACAGTCACGGCTTTTCCATCTCGTTGCCTTTGATATTTCCTCTGGCTAGAAGGCCTCTTCTCCCTCTCTCCCTTTTACCTCTTCCCAATCTCTACTTCTCAAAATCGTCACCATTTTCCAAGGCTCTTTGATGTGTCCCTTATACTACAAAGTCTTTTCGGACTCCCTCAGGAGCGTGTAGTCTGTCTCTTCACTGAACCCCCAAGGCTGTCACTTTTCTTTTTTTTTTCTTTATTTTTTTTCTTTAAAGATTTTATTTATTTATTTGACACCCAGATAGAGATCACAAGTAGGCAGAGAGGCAGGCAGAGAGAGAGGGGAAAGCAGGCTTTCCACTGAGCGGAGAGCCTGATGCGGGCCTCAATCCCAGGACTCTGAGATCATGACCTGAGCCGAAGGCAGAGGCTTTAACCCACTGAGCCACCCAGGCGCCCGGCTGTCACTTTTCTTACAGCACATATTTAGCTTTGTGCCCCTAAGAAACAAACCTTTTGGGAGCAGGTGCTCTTTCTGGTCATTTGATGTATCCTCATAATGCCTATTAAGGAACAGATATTAAAATGACTTTTGAAACACAGGGAGATTCACATTCAGTGAAAAATGTAGACAATACCCAGCTTATCCAATATTGGCTTGGTAAGCACTTTAGTTCTCCCCTTTGTCCAGTATTCAAGGTAGATCTCCATTCATGGACTAACAGATTGACACCTATGTAGGAATGTCTTAGAGACACAGCTAATGGCTCAGTTTGACATACAGTTGTTATGCAGCCCGCCAGGTCTCTTGCTAAGTGCTCATGACTTAGATATAAAGAAAACACAGTCTTTGTTTTTTAAAAATCTATATTCTAATGGGAAAAACACATAAAAGGTCATTTCAATATACAGTCATAAATAGAGAGGCATGAACAAACTGTAATGCAAGCATAGAGCACAACCTTCCTTGTACCCCACTGTGGAATTACAAGAAAAGTTGTCAGAAAAGATGTCTGAGCTAAGTCTTGAGGGCTGAGGAAGAACAGCCAGGTAAGGAGATCAAGAAGAGTGTTTCAGTAGAGAACAATGCAAAGGCATCGAAACAGCCTCATGGAAAGGAGCAAGAGGCGCATGGCTTTCAAGTACTCTAGCATTACAAGAGCATAAAATTGCTAGTTGGAGACTGGCAGAAGGTAAGGCTGTATCACTGACCCAGGGATCGGAATGTAGAGGGCTTTACTACCTAAGCTAAAGAACTCAGAATTTATTTTAGAGGACTTGGGGAATAGGAGTAGCGATTAGACTTGTATTTTTTAAAATATTATTTTAAATTCCGGTAGAGTTAACATATAAAGTTATATTATAGACTTGTATTTAAATAGATCACTCTGACTCCAGTGGTGAAGAGGGGTTCGAAGGAATGATGGTGATGAGATCCAAGGTGAGCTCTGGGCATTTGCAGATCTCCCTAGACAGAGGGAGCAGGATTCACTCTCAAACCAATTAGAGCAATGAGTTCTATCTCATTAGAAGCAAAGCCTGAGTAGAGTAGAGTTCTTCTGAGACACAGCAGGCCTTGCTCCTGGTAAATGGAATAGTAGGCAGGCTGGTTTGGATAAAAAGGGCTCCTCTTATAAAAGTGGCCAGACCACCCCTCTCACTCAGTAAGAATTTCCAGCTTGTGCACTTGAACCTCACAGGCCATAATGGTTCAAATGGGCTGTCATTGATCATTATCATACTCTCCACAAACCTCCAGACAGGCTGACTCGTACTCATTCCTAGTCCCACTCTCAGTCTTGACATCCACGTTTTTATAATTTCCTACCACCCTTCCCTCGATCAACCAAATAATGCCCATCTTTAGGTACTTTCTTAGGACAAATGCTGAAAGGAAGAGGTTTTTCAATAACTTGATCTTCATGCTGAGACTTAAACTGCATGTAATAATCATTGTAGCACTGCTGAGTTCAAGTCCTAAAGAGCAGTCTGTTCCCATAATCAGGCCCCTGAGGTCCTAGATCTGTAAAGAGAAAATTAGGAATCCTGAAGAATCTTATCGTCCAGTGGAAAAATAACACCTTTCTCAGAGAATTTTGTGGTTTCAAAAATACTCAGTGCCTGCATTGTTCCACTGACTCACCATTGTGATCATAGGAGTGCCTGCAGGAGCTCAAGGTCAACATCTTGCTCAAGGTCACCCAGTTGGTAAGACTCCAGAATGTGAACCTAGAACATGGCTCTTATTGCCCTGCTCTGCTCTCCACTTCACACTGGAACAGAATCACTTGACGCAGGATAATCGGAGGAAGGAAGATGGTCAGAGAGATGGAAGGAGGTACTGAGAAAAATGGTAAAGATGGCGGGTTGGGCTTTAGCACCACTACCAGCGCCCTTTTGGAATCTCTACCCTTCCAAGTGGCCCATCTTCTTTCCAGAGAGAAGGGGGGATAAAGGGCCAAGAAAGCACTGACTTCATATTTAATCCATGTGAAACCCCAACATCTATTCAAATTCTAGTCTAGCTTCAAGGCATAGCACAAATCCTTAACCATCCTTTCACCCACGGAGCTCAGAAACACTTACTTTACCCTGGAATCTATCAAAGCAAATGACAGACAACCCAGTGTTTAATGGCATCCTGTCACTTTGTTTACCATTAGTCCTGCCTCATCAACAATGTGAAAATCTCAGCTATCCAGAAAACAAATGCATCAGAGCCCCTGAGTTTTCCAGATAATTGAGGGTTCTTTTCCTAGGCCCAAGCTTTTTAAAAAATATAAACACTTTGGCAAAAAGCACATTTATGGTATATCTTATGTATCTGTCTTTTTAAAGGATGTTAAGTACATCTTTGCCACCCGTTACTGAAGTGTGCCTCATGACTAAGTATCCTCGCACTTAACGTCCTCACACTGTGGAGCCTTTGACTTTTACCTATGTGTTTTTCAAATCTCTCTTCTCTTATTTGCAGAAGTTTTCAGCCATCAGTGTGCCTGTAGTAGCAAACTATTATCTTCCAATTTACTGTGCCTAACGTGCTAGGAGATTGGACATCAAAGAATCATGTTTGCTCGATTTATAAGCAAAGTATGAGGAAACAGATCTCCAGTTAGTGTTAGAAGTACTATTCTCATTATTTAGGCTGGGATCTCTTGACTATTTTCTAAATAGCTAAATTGACTGGATAGCTGAATTCCAGATAAAGGAAATGTTCCAATCCACTAGGTATGGTTTTCTATAACCATTAGGTAATGTTTTGTGTAACTTCCACAGCGTCCAACTCAATGCTGAGAGCCCACAGCAGACACCGAACAAACAGCTTGTTTGATTACACTGTTTTCAAAAGAGTGTCCAACAATGACCAAAAGAGTCTTTGCGCTCGCTGCTATTTTGATTGCCCCTGGGATTGCATGGCATAGTAAAACATGAACTCAGCATGGTTTTAATTTTGCATCCTTGTAAGCTGACTTCGCCTCCTTCTGGAACATGGTTAGGTGTAAGCAACTAACCTTGAATAAAAAAGACAAATTCCAAAGAGACCATGGGTTGAGTAACCTCTGAAATAAATGCCCATCTAAATGAAAGCTAGGTCATTATTAAAATGTGCTTAACTGCATTGAAGACTGTTCTGGTTAACCCCCTTAGAACTACTGAGCTGAGAGAGAGAGAGAGAGAGAGAGAGAGAGAGAGAGAGAGAAATTAAAATGGTATGCCAAACTTGGTCCAGACCGACAATACCTTCTGTGTCAATTTTGTTCGTATTTTGTTTCAACCCTTTGTGGAGAGGATATTGGGAAATATCAAGGAATGGCCATAGAAAAGGAAATAAACTGAAGATATCACATCATTTTATCAAATGTAGAGTATCCGTGAGTTTTGGAAATTATTAAACCTATGCAACCCCTACTACAGTGATGACATTGATGACTTCTGCCCCTTTAAGTGTTTGCCCTCCCCCCCTCTGAATCTTTTCAGCATCTTTGATTTGAGAAGAGCCCTAGAAACCACAGGTTTGATCATCCAAATGCTAAAATCTGGGAACTCTTAATAACTACATGGTTAGACTATCATATTTTTGCCCCGAGGTACTGATTTGAGTCTTCAAGGTGGCATTCCGCATCCTTTCCTACTGAGATCTCATTATGCATGTGTAATTTGAGTAAACAATGAGACTACTGAATTAAATTCCTCCCTTTAAATTAGCTTTAATACAGAAAGGGAGGAGATGGGGTGGTTATTATTACAGAGATCAAGTAATTAATTTTCTAAGTTCTATGAAAGATCGAAAGAAAGAAATCATGCAAATGAATTGGCAAACAATTAGAACAGTGAGCACTCAAATATGTGTATTTATGGAAAAAGGAGATAAAGTGAGTCTCGGTCAGTTCATTAGTCTCATAGAATTTCTCCATGCTGATAAGAGTGACGTATACATGTGACTGAAGTGGTAAATAAAATTTCAGTCAGATGTCGAATAACTGGAATTCAATATGGCTAGATATTGACTTCTTTTAAAAATCACTTTTAGAAAATATATTTTGTGCCATATCATTTTAGGCCAATCTCATATCTAAGAGAAATTGTGTTAATAACCATAATTCTCTCCTCCTATGTTTATGGAAGATTACAGGGTTTTCAACTTGCTTGATAATCCAGAACCAGTACAAGAATCTCAGCTTGGAAATACCATCTTTTTTTTTTAATTTATTATTATTATTATTATTTGCCCAGGGGTACAGGTCTGTGAATCATCAGGCTTACACCTTTCACAACACTCACCATAGCACAAACCCTCCCCAATGTCCATAACCCATCCACCCTATCCCTACCCTCCCACCCCCCAGTATCCCTGTTTGTTTTGTAATTTTGAGATTAGGAGTCTCTTATGGTTTGTCTCCTTCCCCATCTCGTTTCATTATTTTTCCCTCTCTACCCCCCACAACCCCCCACCCTGCCCCTCAAGTTCCTCATATCAGAGAGATCATATGATAATTGTCTCTCTCTGATTGACTTAGGAAATACCATTTTTTTAAAAAAAAAAAGGCTGAAACAAAAATATTCCGAGGTTAAGTTCCCATTAACTAGAAAACGTAACCCACACAAACAGCACAAGCCCTTAATATGTTAGATAATCATGTTTTAGTCATGTTTAAGTATCACTTAAAAATATAAGATACATATAAATGTATGTAGAAAGAAACATCTCTCCAGTTTTGTGCTTCAAATATTCACACACATGCTCTCAAATGCTCCAGCATTAGCATGAGTATCAAAAAATATTACCTACGAGAGGAAACACTGTCTACATATTACTCTTGTAGAAGTTCTGGATTTCTTCCACATGATTTTAAATAATTTAAAACTACAGATCTGGGGCGCCTGGACGGCTCAGTCTGTTAAGTGTCTGCCTTCGGCTCAGGTCATGATCCCAGGGTTTTGGGATGGAGCCCCACATCTGGCTGCCTGCTCGGCTGGAGGCCGCTTCTCCCTCTCCCTGTGCCCCTGCTAGTGCTTCCTCTCTCTCTCTCTCTCTCTCTCTCTCTCTCTCTCTCTCTCNCCCTGTGCCCCTGCTAGTGCTCCCTCTCTCTCTCTCTCTCTCTCTCTCTCTCTCTCTCTCTCTCTCTCTCTCTTACTCACTCTCTCTCAGATAAATAAATAAAATCTTAAAAAAAAAATAAAACTACAGATCTATGAGGATCCAGTCTGAACCCTGGGGCGAGGTTTCTCAACCTCTACACTACTGACATTTTGGACCGGATGATTCTTTGTTGTGACGGTGGCTGTCCTACACATTGTAGGATGTTTAGCAGTGTCCCTGGCCTCTACCCATTTGATGCCAGTAGCTTGTCAATAAGCATGTGATGTTGCCAAATGTTCCGTGGGGACAAAAATCTCTGATTCAAAATAAAAGGAGATTATAGACACGGCATAATAAAAAAGAGACCGATGGCACAGTAATAAAAAGATCCAACATATATAGTAACTAGGAGCCTATGGAGTAGGGACAGAGGAACAAAAAAAGAGAAATGAGTCATAACAAAAGAAAATACTGCTTAATTAAAGAAAAGCCCACGTGAGACTAGAAAGGACTGTCCCTGCCCTGAGAAACACCAAGACATTCTGGTAATGAACTTCAAGGACTACAAATTAAACAAAGAAACAAAACAAGTAAGTAAATAAGAACATCTAGGCATGAAGAGACAAAGAAGAATTTTAGCCTCAGATGTAACCAAATGAACACTAGAAGACCAAGAAAAAAATTTCCTGTCTTTGAGGTCAGTCACCAAAAGGAGTCATTCTTTCCTTGAGCTCCAGAGGTGGAGTCCTGACACAGGGAAGCCTCCACCTTGCTGGACCCCTGCTCTGATTCTGGGCCACAGACGCGGGCAGTACCTAAGCCGGTGCTGCGGTCACTATTCCTAGTGGATGCCGCCTTCCAGGTCCCCCCAGAAGGATGCCCAGTTAGCCGCCATGCTGCCAACAACGTTTTCATTTATGGCAGATGCGTCATTCTAATCTTCAGTAAATGTTAATCTTTACTAAGCTTTTCTCTTCACTCTTTATTAAGATCGAACCGATTTTTGCCACTTAATTAGGCATTCCTGTTTCTTATTTCCTCCTGGTGAACACTGCCCATTTTCCCACCACTTTGTTCATTTTTCAAGTTGGGCTGTAGTCACTTTTTGTGAACTATCAGATGTGCTGAATTCGAGAATGGGCTTCTCCACTGTGTATTTTATCTTTTGAATTTGTTTCTGGTGTTTGGCTGAACCAAAGCTTTTCATTTTAATGTGGTCAAATCCTTCAGACTTTTCCTTTCCAGTCTCCGGGTGTCTCATCTTCCTTAGAAAGGTCTTTCTATCACTCTGGGATTATTATATTCTCAAACATCTAGTTTCTAGGACGGCTGAGGCCCAACGGCTGACAAGGATTCAGAAGCTTCTGACTCAATGATCAGAAGAATCCTGGGAAAAGAATGACATTTTTAAAAGGCTAAAAGCATAAAACATGAAGATTATACAGGCCAAGCAGCAGACAAATGGAAACTCCCTGGGTTTATAAAGAAGCCTTTGTCGAGCTCACCTATAATTTGAATAGACAGCGAGGACACAGAAACATACACTGTGGTCCTGGAGTCAACTACACTGCTTCTTTATATCGGTATATTATAGATGCATGGATGTGCACACACCCATATATACAAAACTTTCAACATCATGATTCAAATCAGGTTTTTCTGAGTGCACAGAAAGAGAAAAAACTCTGACAGAAACCATAATCCTCCCTGATTCGTCATACTTTCAGGTAGCCCACACCCATTTTCCTCATCATTGACTGTGACTCCTAGATCACAAAGTCTCTTGGTTCTGAAATTCTAAAACTATCCACTCAATTCTCTCCCCTTCCAGTGTCATTTGTCCAGAAAAAAACCCCAAATAGAAACTGTGCTCAGCTACCCCCTCCCCCGCCATGATCTCAACCCTGTGCTCTACCTTTCTGGATTAAGTCTCCCTTGATTGATAGAGCCTGGCTATCTGGTTTCAAGAAGCTCAGATCCACCAGTTTATACTCTGGCCCCCAAGCCCCACCCACTCCTGAAGGACCAGGAGCCATTGTGACCTTTCATCTGAGAGTCTCTTACTATGATGCCGGCAGGAGGCACACAGGGATTTCTGCATCACCACTTTAGGGTTCTGCAAATTGCTGGGCACATAATAGATTTATACTAGTAATTATAATAATAATGGCTAACCCTGATTAAGCATGTGCTAAGTGCCTGATGGTACTAAGAACTTCTCATGTACTTCCTTATTTATTCCTCACAAAGGCCTTGTGAAAAAGGTGAGATTCTTATCATCCCCCATTCTTCAGCATAAATGGAAGTCCCAGATCAAAATGTGAATAAAAAAGACCTTTCTACAGGAAGGAGGGGGTCCATTGGTTCACTGCAAAATGAATGGTATGGGAAATAGTTATATGCGGTAAACTGCCTGTCAGGAGTAATGGCAGAATGAGAACACAGACTCTTGCCCAGAACTTTTCAAAATGTCAGTGATTGAAGTTTGCTGTCCACCAAACCCCTTGAAGAGAGCCACCTCCCTTGTGAGGAGGATGAGGTATCCACACAGAAAAAGGAACAGGACGTGAAGTAAAATGAAGGGTAAAGAGATTTAATACTTGCAAATAAGAGAATTCTTGAAGGAAGCGGGGGGAGTGTCAGGATTCCTTCTAAGATAGGTCTCAACAGCCATTACTACTGGTGTTTCCTGGGCCAACGGCCACACCCATGTCATTGTATACATGTGGGAGTGAGGAAAAGAGGGAACACTGACTCTCTCTTCTTGTTTTCATATGGACTAGAAATAATTACTGTGATTTACAAGCTTTTGAAATTTCTTTAACTCTCCCAATATCATCACTGTTTTGTTACTCTTGTTATATATTATTTTTCCTATAGGAAAAACCAGTGAGACCCTCAAAATAAAGTGATGTAGGGTTTTTTTTAATTTAGTTTTGTTAAGTTTTTATTTAAATTTCAGTTAGTTACCATACAGTGTAGTATTAATTTCAAGTGTATGATTTGGTAATTCAACACTTCCATACATCACACTGGTGTTCAGCACAAGTACCCTCCTTCATCCCCATCATCTATCTCACCAACCCCTCACCCATCTCCCCATCAAAATGATTGTTTTGCTGATTTTGGAAGGCAGCAGAAAGGGCCAAGAGGAAAATCCTATACCCTACTTTACATCTGGCCACTGGGTTAATTTTCTATTACCGTGTAACAGATTACCACATATTTAGCAGCTTAACCTGGTTAAATTTTTTATCTCACAGGTTCCATGGGTCAGGAACCCATGTTCCAAATGGGTCCTCACAAGGCTGAAATCAAAACGTTGCCCATCTGGAGGTTCAACGAGAGAAATACCCACTTCCAAGCTCGTTTAGGTGGTTAGAAGAATGTGTTTGTTTGATGCTATACGACTGAAGTCTCCATGTTCTTGCTAGCTATTGGCTGAGGGCCGCTCTCGGGGTTCGGCCATGTAGCAGTCAGTATAGACAACCTACAACAAGGCTGTTTATTTCTTCAAGGCTACCAGGAGCATTTCAGTTTCTTCCTTCACAAAGGGCCCATCTAGCTTTTTTAAGAACTCTCCTGATGAGATAAGACTCAGCCATGAGAGTCTTCCTTTTGATGAACTCAGAATCAACTGATCTGAGGCTTTGACTACATCTGCAAAATCTCTTCACCTTTGTCACATCATGTAACCTAATCAGGAGTGTAAAGTGTGTAAACACCAGGGAGCGGGACCCTTGAGATCATCTCAGAATCCTGCCTATCGCTCCCACGGAACCAGGATGTGCAGGGAGAGAGCACGTCAAACCCCCGACGGATGCAGAGAGAAAGCAGAGACATAAAGGAGGAGGTGGCCTGAGATGAGACAAAGAAGGCACGTGCCCAACAAAAGAGCCCCATTACACTGGCAATGCTTCCCTAGAGTCAGAGGGAGGGAGAGTCGTAGGAAGTGTTGAGTAATCATTGTTTCCAGACGAAGGTTTTCTGCTGTATCTGGCTACTCATGCTGAGAAGAGGAATCACCTCATTGGCTAAGCCCAGACCAAGGAGGGTAGGTCAGATTCACTTTGCATCATAACCCTGACCAACTGGTGCAGTCCTACTGAGGATTCTGACACTGTACTTCTTGGTTCTGCAGGAAGGAATTCTGTGTTTGATTAATGATGTCTGTCATGAACTCTGGCTTGGTGATTAGATGTTGAACAAGTATTGGCCAACCCTGCCTTAAACAGTACACTTTGCTCTAAGAATTCTCAACAAATATTAAACAAGAAGGCAAGTGTTCAGGAATAACCAGTGTATAGGAAAGAGACAACCTTTAGAAGGCAGTTTCTTAGATTTCCCTACCCTAAAACTGTTATTTTCCTACTTAAAAACCTCCAGTGTGAAAGTTGTTGACTTTTAGATCCAATTCCTAAATGGGTCCTTCGGGCTACTAAGTAGATGTAAGAACTTGCAGATCTCAAGGAGTGATGGACTCATAAAACAAAGCCCTTCAATGCCTGAAACTAGTTTTGTAAGAATGTGTTCCTCATCGACTCACCACTATGCCCCCAAAGCAGTAGGTGTCTGATTTCCAAGTGCTGCTCAAAATCCACATAAAGAAGGAGGTATCCCTGTGTAGGATGGAGTGACTTCCTGAAGAGTCAGTGGAGCCACACTCCACTGGACAGAAGTGTAAGGTCACCGCTGAGTCCTAGGCCTCGGCCAAAACTTCTCATTTCAATTAGATCAAGACTCCTGAACATTTTAATATTGGGAACGTTTGCGGTTCCCTGTCAGAGCCATCTCTGCTTTAACATTCCTTGGGGGTGGGCAAGGGAAAGTCACCTCATTTTCACAACTTCACGGCATTTTTTCACATCATGAAAATGCCCTCATGTTTGTCACTCGTACAATAAACAAAAGCAAGAAAGCAAATCCATCTGCAGAACAGTGCCATATGAAGCTAAATTAAAATGCTAATGGGTGAGCACGACACAGAGAAAACAACACACTGCCGAGAGTTAAGGGAACATGGATTTCACGCAGAAGGGTCCTTCGAACCACAGTCTGTACGACCCACTCCATCTGAGGAGCTAGAGACAGCCAAAGTAGGACAGAAGTAGAAACCAAACTTTCAAAGCTCCTAGTCTCCGTTATTGCTCCTTTCAACTCTTTGGCTTGTTTTTTTCTTGGAATGAGGTTATGGGAAGTCTGACGAAAAAGCCCCTGGCAATGCTTTCTTACAGGAAAAAAGTCCCCTTTTGTTCTTGCCTGTCCAACGATTTATGTGATGGCACTACATTGATATAGACAATAAGAAGCAATTACCTTCCAGGTCTGAGCAGGGAGAGAATATGCCAAGATGGACGTGGGAACAAAACCAAGACACTTATTCCTAAGGTACTAGCCAAAATGTATGCCTCTGATATTCTCATCAATACGGAGCCAACTGATTTAGTCTATAGATGTCAGATGCATTAGGAAGGTTCTCATTGCGGTACTCTCCCATAGGTGTATAACTTAGGAACGATACATTGACGAATCAATTTCAAAGATCTCTGGGAGAAAACAGAATTGTATCCAATTCATTCAGGAATAAATAATATGCCTAAAATCTGGAAACAAAATGTAGTTCCATTAAGAAACTCCTGCGGTAATGAAACAGAACACCATATGTAAGATATTCCAAACACCCCTCTCCACAGAAGGACTTAAGAGGTGTGTTGGAAGAAAAGGTCTTAATTCTGTGCTGCTATTCCAAATGCTTCTTTAAAAAAGAAAAAAAAAACCCTCCTATACGTTGTGCATTTATTGAGTACGTCCAAGCCATAAGTGTGCATTGATTCTCTGGTTGCCATGGCAGAGGGAACGGTTTCTATGTTATGATGGTAGTTGCCATATGTTCAGCTTCAAGTCAACTGATTCTATCACAAAAGGAGAAGAGAACAGAGTGGGGGCTGTAGAGCCTCACCTCTCCCAAGATTCTGGTTAGCACTGAGATGTCACATGAGCCTCTGTTCCGGGCCTGACACTGACCTTGTGCCACAGCGGTGGCTTCTAAGCAAGCACATTTGCAAAGGATTCTTATACACAGGCCACAACTCTAGGAGCCTGACCAGGAGCTAACCCCCAAAAAGTACTTAAAACTTGCAAAACGGGAGCGCCTGGGTGGCTCAGTGGGTTAAAGCCTCTGCCTTCGGCTCAGGTCATGATCTCAGGGTCCTGGGATCGAGGCCCGCATCGGGCTCCCTGCTCAGTGGGGAGCCTGCTTCCTCCTCTCTGTCTGCCTGCCTCTCTGCCTACTTGTGATCTGATCTCTCTCTCTGTCAAGTAAATACAAAAAACAAAAAGCAAAAACAAAAAAAACTTGCAAAACGGCCCAGGAGGTGATCTAGAAAAGATAGCCAAAAGGGGACACATTCTTTAGGGGGGCAAGTAGAGCAGGTGGGGAGCTGGACTGGACAAATGCAGAACGAATGTGGGAATTAGGGACTACACGTAGAATCCAGAAGTATTTATCAGAGGAGATCGATCCGGAATGAGTCCTAGAATTAGAAGGTGTCTGGACCCTTCGAACCCACATCTCAGAGGCTGGGTTGGGCACTTTCTTGCTCAAACCCCTTCTCCTTAAAGAAGTCCAGGCTGGCTGTTTCAGTGTTTGACACTGGTCTGGCTCAATGTAACAACCATGGATGTGGCTATGTGGCCAATTAGGATGTGGCTATGTCCACAGTCGGAACACTAATGAGTGTTTTGAGTGTCTAAGAGCTTAGTTTTTGGTATTCTTCCAGGGTCCTGAGAGTAAATGGGCTATTCGCTGCTAGAGGAATTTATTTGTTTCTGGAACTCTATGGTATGCATTATTAAATCCCTGCAGCAGCAATCTAAATGATCCTTGAAGGATCCAGAGCCCTTCCAAAACAACCCAACTACAAGGAAAGGACTCCTGGCACTGAGATATATGGCCCCAGTGGCCTTTTTTAACGACTTAATATTTTCTTTACTCTAGAAATTCATAAGAATCTTAGAAATAGCAGAGTACACCTTGGCATCTACACTACTTTTTTTGTCTTTATCATCGTGCAATTATGTGCTGGGTACTTCCTAAGTAGACACCATGCTAGGGTTTTCATTTCTTCATCAAATCAATGAAGAAAAGACAGCCCACTAAACAAATGAGCAAAGGACTTGAATAGACACTTCACAAAAAAACTGCAGACAGCCAGCTGACAAATGAAAGATATGCTTAATCTCACTGATAATCAGAGAAATGCAAATTGAAACTATAGGAAGATAGCACTACACACCCACCAGATTGGCTCAAATTTAAAAGCCTGGCAATGTCAAGTCTTGATGGAGATGTGGTACATCTGGAACTCTCACTAGTAGGAACGCAAACTGGTAATACCACTTTGGAAAACAGCTGGCCATTATCCAATAAAAGTGAAGAAATGCAAATATATGACCTCACAGTCATACTCTAAAGGATGTGTTCCAGAGATAACAATTGTATATGTACACCAACGAGAATGCTCACAGAGACACTGCTTGGAATAGCCCCACATAGAAATTTCCCAAAAGTCTGTGAATGTTAGAATGGATAAATAAAGCTATTTCCCATAGAAGGTTATCTAGCATTTAAAATGAAGAAATTCCAAGGGTGCCTGGGTGGCTCAGTCAGTTATGAGTCTGTGTTCGGTTCAGGTCATGATCCCAGGGTCCTGGGATTGAGTCCCCGCATTGGGCTCCCCACTCAGCGAGGAGTCTGCATCTCCCTCTGCCCCTCCCCACCCTGCTCATGCTTGCTTGCTCGCTCTTCTCTCACAAAAATAATCTTTAAAAAATAAAACAAAATGAACAAACTCCAGCTAAACTTGAAGACACAGTTGTCATGTAGGCACATACACGGACGGATGCTTGATCTAGGACGATGGCCAGACAGATTCTTATTTGTTGTACGTACACACACATACACACACATGCACACACATGCACACACTTTATTCTCCAGTAAGCTATATTTCAGAAGAAAAAAAAAGTTTAAAGAAAACTTGGTATCCAACAGGTGCCTCAAGTAGAAAGTAATAATAGTTTGTTTTTGTGAAGACTTCATCCCAAAGCTTGGAATGTAATGCAAATAAATCTTAGCAGCATTCTCCATTTTTCTATTTCAACCTTTCTTGGAGTTGCCTGTATTGTCTACCTAGCAACTCTTTGGGATAATGAGTTTCACAGAGACACACGCGAAGACAAACCGTAAGGCGGCCAGAAGAAGAGTTCAGAGAGCTAGGGTTCTTTAGGAAGGAAAAAAAAAGAATCTTCATCCTTCTTCTGCAAGGGGGCAGGGACTCGCGTAGAGAATCCTCATCAAACTATGTGTTTCCTCTGATGAGCTCTTGTTATGATAATTATTATCACTCCAAAGATGTTGATAATTATATTTAGACAGTTTTTAAAGCAATATTGTATAATATTTTCCTCCATTTAACACCAGCGTCAGAGCTGATGAATATTCAGTCAGATGAAAGGCAGGGCTGCTGGTTTGTCCACAAAGTGTTCCCATCAACCGTGTAAGTGAGTTTTATAATGTGTACATTATAGTCGGAGGGGAAACATACTCTTTTGGAAAGGACCGATACTTGGCACATAATCAGTTCCCATTGAATTTAAATGACTTTTGGTCCTACACCGATGCTGATAAAATACTTCAAATGTACAGAATATTAACCAAATGTTTATATTAAACAACTCCTTTCAGGTGAAAATGCGCTCGGTGAAGCGTAGCTCCCTGGAGCAAGTTAGTGAATATTAATGTTCGGCAGATCATAAGGAGCTACAAGTTCTCCAATGTAAGAAGCCGAGGGGGAGATAAAAGAGCAAGGTTGGTGGATGGGCCATGCCAGGGGAAGGTGCAATCACATTGGACATCACCTCATTGAGATGGAAATGGAGTTTGAAGTACATGCAGCCGGGGCTGCCAGGAACTAGGAAGCAAATGCGGGCTGGGAACGAAGAGCACCAGGCTCTGGTCTGTGCTTCCAGATTCCACATGCTGCAGACCTCGGCTGGTCTCACACCTGCCTGGGGCCCCACTGGCAGACAGATTTACAGGACGCACCTCATAATTAATACCAGCCAATTGCCAGTTAATCATGGGCCCTGATTTTGGGTAAGTGAAGGCTGCTTATCAGAAGCAGCATTCAGACTTAATATTAAGTATTACGGTATTTCAAATCTGCCAAAGCACCCTGTCCATTTCCAATTATCATTGTTTATCTGCAGGTTTCAGGAAATCACGTGTCTTGTATGGGACACATACATATGTAGCATCTGGTAACGAGACACATATTTCAGAAGGAAGACAGCTTTTATCAACTGGGCTGGAGATTGAAATGAACATTCTGCATATCTGGTGGTGGGGAAAAGGCCCTATTTGGAAACATCAGGTCCAGGGCACTGCCCAGCGCTGACTAGGATGTTAGTGGGGAATTTGGTCCACTAGCCCCACTCTGGACTTCCACTCCCTTATCCATAAAATGAGAATATTAATGTTTCAGTGTGAAGTGCTTTGAGCTACTTGGGAGAACCGTCTCTATAAGCAGAAGGTAGTATGTTTTTAACCGAGTGTTAATAATGCTTACAAGTTCAACACATGTTTAAGTTCTTTTGTTGTGATGGTTATAATCAAATTATATTTCCAGCAGCTACGTTTAAAATTAGTAAGGCTAAATCTTCTCAGATTTATTCAAGTTCAGAATGACTACAGGGAGAGGGAAACACATTATTGTTCTCATCTTATATAGATCACAGAATTTCAGCTCTGCAAAATCTCTTTCAAGATGACTCTGTATCATGACCTTGGTGATGTCTCTCCTCTAAATTATTCTAAAATGTTGACTTTCTCTAATTTTCAAACACCATTTCCAGGAAAGCAGAGTAGAGAACTTTCCCTGAAATTAAACTCAAATATCTCCAATGATACCTTACATCTACATGAAGATTCAGAAGCTTGCAGGCCCAGACTCCCTAGGATGCTCTCATCCAGTGGCTGAGCTTAGCTGATGAAGTGGAGGATGGAGCCCAGAGATGGTCTCTGGCTTCCCTACTATGTTAAATTCACCTTTGGCCATTCAGATCCTAACCAAGTGCCCACAATGTCTTTGGCCTCTGCTTGGTTGCAAGGTAGATATAAAAGACAATCATGGACAAACACGAATGCCAACGTGAAGTGAGAGTAGAAAACCAAAGAAGAGTAAGATTCCTCCTTCTACTCTAAGAGTTTACAGTCCAGCTGAGAAGAGACATTCAAAAGACATGCAACAGTTTAATCACAAGATAAGACAACACGAACACTGTCACCAGGCCAGACAAAATGAATTCCAAACTTACGGGAGTAGACCAGTGTTTCCCAATGCCTGGAAAAGCATTAATCCCACAAATGGGCCCTACTTAATAAGCAAGTAAGTAAAGTTTCTGGGATCAAATACGTTTGAGGCACACACAGCCACCTGTCCCAAGACATAGTGACATTTCAGTGCTCTGAGAAGACTCCCAGTAAGGGAACCTATGGAATAACATCCAGGCTTGTGTTTTTCAGACTAATTGGATCCTAAGACCTTTTCAAGGGTTTCAACAGACTTGTCCTTTTCCTAACTCATCTCTAGGACCCCAAACTCCAGCCATACTTGTAAATTCTCCAGTATCTCTACATCTCTGGCCCTAAGGGCAATGTCCAGCATGTGATTCATTATATCCTCGTGCTGAGTGAATACGTAAACTGCTGTGCACTGTCGAGGACTTAGAGGCTCACTAAGCCATAATCTCTGTCCTTTAGGAGAGCCTCTCAAGTGTTAATGTTTATACAAATTCACCTGATGATACTGTTAAAATGAGTTTCTGATACAGTATATCTGGGGCAGAGGCTGATGGTCTGATTTTCTAACAAGCTCGAAGGTGAAGCCAATGCTGCCGGGCCTCACACTTTAAGGCCGCAGGGAGGTAGGAACTCACTCAGGCAAGGGCCAGAGACCTTGAAAGGATGTATTTTCACCACAAATCCAGGACAAAGTGCTATAGGAACAGCAGGGAGGACATGATTTACTCTGCCTGGGTAGGGAGGCAGTGGGGGAGGGCCTTGTAAATGTCATGAGGAGCGGCCGCTCCAGGTGAGCTGGCAAGAGTGAGTAGCGTTTTTGCAGGTAAAGGAAGGAAGGACACGTGGGTTGAGCGAACAGCATGAACTACATGACAGAGAAGAGCACAGTGTATGGTAGGTTCAGGTAGCAGTAAGGGGAGGGGCTGTAGATGGTACTTTGGGGTACAGGCGGGAGTAGAGGGGACAGCAGGCGTCAAGCCCAGAAGGGCTGTTGGACTGGATCGGGGAAAGCATTGCATTTTAAAAGTCCAAACGTTTAATGGTGAGATTCGAGAACTGATAAACCGTTGAGAGAGAAATCCTAGTGGGTGAGTGTGGCCTTTGCACTCCCCCTTCCACTGAGCCACGTGGACGTCACTGAGCCAAGGTGGACGTCGTCTGCTCCTGGATTTAGCTCTGCTTTCAGATTTTAATGGGACGTCAGAGAGGTTTTCAAAATCCCACGATTGATAGAGCATAATCAATCCCTTTCACCGGTTGGAGATTAAGCTGTTTTTTAAAAAGCACTTAGCATTTCAAGGGTGCTTTTACAGGCATCTCCACAAATCTAGGAAGCTACGAACTTTATTTAGCAGTTACAGACAAGACTACTACTGCTTACAGGATTGTATTCTTCCATTCTGTTTCAGATTTCAGTCCAGCTGTTCAGGGATCTTTTATTTTAGAAACTGGAAAACCAGGGCTATTAATAGAGTCAGGCAGCCAATTTAAATCTGATAATGTGCTGACACTTGGCTGCATACTTCAGCACAGATGCCCATGTGTACAATGTGTATTTATTTCTGTACAAATGTGTACATGCATATGGATAAATAATTGCAAATACTATGAAGTTGACACTTGATATTCCACAGGGCCACCTGAGAGTTGTTCTCTGCCTCCTAAATAGGACACTCTTTGACATGTGAACATCATTTAGAAGATACATTTAACCTGTAGGCTCAGGAGTCATGAAGATTAGAAGTACACACACAACCCCTCCTCTGGGTGGAAAAGAGATCCGCAGAAAACCACAACCTTCTAGCTAAACTCCCCTTTACTTTGCCTCCCATACCTTTCCCTATAGTCAAACTACTCACTATTGACCATACATGTCCAGCAATTTCCTTCTTCTTCTCGCTCATATTATTCCTTCTACCATTAAGAGTTTGGGCTTTGGGGTTATGGTTCAAGTTCGAGCTCTGTCATTTTCCAGCTGTGCGATTTAGAGAAAATTTCTTACTAAACAGAGCTGGTCCCTCATGTGTACAGTGACAACAGTCACCGCACTTACATCAAAGGACTGCTGTAAGGATCAAATGAGAGAACGCAGGTGAATACTCATCGGATCAGTGGCTGCCTGGAGTGAGGTCTGGGGTGTTGCTCAGATGGGGCACCAGGAAACTTACTAAGGTGATAAACATACTGTATATCTTGATGGAAGAGGGGGTTACAGTGGACTATTTTTTCCTGTCTAATAAATGGGAGTAATTATTATAATTCCCTCTTCTCTACATCTAAATACTATCCATTTTTCAAAGTTTACCTCAGACACCATCTCCTCCATGAAGCCTGTGATAGTTTCCCCAATCAGATGGAATCCGTTTTTACTTTGAACTAACATTCCTTCATCTGCACTTCTAAAACTCTTAGAATCTCCCTGGTGTTCAGGACTAGCTCTTTGTATGTATCTTGCATTTTCATGACTAGATGGTTAGCCCCTTGATGAGGCGCATCTGTGTGGTCTTGAGATTCCGCACCGCACACAGAGTCAGACACTCTTCATCCTTCCATTAAGTCATAGTGGAAAGAGTGAATTCAATGTAAGCCTACTTGTGAGATACACAAGACTGCCTTGAACCCCATTCCAGAATGTCAACCCACTCAAAGTCCTCCTCAAGATTTCCACAATTATAGTTTCCCTCTGGCTTTGGCTATTGCTTGCATTATGTTGACTGTGTTACCTTGATCCAGTCATGAAATTCTGGACTCTCCTTCTCCTCCCTCTCAGGAGCAAAAAATAAAAACAAAAAACAAAAGCAAAACAAAACAAAACAAATACCTTGCTTTTTCTCAGAGAAGTTCAGCCATTATCTTACTTGATCAAGTCCCAGCCCAACTCCTATGGTCTCAGCATCTCATCTTGAATCCTAGCACTTCCTGTTGTTATTCTCCCATATCAAGCAGCTTCCTTCTCAAAAAGAATTTTGGTGGCAGCAATGAAGATAATTTTCACCTCTGTCACAGAATATCCAGACAGGGGGAAGAATGAAATTTTGAAAACCACGAGGAAAGACCAATGACTCCTCAAAAAAGATCATAATGAGGAAATGATGGCTGAGGAGTCTACATCCTACAACATTCCCCTTACTTGCTACCAGCAGCAACACCATACTGGAAGCACCATCATGAGGAGAAGACATGGGAGCCTGGAGTTGAAAACAGCTGAGTTGTTCCAACAATCTTTTAGTTTGTGAACATAAGACAGAAGTCAAAATAAATTATTTTTATCTTGTGTTTAGAAGAGTCTCTTCTAAGACTTTGCAAATGACTGAAAGAAAGAGGAATATATATGTCTGACAGGAAGGATTTGTCTAGAACAGCTGGGCATGAGAAGATAGGTTAGTCATATCCAGGAGACCTGTAAATTGGGTACAGCAGTGTAAACAGTGCCCTGGACATGAAAGAGTGTTAACTGGAATATTCTCTGCTGTTTTCCTGAACCTGAAAATGGAGCAGCCATCCCTTGAGGAAGTATCCACTTCTATTAAAGGCTGGCAAGATAAACCTGTGTCTTTTTCAACATGGGTCATTCCAAATTGGTCTGTGTTTATTAAATTTAATTTGATAACTCTTTAACTAAATACATAATATTGTATGCACACCATACATACTGCACTGCATAATACACAGTGCATAAAACGACACTGCATAAAACACAGAATGTAGTCAGGAAATGACGCAAACTTAAAGCCAGTAGTTCCCAACCTTCACTGCCCAATAGAATCACCTAAGGGCTTTGACACCCTTGATTCCCAAGTCATGCTTCAGATCAATTAATCAAAACCTAGAGATGTTACCAGGCCATAAGTAGTTTTTTTTTTTAACATGACTCAGTATTAAGAAAACAATTCCAAAACTTGGAAATAAGCAACAGGATAACAACATAGCCTCTCAACATCATGGTAGAGCAACTGTTTAACCCCAAAGACTATCTAAGTCTTTAGGGTGACATATCTTCATTTAATTTCATATTTACTAAGATATTTCACAACTCTGTAAGAATAGATATTGCCTTGTAGAACAGTGGTTCCCAAACCTTGATACATAACAGAGTTACCGAGAAAGCTAATGAAGTATACAGAAGCCCAGGCTTATTAAAGTAGAACAGGGTTTGGGTTTCTGTAATTTTAGCAAGTTCCCAGGTGATTCTGACACACATCCAAATTTGACAACCTCTGTTGTAGAAGTCTGATGGCAATGCTATAGATTTTGGTCCATTAACAATGTAAACACATTTTTCCAGGAGAGATGCTAATAATTTCTGCCCAATTTGAAGATTATAGGGTTGTGGGGGTTTTTTTGGCTCCATAAGACATTAAACAATTTTATATCTAACCTAGCAATCTTATACAAGCATTTTTTCAGGACCTGTATCTATTTGACCTTTCTAATTCTCTTTGAACGTATCCTGCTGGTTCTTTCATTAAATGAATCAAATGAGTCTTTGGCAAGTACTGACTGCATATTTGTATGAAAGTCAAGTTTTCAACTTTGGAAATTATACTTTGACACCAGGTGATCCAATGTGCCTCCAAGACTGAGATTCACAGCCATAGATAGACGCCAAATCCTGGGAAGCATCCAAAAAGAAAGCACTGTTTTCTCTACACCAAATATAATAAGCTAATTATTCCTGTAAGTCTTTCATGAATCACACCTCATAATAATAAAATTAATATTTATTGAGTGTTTACTATTGCCAAGCACTATTCTAAGAGCTTTGGATGCACTACTAACTCTTTTAATCATTACACAACCCTAACAGATAGGTACCCTCTTCTTAATTAATCTCAAGTTTACAGACGAGAAAACTGGGGCACAAAAAGGTTAAGGAACTTGTCCATAGTCTCTCAAATGATAAAAGACCGAGCTTATATTCACACCAAGAGAATGGAAACAACATACTTGGTTCTGCCTATGCCCTTCATGGCTAAGTCAGACCACTCTTCAAAAAGGAATTGGAAAGATCCCATCTTGACGGTCATTTACCCAGATTCATGGAAGCCCTCATTTGGCTACCTGAATTATTTAAAAAATCAAGGCAAACCAAAAATTCATACTCTTACCATTGGCTTTCTTTGGCAAGGCTATCACATACCCTTTCATTGTTTTCCCAGCCCACTACTAGGAATCATCTTCAAAAAGGCAGGTATCTAACATCTCAATGTGAGTATCTTGTAAACAAATTAGATTATAAGCCTAATAGAAACCTCAGTTGTATCCAAGAGGAGATATTTGATATGTTTGGAAATTTAAAACCCTTGTCATGTAATTCTGTGGATTCCCTAAGTACAATAATAAAAATATAAAAATAAAAAGGAGAAATATTTTAAATTTCCTCCTAATTTAAACTCACACCCAAGTCAACATTTGGGCAGGTCCATCAAAAAGCACTTGGTGAGAAATCATCTGTGCACTAAGTGCTTTTTTTCCTACCATGAGCAAAGGTCTGAATTGTAAGTAATATTGGCAAGAACAAGCTATAAGTTAAGATGCAAATCCAAATCGAGTGTGCGGTGTTCTGGCTTCAAGCCTGGTAATTGAATTTCCAGTTTATTATCCTTAATGTTTTTTAATGTGAGTTTGCAATTCAAGTCAAAATGGAAAGCTGCTCCTCCAAATCTTTCCCCTGAAGCACTTCCAGGAACAATTTCTTTTCAAAATCAAGAAATGGTTTTGGGTCAGAAGTGCACTTTAACTTTTTCAGACTCTAGGAAAGTCTGTTCTAAGGATGCACGAAACCGTGGGTCTGAAGGCCACTAAGCTGGAGACCAGGGATTCTAGAATCTGAACCTGGCACTGGAGCTTCTTAGGGAAATAGAAGAGCTAAATACTGTTAGCTGGTTAAGACGCCATGTCACAGCTGGGAATTTCAAGGGATGTGGCGTTGACATCTAGGGCCATACACGGTAGGTAGGGAATAGGTTTCAAATGAAATCCTCCTGCTTCATCATACTTGGTTTATCCACACCGCAAAAGCCTGAGCCTTTTGGTTTTAACAGCCAGGCCTTATCAAGAACCCACTCTCACTTTTCTTTTTCCTAAAACTAGCCTTGAATCAAGGCTGAGGGCTACATTGCTTTGAACTAATCTTCTTAATGGAGAATGAGGTTTAAAGGTGTTAGCTAGCTTATTGTGATGATAGTAACAAAAACAATAACTATAAACACAACCTAATGAGGTTTTACCATGTTGCAAGTTATATTCAACTCTATGCATTATTTATTATATTAGGTAACTTCCATAATGGGTTGAAAAGATAGGTTATCATCCCCCAGTTTCATATAGGAAAACTGAGGTTTAGAGAGTTCAAGTAATTTTCCCAAGGTGATATAACTAGAATGGAAGCTTAGCTGATATTTACACCCAAATCTCTCTGCTCTGAAGCTTGTGCTCTTTATTACTAAACTAAGGGACTGTATACTTTCATTTTTCTTTAAGCATCATTTAAATATTCATGTGTGTATACATGTGTATGTTTGTGTGTTTGTGTGTGTAAAAAAGAGTATGAAGAAGAAAGCAAAACTGTCCCATAAGCCCATTGCCTACACATGTACATAGTATAAAAATCCAAATATGCTAACAGCAGAAGATGAAAATTAAAAGCTTTCCCTAGTCTCTGTCCCCAAAGGTCACCATTTGTATACTTCCTTATATATCCTACCAAGAAAAAATATTCTGCATTGCCTTGTGAAATGTATACATATGTCCTCCTCCAATTCGTTTGTTTTGTTTATTTCTCCTCCATATTATCCTCCTCCCTTCATGGGACAATGCAATATAAACTGACATGTCCGGGCGCCTGGGTGGCTCAGTGGGTTAGGGCCTCTGCTTTCGGCTCAGGTCATGATCTCAGGGTCCTGGGATCGAGGCCCGCATCGGGCTTCCGGCTCAGCGGGGAGCCTGCTTCCCCCTCTCTCTCTCTGCCTGCCTCTCTGCCTCCTTGTGATCTCTCTCCCTCTGTGAAATAAATATAAAATAAATAAAATCTTAAACTGACATGTCCTTGCTTTTTTTTTTATATATCACATCTTGATGTTCTTTCCATATCAGTATGTGTGTGTGTGTGTGTGTATTTTTTTCAACAACCGCTTAGTAATCCATTAATTTACGTAACTAGCTCCCAAGTATGTTAATTCAGATTATACCCTTTTTTGTAAGGAAAAGTTTAGTATATGAATATAGTATAATGAATATTTTTATGCATATATGTTGACATATCCACAGAATAGATAGCAGTCAGATTTTGTTAGTGAGGGCTCATGTGCATTGTTTAAAATTCCTGTAGACATTGCCAAATTTCCCTCTGAAGAGGCTGCATCAATTTGCCTTCCCAGTGACAGACTGTGAGTGGTGTTCTTTACTGTGTCCGCTTACTTTCATGTCCGTGTCACTTGATGCTCCCACCAACATTATGTGGCAGGTAGAATATGGGTGTCACTCCTGCTTCTAGCATGAGTCAAGGCTACAACCCAGATGTTCTTATTCTAATTACGGAAACCTTTCCCCAGAAAAATTGCACTTTAAAGATGAAAAGATAAATAAAAGGTCAGCATCTTCTGTTTCTACCTTTGACAGATGAAGAGAACAAAGGCAACTGGGACCTTTGTGGTTCAGGGATCTGGGATAAGGACTTTAACCAAGTTTGGAACCTCCTAAAATACCACTCACTTAGAATTTGGGACTGAGCCATGACCTTCTATTGTTCAAAGGCATTTTCCTTTGTAATAATTCCATGGAAAGAAAAATGACTTGAAAGTTGTATTTATTAAACAGCCCCAAAGGCATTTGAACATCAATTTACATTTTTCTCTTTTATAGAAAATAAAAACACAGTTAAGTGTAAATGAATGTCAAACATATGGTTTACATTTCCTTTAAGATGCATGTGGCTTTAAAAACTAATGGAAATACCTTAGGAGAAACACACTCCACAATACTGTGAACCTAAGATATGTAGAACATTTGAAGCGGGCCAACATGGCAAGGCGGTTCTTGTAGAAGTGATCTTCTGACCCCTCACATGAGATTTCAGAGAAACAGTCAGCTCTCTGAACTCCCGTTCGGGCTCATGACTTAAAGGGATATTATCAAGATACTTCAAAGTTAAGAAGGTCTTTACTATTACTCCCCATCCATTTTATGAACACCAATTCTGTTCTGGGAATCAGAGATAAGAAAACAAATAAGAGACAACCCTTCCTCAGGGAGCTGAAGTTCTTGTGAGGAAACCAGACAAGAGAAGAGAAAATAAAAATGGGGTCAATGGAGTATAACATAGTCAGGTCAGTACAAAGAAGGACATTCACCCTGCTTTGTGTCGGGGGAGGGGGAGGGAAGATATCCTAATGCAGAAAAACATCTACTTAAGAGATCTGGAGGATGAGTAGGAGTAGCTGGCCAAAGAATTTGCTGAAGCCATCACAGCACAGAGAGCAGTGTGCACAAGGGCACAGGCATGGGGGGCGTGGTTCTGCAGAAAATCACGGTAGTTCCACTTGCCTGTAATGTAGGAAACGATGCTAGTTCCAATCACTGGAATACAGAATAGACCATTTCTATTGGGGAGCAGGGGGGAGCAGTTATTAAGAAGGCCAGACAAGGGCGCCTAGGTGGCTCGGTGGGTTAAAGCCTCTGTCTTCAGCTCAGGTGATGATCTCAGGGTCCTGGGATCGAGGCCCGCATGGGGCTCCCTGCTCAGCAGGGAGCCTACTTCCTCCTCTCTCTCTGCCTGCCTCTCAGCCTACTTGTGATCTCTCTCTCTCTCTCTCTCTGTCAAATAAATAAATAAATAAAATCTTTAAAAAAAAAAAAAAGAAGAAGGTCAGACAACAAGCAGGTGTCAGTCAGACCATGCTACAGTGTTTGAACTCCACTAGGAAGAACCAATAAAGGGTTTAAGGAAAACATTTGAGGTTTTAGATTATTCTGTCCTATGTTTGGAAAACAGATTTAAAAAGAGCGGTATTGGAGATAAGGAGGTCATTTAGGGTGTTGTTGCTGAAATTCCATGAGACATGATGAAGACCCAGACTAAGGGGTTAGCAGTGAGGATAGAGAGAAATGGATGGACACAAAAGGTTAAGACAGAATCTCAGAAAGATATTTTAAGTGCAAAAAATCAAACTGCTGAATAATATTTATAAATGATATTAAAATAATTGATTGTATTATTTATAAATATTTACCTTTTTCCACTGTTGAGCACATTTTACTAATTAATTTTTTATTCATTCGAATTTTTATTTAAATCCTAGTTTGTTAACATACAGTGCAATATTGCTTTCAGAAGTAGAATTCGGTGATTCATCCCTTATATACAACACCCAGTGCTCAACGTGACAAGTATCCTCCTTAATCCCCATCACCCACCCATCTAGCCCTCCCCCACCCACCTCCCTCCAACAAGTTTGCTCAGTTTGTTCTCTATCCTTAAGAGTCTCTTACGGTTTGTTTCCCTCTCTCTTTTTTCTCCCTCCCATATGTTCATCTGTACTGTTTCTTAAATTTCACATATGGGTGAAATTATACAGTATTAGTCTTTCACTGAGTTATTTCGCTTAGCATAATAAACTCTAGCTCCATCCACATCATTGAGAATGGCAAGATTACATTCTTTTTCGTGGCTGATTAACCCACTGAGCCACCCAGGTGCCCTTCGTGGCTGATTAATAATCCATTGTGCATATATACCACATCTTTATCCATTCATCAATTGATGGACATTGCAGCTGTTTCCATAGCTTGGCTATTGTTGATAATGCTGCTATGAACATCCGGTGCGTGGACCCCTTTGAATCTGCATATTTGTACCCTTTGGGTAAACACCTAATAATGCAATTAACTTTTTGTGGAACCTCCATACCATTTTCTAGAGTTTGCATTCCCACCAACAGTGGGAGGGTACACAACCCCTGCCAAGAGGGTTCTCCCTTTTCCACATCCTTGCCAACATCTGTTTTCTCCTGTTGTTAATTTTAGCTATTCTGACAGGTGTGAGGTGGTATCTCATCATGGTTTGATCTGTATTTCCCTGATGAGTGATGTTGAGCATCTTTTCATGTGTCTGTTAGCCATCTGGATATCTTCTTTGGAACTGTCTATTTATGTCTTCTGCCCATTTCTAAACTGGATTATTTTGTTTTTTGGGTGTTGAGTTTGATAAGTTCTTTATAGATTTTGGATACTAACCCCTTATCAGGTATGTCATTTGCAAATATCTTCTCCCATTCTGTAGACTAGCTTTTAGTTTTGTTGATTTTCCTTTGCTGTGCAGAAGCCTTTTATCTTGGTGAAGTCCCAATAGTTCATTTTTGCTTTTGTTTCCCTTCCCTCCAGCAATTTGTCTCATAATAAGTTGTTAAGGTCGAGGTCAAAGAGATGGCTGCCTGTGTTTTCTTCCAGGATTTTGACGGTTTCCTGTCTCACAGTTAAGTCTTTCATTCATTTAGGATTTAGTTTTGTGTATGGTGTAAGGAAGTGATCCAGTTTCGTTCTTCTATACAATGCTGTCCAGTTTTCCCAGCACCATTTGTTGAAGAGACTGTCTTTTTTTCCATTCGATATTCTTTCCTGCTTTGTCGAAGATTAGTTGATCACAGAGTTGTGGGTTCATTTCTGGGTTTTCTGTCCTGTGCTATTGATCTGTGTGTCTGTTTTGTGCCTGTACCATACTGTCTCAATGACTATAGCTTTGCAATAGAGCTTGAAGTCCGGAATTGTGATGCCTCCAGCTTTGCTTTAATCTTTCAGGATTGCTTTGGCTATTTGGGGTCTTTTGTGGTTCCATACTAATTTTAGGATTGTTTGTTTTCTAATTCTGTGAAAAATGCTGGTGGTATTTTGATAAGGACTGCATTCAATGTGTAGACTGCTTTGGGTCGTATGGACAAATATAAACACTTACATTAGTAGTAGATACAGACAAGCATGCCTAGAGATACCTACATCAGGAAAAATGTAGAAGTCAAGAGTAGGTATTAAAAAGCCATCAACAATGAATGGTTAAACCATTTATTTAGTTCTTCAACCTCTATACCACTGACATTTGGGGACAGATGGTTTTTCGTTGGGGAGAAGTGTCCTGTGCATGACAAGTTATGTAGCAGCATCCCCGGCCTCTACACACGGGACATGAGTAACACCTCCCCGAGTCATAACCATCAAAAATGTCTCACAATTTGGCAATGTGTCCTGGGAGCCGGAGCAGGCAAAAACACCCTTGGTCAAGAATTACTAGTTTAGTAGACGGGCGTTCCTTACATTATTCCTTATACTTTTCTTTTTAAAAAAATGTATTTCATTATAAATGGGGTGGGGGAGAATACTCCTTCAGCAAGGATTTCAATCAACTGTAGCATGTGCTTGGCACTGAGCTATCAAGATGCATAAAATGGAACCCTGTCTCCAAGCAGTCTATGTCTAACCAGACATTTTATTTTTTTTTTAATTTTATTTTTATTCTTTGCCCAAGGGGTACAGGTCTGTGAATCATCAGGCTTACATCTTTCACAGCATTCACCAAAGCACAAACCCTCCCCAATGTCCATAACCCATCCACCCTATCCCTACCCTCCCACCCCCCAGTAACCCTCAGTTTGTTTTATGAGATTAGAAGTCTCTTATGGTTTGTCTCCTTCCCCATCCCATCTTGTTTCATTATTTTTCCCTCCCTACCCCCCACAACCCCCCACCCTGCCCCTCAAGTTCCTCATATCAGAGAGATCATATGATAATTGTCTTTCTCTGATTGACTTATTTCGCTCAGCATAATACCCTCCAGTTCCATCCATGTCGTTGCGAATGGCAAGATTTCGTTTCTTTTGATAGCTGCATAATATTCCATTGTATATATATACCACATCTTCTTTATCCATTCATCTGTTGATGGACATCTAGGTTCTTTCCATAGTTTGGCTATTGTGGACATTGCTGCTATAAACATTCGGGTGCACGTGCCCCTGAGGATCACTACCTTTGTGTCTTTAGGATAAATACCCAGTAGTGCGATTGCTGGGTCGTAGGGTAGCTCCATTTTCAACTTTTTGAGGAATCTCCATACTGTTTTCCAGAGTGGCTGCACCAGCTTGCATTCCCACCAACAGTGTAGGAGGGTTCCCCTTTCTCCGCAACCTCGCCAACATCTGTCGTTTCCTGACTTGTTGATTTTAGCCATTCTGACTGGTGTAAGGTGGTATCTCGCTGTTAACCAGACATTTTAATGTGGAAGTGAAGAAGCCTTTGTGTGGGACAGATCAAGACCTAAAGATGGATCTGAGACAGATCTAGGACAGATCTAAGGACAGCTCCTAACTCTCCCACATGAGTTGTGAGAATTTCAGTTTTCTCCTCTCCAAAGTGAGTATTTTTCTTAAAAAATCCAGGTGTTACCTCCTGGTAACCTCCGAAACACAGTAAGCACACAATAAAGAGTAGGAATGATACCATTTGTTGTTGTTTTCATCATGATTCGTAAGTACATACTGACGATCCAAGATAGTGTTGACAACATCCTCTCTGCTCCCCCGCCCCACCATCGCGGGTCTGCCATTTCTCTGGTGGCCATGAGGGATAGGAGAGAAGTTCATTCCTAGCCATTGCCTGTCAGGTCGTCCCACCTCAGTGCAGATGACAAGCACACTCGGTCTGCAGTCACGGAAGCATCCGTGACAGTGACGCCAAGGGAGAGAGCAGGTGCAGACCGAGCGGCGAGAAACAGCTCGCGTGGCTCATGCCATAGAAGGAGGTACTGGAGGAGGTCTAAGTTTTCAGCCTTTATGAAATCAAAACCCCTTCTTCCTTTTTTCTGTCTTTCAATCCTGCCTGGATTATCCTCTTTTATAGGCCCTACAGGGTGATACCTGACCATACCACCCCTAAGAGCTGGCTACTTCCATGCTCAAATGAAAACTGATAACATGTTCTCATAACATAGGAAATGTCTGGGAGTCTTGGGCAAACTTCCTCGGCATGTGAGCAGCCTTCCTTGGTAACAGGCCTGATACTAGTTGTTTTTTTTCCCCCAATACATGTACATTGTATTATACTTCTGTAATAAAATCTTTGCAAGAACCAGAAAGTTTCTATTAGCATGTCCTTTTTACTGTGCTTAACAGGCCATTTTTTATTTAGATTGTTAAATTCAGTACTGAAAATGTATTTGTGTATTACGGTCAGCTCTATGCCACATCTTTGCATATGCCAAACAGCTACAAAGTTGCTACAGGAGTTGAAGATGGAGAGAAAGCCTCCCTCTGGGGGGACCAAAAAGCCTAGCATAAAAGAAAGCCTCTGAGCCCAACCACAAGGAATGGCTGTGATTTGGCTGTGCAGTAATGGAAGGAAGGCAGTCCTTCTACAAAATACGAATGAAGGCAAAACAATAGGAAACAGGACAACAGAGAGGAGAACAGTGATGCTGGCTTGACCTAGAACATCAGAATCAGGGCACCACAGAATCATTTCATGCTAGCTCACTTAATTCATTCAATAATTAATTGGGTAGCACCTAAAATGAATCCAGCACCTCATGAGATACTAGGATGGATCAAACCCAGATCTTTCTACAGCACCGGGAAACAAATCGCTAATTACGGTGTTATCAAGATCCACTGGCGGGGGAAGGGGGAATGTTGATACTCTAGAAACAGAATAAGAACTCTATGGTGTCATTTGTATGACACTAGTGTCACATATTGTCACTAGTATGACTCATATATGTCATCTCAAATTTGGTTCCGCCCACTAACATACAAAGTTACACATCATCATTGTTTTGTTTCCTCCTGGAAGGAACATGACTCAAGATGTACCTTCACCATCCTCCCCTTTCCCACAATACAGGGTTCCCAAGGACAGTTTCTGTCCTCATGGATGAATTCAATTCACAGAAATTAATTGTTTCCAGAGTTCTTTTCATCCCCTGAAATACACAGTATCACAATGGCCTGAAAGAGAAGGCTGTAAGAACAATCTGCATTGCTGCTAAATAATCATTTTCATGGGCTTTATCTGGGCTGCACATGCCTTTAATCTGCTTTTAAAAACATTAAAACTCATTTAATATACTTCTAAAAATGAATAAGGCAATAGAAAAGGAACACATTAATGACTACTCACACAACCTGTTAAAATTTTAACCCAGTTTATTATTTAGTGTACTGTAAATGAAATTAATTACAAATATTGGTACTGACAATGTATGCATAGTTAGTTTTTAATCTTTACTGATTTAACACAGTTGAGGTACAAAGAAAGACTTCTAAGTGCTATCTGACTATATTAATAGACTGCTTAGAGGTAAACTATTGTAATTTATATGCATTTTATTCACATATAGCTTTCCAATGCCTCTCTTGTGATACTTAGTAATCCAATGCCAACATGGATTGAAATGGTTTAGCAAACACTTAACCAGAAATGAAAATTAGTATCTACCAAGAGATGATGTGATTTTTAAAGAAACCCGACTTTTCAAGTTACTGTATGATAGCATTTGGTTTTCAAAGGTTCAATTCACCCAAATACACAAAATCAGTATCCTATTTTATCGAGCTGGCAACAACTGGAATTCTGTAACCTGTAAATATAAATAAGTACACCGTGATAAGTAAGGTACCCCAAATCTACTTTGATGCTGGAAGACACCTTTGAGATCGAGATGAACCTCTTCATTTTACAGATGGGGAATGTAGAGAACTATCAGAGAAACAGTATCTTATCAAGATCCCACGCATTGTGAAGTTCAGTCCTCCGTGCCTGGATTCCTACCTGTGCTACTATAAGACAGAAGATCCATAAGATGTAATTGACGGGCAAGGAACAGGATTCTCTTTATAAGCCAGAGCCTGGAATTTCATCATTATTAATTATTCTTCAGGGATATTATAAGATTTTATATATTACTTTTTTTTTAGAATTTCCTATTGTTAGAATAGTCCTTAAAAAAGTAAGAGTTTAAATCATTAGTTAGCACCTTGGTAGGAATGCTAACAAAATAAGGAGAGAATTGCCATGAAGCCACTGATCAAAGAGATAGGATGTTCGAAGGCACAGAAAAGGAAAATGATTTGAGGAAAATATAAGGAAGGGCCTTCTTATAATCAGAGCAAAGTCAAATGGCTGGAGGCAGTGCGTTTGCCATCACTGGCTGAGCCAATGGCCTCACTTGTCAAGGGTGCTACAGAGATCTTTTGAGAATCAGCTAAGGGTTGGCCTACAATGACTCTCAAGTTCCTCTCTAGCTCCCAGCTTTCCTTAGTCATTGAAAACAAAATGAACAAGGTAGATGTTTAGAGAGTTGAGGGGGGCTCGAGACAAGAAGTGGGATAATATCGAAGATAAACTCTACTCACTTTATATTTTTTTATAAAGTAAAATTGCCATGAGAACAACTGAATAGAAAGAGAGAAGACCTGCTTGAAACAGCAGAGTCCCCTACCACATCCTATCAAGTGGCAACTAGAAGTGAGGGCTGAGATACATCCAGATCCCCAAGATGTCGGTGAGACCTCTAAGCCTTGAATACCTTACAGAGGTCCTAGACCATGAAGCTGCTTTCAATTCCCATCACCTCTGTAAGGAGGAGTTAAAATATAGGGTTTGCTATTTTAACTAGGGGCAGAAACAGTAGACTTATTCAGAGGGCTCTGAAATCTAATGCATTCTTGTTATTACATATATTACATGTTACACATTATTATTCTATTTCTCTAACCACTCCTCCAAAGGGATTATTATTTTTGTGTTTTAGAATTCTACGTAAATATGCTTAGCGCTCAGTTAAACACACACACATCAATTAAGGCAAACATGTACACATTTTTTATTTTCAATAGCAAAAGGCCAAACCTCTATGCACAGAAAAGCTCATCACCTTTAATCCAAGACACTCCTAGGGACTACTGAATGAAACTGCCATTAGAGAGCCCAGTATAAGCAAACTATACAGCAGAACTTCCCAGCAAGTGTGCCACACATAAGTTATAAGCAGGGGTGGAACTCGGTTCAGAATTTGGGAAACCTTCTAAAAGAAAATGCATAAAAAACTATGGTTTCAAAACTAGGTACGGGACCTTGGATGGAGCCCATGACAGTGAGGGTTCCTGAAGTGTGGCTTTATGATGCATCCCAGTGAAGACATCTCCAGGTGACAGTTATGCGAAGAATCTGACCCACTTGTCTCTCAAAGTGGCCCGGCAGATGTGAGGTGGATGGTGCCCCCAGACCGGTTGCCTCCCCGCAGCCGTGGTTCTGCCCCCCCCATTTGGCTAACAGGTTGTTACATTCACTGGGAACTACAATGAGAAAAAGTTGGGGAAGCACTCTTCCCGGTAACTTGAAGACCCTTTCACTTTCTGTGACTAAACATTTTATCTTCGATTACTTTAAGCGAGCACTGGAAGGGATGAAGAACATGCTTCATGTTTTCTAATTCTCCAAGGACTGTTCCATCACCTACCCAGTTTGTACCTCAAAACAGCTCTGTAAGGCAAAACAGTTTTCTTACCCTGGTTTGATGAGAGTAAACCAAGCCATTGTCACTTTCAAATGGGTGTCCTCTTCATGTGCCTCTCTCTCTCCCTTCCTTCCTCTCCTGCTCCTTAGCTCTACTTCCACCAGAAAACATCAAGTCAAAGTTCCATCATTGCACAGGAGCATCTTTAATATGATTGCTGATCTTGTGTCACGAGGTGAGGCTCATTATACAGAAGGAATCCCAATACCATCTCAGTCTGTCAAAATGCCCTAAAAGCACCTAGGCATCTAAAACAAAAATTACTTAAGATATTGGTATATACTGTTGTCCTGAAGATGCCGCTTCCTAACTGCTCATTTATCAATAGACCTGCCTAATTAGCAGGTGCCAAACAAATGCTACATAGGAATAGTTCCAATCTACTGAATGACAGTTCCTTTCCCCAATGAAGGCTACAATGGCTTAGCAAAAACATGTTGAGTTTTCTGTACTGAAAAGTTACATATGCCCCATCTGGGCATCAAACACCATGCTGTTATCAGCTTCTTCTGTTCTTTCCAGAAAGATCTGTGAGGCAGGTGAGCTGAGGACGGTAACAATCTGGGTTAGCATGGGGAGCTTTTTGCCCCATTTATTGAAATTAAATGCTAATTGGTCCCAGAGCTGCAGACAAATCTGACATACAAAATAGCATACATCATGGGCATTTCTCCTCCTACTAGTCTAAAGTGTCTTCAAAAAGCATGAGTGCTGGCCTGTATTAAGTAGGGATGCTCTTCAGTGAACTATCAAATGAAGGAAGGATGGAAGAAAGGAATGAATGAATGAACAAACAAAGAGGAAAGTCCCCACTTTTGCTAGGATTTTGGTATTAAAACTAGCTTCTAGGAGCACCTGGGTGGCTCAGTTGGTTAAGTGTCTGACTCTTGGCTTCAGCTCCGGTCATGATCTCGGGGACCTGGGATCAACCGCTCCAACAGGCTCCCCACTGAGCAGGGAGTCTGCTGAAGATTCACTCTTCCTCTCCTTCTGCCCCTCCCCCTTGCTCATGCATGTGCACACACTCTTTCTAAAAATAAATAAATCTTAAAAACAAATAAGCTAACTTCTAGCCTACCAGATGCTGTTACTGATCACAATATGATCCACAATCAAATATCATTTAGTTCCTATGTACAGACCCCATCCAGGCACCTGGTGGGTAACATCTCCCACCTTTGGCTGCCCTATTAACACCTCAGAAATTTCACCTACACTATTTCTCTAGTTCCTTTGAGCATAGATATTTTTATCCTCATTTTTCAGGTAAATAAATAAACTTACTCAGGATGCACGTGGGTGGCTCAGTTGGTTAAGTGTCTGCCTTCAGCTCAGGTCATGGTCCTGGGAGTCCCAGGATCCAGCCTCTTTTAAGGCTCTCTGCTTAGCAGGGAGTCTGCTTTTCCCTCTGCCCCTTACCCTGCTCATGTTCTCTCTCTCTCTCTCTCAAATAAATAAAGTCTTAAAAATAAATAAATAAACTCACTTAATGAGATTAGATTACCTTGCTTTTATGGACTCAATATTTGTGTCCCCCCAAATTTATATACTGAAACCCCAACCACCAGTGGGATGGGGTGGGGCCTTTGGGAGATGACAAGGTCATGACTACGGAGGCCCCATGATGAGATTAGTGTCTGTTGGGAAAGGCACTCTTGCTTGCAGTCTTTTGACACCCAATTTGGCCACATAAGAATGGGCCTTAAATCCATAACACTTCCTTCCCAAGACATAGAGAGTCCTCCCAACCTGTGCTGGATGGTCACCTGAAGTGGGAGTATCTTTCCCTGTTTCACACTCGATGTGTGTTCCTTTGTTCTGCTTAAGCATGTGTACCGCAGGACACCTGCTCAGCTATATTGCTCTACCATCCTCTTCAAGGAAAGAACAAGCTCCTTCTGCTTCAGAGGGGTATGTACAGGCCCAATGCCCTATATCAGCTGGTGGGAGGGGACCTATTGATCTGGAGGACAGACATCTACCACGGAAACTGATCCTGCTGTTTCTTCTCTATGTGAGTAAAGTGTTGTTCCATCCAGTGCTGGGCTGGGTTTGTTGTTTACATCACCTGGACTATGGACTTTTTGTTAGAGCCACCCAAACTGCCTAAGACACCTGTAGAAGAATGAAAAGAAGAGCAAATAAGTTGTGCTGAGAATGTCATCTTCAATCGTGGGTAGCAGTTTCTTGAAATATGATGCCAAGAAGAGAAGCTGCATCCAAGTTCAGAGGAAAGGAGAGGCCTGAGTGATGAGCAGTGTCCACTGTGGACACTGAAGAGGACAGTGGCAAGTAGCGTGCCCCATTGTGCTGATCCTAACTGAAAATCATACCTTACTCACTCTACTCTACCACCTGTTTAGGATATTGTGGAAAGGAACCATCACTTTTCCTCAGTCCTCCAGAACTGAACTTAAACACATCTTAGGTGCTCAATGTGGATTCATTCATTAAATTGCATTAGGAAGAATGGCCTTCCCTCTGGGCTAGATGGCAAAGAACATGATGCTATGATGGTAACAAGAACAATAACAACAACAACCACCACAAAGGTTTTAGATTTTATGGCCAAGGTTTGAATCTAAGACACAAATTCTCCATGATGTACAACCTTACCTCCCCAGTGGAATCAAAGGAATTTAATAAAATAGCTTTCTTTCCCATGGAATGAGCTCCCCATCCCACTTACTTTTAGTTGAAAATCAAATTTGAATGCTGTGTCTTCTCATGCATCTTCAAGATTTATTCATGAGTCACAGCTGAATGCTCTATGTGTTATATTTACGTGAACAAATACACATTTTTTAAAAAAAGAATCAGTTCCATTATCTAGATAGATGTCTGTTTGTTAGCATCTGAGAGAATATCCATCCTGGATGGTCTAAGTATGCAGCCACTCTTTTAAAAACATCAGTCAGGCATTGTAAGACATACAACTACAGCATAAGCAATGACCTTTAGACGTGTCTCCCCTCCTATTAGCTACACACTGTGAAACAGAAACAAGTTGATATTGAAAATCTGTGTAATATCAGTTTAGAAGCTATTTATTTCTAATGCATTCTGCTTGGTGCACCAACCATAATTTTATTAACAATGGCAATGTATTGAGACATTATTCAAAGGAATTCAAACAGGTATTCATTCATCCTCCCCACTAAACTCAACGTGCACACGTACGTGTGCATACACACAACACATACACACAACACACACACGCACACCCCTTTTCAAAAAAGACTCACAGGGCCCTAATGTTGTTGCTGTTTTCCCCTCCTAACAAAGGATCCTATGGTCATTTAGAATCTCTGTAACATTTTCTCAATTAAATTTCTAAAGCCTTATCAGGTGTACAGCATCTTCAAGGAACACAACTTTCACAGGAACTATACAAGCTTTGTAATCTTTCAAATGACTCAGCCACGGTGATTAATTTACCCTTCCATTCTCTAAAGGGCAAATGGCACTTAGAACAGCAACAACAACAAAGAGCTTTACTTGGGGTAGATACTTTCCCTAGAATTTTTCTTTAGATGTAAGTCACATGCCTCCAGTCAAACTTAATTCTGGCTGCTGCTCCTGTCAACACGGGATGACTCCCAATGTTAAAAAAAGCTGGTGGCAGAAACACTGTTAATGACACTTCAGGAAAAAAAAAATATAAGATAATTTGGATTATAAACTTTTGCAATTAATCAGGCTTATGCCAGCTGGTCCTTTTATATCATTCGACTTAAAAAAAAAAAAAACCACTGACCGTAAGAGTACTCTCTGCCTTCTCCACAACAGAAATAGTAGCACAATTTTCCCACTAAGGGTCTGAACATTTTCCAGTGCATGTGTATGAGTTGCCATTGATCTTCCCCAGCCCAGAAACATAAGAGTCAACATGTACTGTTTTCCAAACCAAGCATAAACCTACAAAATGATCTCGTTTCATCAACAATTAGTTTCCTATTGCTGCTGTTACAAATTAATCTAAGCTTGGTGGTTTAAAAAAAATACCCATGCAAATTTATTCTCCTATATTTCTGGAGGTCAGAAGTCTGAAATGAACGTTGCAGTGATAACACCAAGGTGCTGGCAAGGCTGGTTCCTTTGGGAGGCTCTGAGGGGAGAATCCAACCCCTGGCCTTTTCCAGTTCCCAGTGGACACCTCTATTCTTTGGTCTGTGGCTCCTTCCTCTCCTTCTTCCAAGCCCATCACACCAATCTGTTTCTGTCACTACATTGCCTCCTCTTCTGAAGCTGAATCTCCCTCCCCCTCTTCCTTAGAAGGATACTTGTGATTACATTCAAGGCCCACCCAAATAATCCAGGATACTGCTCCCTGCCCCCACCTTAATATCCTGAACTGGATCAAGGGACCTGCAAAGTCTCTTTTGCCATATAAATTACAGGCTCTGGGGAATAAGACCTAAATGTCTCGGAGACATTATTCTACCAGCCACATCGACTAATTGTTTGCCAAAATAGGAGGGAAAGAGAATTGATTTCTCTTTTAAAATGGGACATTACTCAATGAATCTTGGAACATTACATCAAAAACTAATGATGTACTATATGGTGACTAACATAACACAATAAAAAACTAAAATTAAGTTAAAAAATAAAAAATAAAATAAGATGGGATATTACTCATAAACAGAGTATACAGAATAGAATAATTTCCAAAGAATATAAGTCTAACCTGTAAAATCAAGCTCAGTCCTTAGTATAATATTTTAAGCAGTTTCTTGGAATAATGTTACACAATTAAGAATATGAAAGCACAGCCTATTGGACCAACAGGGTTTTCAGTTGCAAAACACCAAATCCAACTTGAGCTAACTTCAGCTAAGGAGAAAAGAAATTGATTAAATGATTGCTAAATCCTAAATAGCTCAGCTCTGACTTTGGGACAAAACCAAGAAAAGTTGGACATAAAGGAACATGACTTAGGTTACACAATAGGAACAGTTGGATGTGTACATTTCTGGACTTTTGCTAAAGGTACTGGATTGAGGTGCTAAGCCTAGGGTTTCATCCAGCAATACGCCCTGTTAGTAAGTGGGGACAAGTTACTTAAAATCCCAGGCTCAGTTTCCCCATATGTAATGTGAATAACGTAAGAGTATTCAATACACTGTTACTATGAGGATCAAATGAGATATTACATATAAATTACTTAAAACAAACAGCACCTGCCCAACACATACTGTTGAAAATAAACTGAAGAAATCATCAACTCATTCCTACAGACCCAAACAGGAATAATTTCTCAGCTGTCCCTGAGCTTTTGCCTCACTTTCCCAAGTTTCAAACTTCTGAATGGGGTCACTTGAATCCATTGTTCCCCACCTCTCAGAGAATGGAAACAAGAAAATCTTGCCCTTTATTTCCATAGGGAAAGCAGAGCCCTAGTTCATCCACTGACTAGTACCCCTCTAAATAAGATGATCTGGACACTGAGTTGAAGATAAAGGAAAGACGAATGGCCCCACAGATGATGTTGACAGGTATGAGGCAAAATCCAATTTAGAACAGCAGCAGCCAATTAAAAGCATCATGGGGCCAAGAGCCACATCTAGTAGAAAAATCCAGTGACCAACTAACCATTCCCCCTACTTTTCCCCATTACCTCAGCTCATTTTCTTAATCCTGATTTACTTGGTTTCCCTTTACTAGAAGTTTAATTCTTATTTTTTGGTATACATTTTCAAAGTTTTAAAACATTAAAATGTACTAATATAATTTATGAAAATCTACTATATGTGTACATTGGATATTTTCAATTTGTATAAATATTATTAAAATGGATGCATTTCAAATTTGGAGATGGGACGCATGTTGGGGGTTGGAGGATAGGTTTTTGATAATGATCAAAGGAAATTTTAATTCATCTGAAATGATTTCATTATCTTGTTAAAACATTTAAATTCAACCTAAAGCAAATATTAAAAAACTTTAATAGAAGTTCATTCTTGGGGATAAAAGCACATGTTAATTACATCTTTCTAGTTTCTTAATTTTTTAATTTCTCAAAAATAGTCATACCTAGTTAAAGCATAACAAAATGGAAAACAGCCACAAAACATGTTCTAAAAGCCCGAGTATTTAGTAATATGTGCAAACCTATAAAGTGGAGAGGAGATAGAATTCTTTCCAGTTGCACGAAATGGAATTTAATAAAGAGTGCATTAAATTCATTGTATTTGGTCCAATGAAAACAGAAAAGTCATACGAATATGAAAAAGACCACACAGCATGTAAGAAGGAAAGGTCTGAATAATAACCACTCCAGTTTGGCATTGCAACTGCTCTTTGTTCTACTCTAACACAAAGGCCAAGGACTCTAGGGAAAACTGGACTTTTCCTAATGGGTTGAAATGGAAAATTACTGTCCATGAATACAGTTGGTCAATAGGCCTTGGTCAATGAAAGTCTTCCTGATAAAGGTGGAGGTAGAGGAACAAGGCAAGAAAGGCCAAAATTCATTAAACACTCTACCACAAAGACCATTAAAACCAGAAGAACTCTTAGGGTGCCTGGGTGGCTCAGATAGTTAAGCAGCAGCCTTCCGCTCAGGTCATGATCTCTGGGTCCTGGGATTGAGCCCCACATTGGGCTCCCTGCTCAGCGGGGAGTCTGCTTCTCCCTCTCCCTCTGTCCCTCCCCACTGCTTGTTCTCTAACAAATAAATAAAATCTAAAAAACAAAACAAACAAACAAGAACCTAGAAGAACTCTCAAAGGGAATAGTATTTCCTGAGTACAGATGAGAAAACTAAAGCCTAAAAGAAGTGACCAGCATTACATAACCAGCCACCTGGCAGCAACGAACTGGAACTGGATCTTATGCTCCCTTGGACCAATGAATACTAACTCCTTTGATACATCATACAAGGGACTCTGACATCTGGCCCCCACCCACCTTCCAATGCCAATCTCCTACCATGATCCCATATTCTAGTTTGGGTTCCCTAGCAGAGTGACAGTTCTCATTTCTCTCTACGTTTGCACAGATGTTCCTAGTGCTTCCTAAAGTAGATTCCTTCTCATCTTTCAAATCTGAGCCCCTTCCTTTGATCCCCTTAAGACCTGACTTAAGCTGGGTTCCCTCCTCTGTATTCCCATGATATCCACTACCTCTCTTTGTCACAGCACTTAACATTTGCTGTGTTCCCTCCCCACCAGACTGTAACCATTTGAGAAAAGAGACAACACACCCTGCGCTCCTGTTAAATTGAGGGGTTTATTGCCAAGGTCCCTTTGTGTTGATTCTGACAACCTTCCTAGAGTGGGAGAGTGGAAAAGGCATAACTACAATGAGGATTATGGGCACTAACCAGCTCCAACATTCTGTCGCTATGAACTCCACCTCCTTTCTAGCTCTGACGAAGGTACCTCTTCCACTTTGAAGTCTTCCTCATTAACTCAGTTTGCAACACTTGATTGGAAACTAAGCATCCCAACAAGATGGCTGTCACTTCCTTTTCATGTGGATGTCTCTTCAACTAGACTATCAACAGCTTGAAGGCAGGAACCACATGTGTCATTTCCCCTGCCTTTCAGGCCTCTTATACAAAAGTATGCAATGAACAGTTGTAGATGATAATCCTGTTACTAAAACAATGTTCCATAATGCCTCTGTTATTATTAGTGCCAGTTTCAAAGATGGCAAAGGAATTAAAAGTGTGTTTGTGTGCCCGTAAGCTTAGGAATCAGTTGACCTAATCAAAGTAAAATGAATCCCCACTAGAAGCCTAATGTAGCACCAGGCTAGATGACTCTAGAGATGGTCCTAGAGAGGTCCTGGGCAGGAAGCTGGATAGAACAGAGGAAGGAAACAAAGGAAGATGTCTTGTTTATTGCAAATTTCTAAATTTCATTTGTATGATGGTTTCTCGGGGGCTATACATCTGTGGCCTTTGCTGTTCGCTCTGGTTGGGTCACTGTTGACAATCCATCATGTAGCTGCATATCCACATTGTCTTGCTTCTTGGCCATTAACAGTGCAGCACAAAAGCAGCCATGAGCCAAGAAAGGTCACAGGCTCTCGCTAGGCTGGTGCCCTGTTTAAGCTGTCCTGGCATCAGAGGCACCATGCCGCCTGCTGCCTATCTTTGTCAATGCTCAAAAGTGTGGACCTTCCTTGAAAGGGAGAAGGGAAAAGGCATAACCACAGATACATAAAATGAGTCCATGGATCAAGAACGTAGGGAAAAACTGGGACAGTTAGACAAGTCTGTTTGCTGTTTTGCAGAGCCGTTAGTATGCAGATAACGTTTCCAAAGAGGGTCTATAATGTGTAGAGCTTCCCACACTTAACTGATCCCACAACAATTTTTTATTAGATTATTCTGTAGGAGTGGTGTTCTATGAAACATACTTGAGGAATGCTGTGTTAAGTCAAATAAAATGTATTAACATATTACAAGCTTATCAGGTTAAGCAAAGTTAGCAGAACATTGAGAGAAAGGAGAGAGGCTTTCACTCACCATTAAAGAGGTTTTGTTTCGTTGTTTTGTTTTGTTTTGTTTTGTTTTGTTTTGTTCTACTTTGAACACACTCCTATTGCATGATCTGCCTGCTGGAAAATATTGTTGTAGACAAGGAAAACTCATACCCCATGGAATGACTTTGTCTTCTAACATCTCTGTTGATTTCTGGCTCCAACGTTTTCCCCTTTGCAAGAATCCACATCTTTAGTCTAATTGAGTCTAATCTGATTGCAAGCCAGTTTAGGATTCTGGGGTTCTGCTAGAGACTCTGATCTTGAAACCAGCTAAGCCCTTGGTATGTGTTGTTATCAGTGACTAAATGATTAGGTGAATGGTGGAATAGCTTTCCGTATGTACATCCTGATTAGGTGTTTTGCTTTTTTTCCCGCCATGATAACCCTGTTCATTGGATCCACCAGGCCCTTCCTCCTCCCCATTAAAAAAAAAAAAATCACCGGTGTTTTCTTACACCAATAGCTCATTAAGGAATTATATTGAGAAGGAAACAAAAAGATTCAGAAAACTGAGCTTTGATCACTGATTTTGCCCCTGAAAACTAAACTGCACCTGGTCAACTAAACTTAACACCCAGATCTTTAGTCCAAATCTTACCAAGGTCAGCAGCACTGTTGTGGGGCACCCAGGCTTAAACTGCTCCAATGTGCTACAGGTGGAGATGTCTCAAGAAACATCTGTGGTGGCAGGTGCTTGCAAACCACCCTGGTTCCCCCCAAAACCAATGATGTACAGTAAAAAGAAACAGTATTTTTTTTATTTATTTATAAACTTATATGAACCTGAGTTAAGTGGAAAAGTCTGTTTTGAAATAAATCACAAAGTGCAAGACACTCCTTATTATTAAGTAATATAACCTGAAAATGTAACTAATACATAGTCTTTGAGCTTGGAATTTCCTATGAACCTGTACTATCCATCATCTGCTCATAGTTCACATGTACTATGGACAAGTGTGTACATACCTAGTAAGGTTTAGTCCCTTTCATAGAGTTATTTGAATTTTTTTTAAACCATACTTACTATGGAAATTTCTAGATAAAGCTTAGAGTGATTTTCTTATCTGATTAAGGAATAATATACAAACACTATAGAGAGGCTGGCTGCAAATCTTGCATAATGGCAAAAACAAACACCGTTCTGAAGGAGCGGAGATAAAGAAAAAATGGAAAACAGACTTCAAAACGTGTCACAGAGAATAAATCCCTCCCAAGAAATATGCTCTCTTCTAAACTTCATATTTATAACTTTGGAAACACATTTTATTTCAAGCAGAAGCAATATAGCAAATGCATTTTCCAAGGAAACACATAAACTTATACACACCAACTTTTAAACTTTATGGGAACAGTTCTGGAAGCCTGGTATAAAGATCATATCTGGCAAAATAAAGGCTTGAGGAGGTATTAATTGGCCCCAGTGGGTCTTCTTTCTGGGGAAATGAGAAACTGAAAACTAGGATGAGAGTCTTCTCCAGGCTCATTATATGATTTCTGATCCTGAGTTTTAGTGGACTATAAATATTCTTATGTCTTTATAAAATGTTTAGTAACTTCTTTCTGTTATCAAACAAGGCCATGTGTATCTGCCTTAGTCTCACACTCAAGACCCTCCAGAATTCAAAATTACCCCCACAAGCCCCGCATCATCCCCTCCTTCAGCAATCTCAAACCTTCCCTCCAAGGGATCTACTCATTATTTTCAGTCATAGGCCAGCGTACTGCAATCAGCTCTCTCAGTTAATATGTTTCAAGTATAAGGCCCAGAAAGCCCAATTCAGAGAGTCATTTATTGTATCATGTAACTAAGTTCAGAGTTGGAGTAGACTTCGAATGATCTGAAGATGTCTTCCACTTTTTTCCTCAGATTCCCTTCAATATGCCCTACTGTGTGTTGGATCATTCTAACAATAGCTTCTCTCTTGCAGCTGTTCTGGGCCTCACATCTGCACACTATACTGATAGGAACACAAAAGACTAAATTAATCACCAACACCTGGGGATGAAGCGTTAGGAGGGATGGAACGATGACCGACTTAGGCTATGTGACCCACTCCTAGAAGTAAGAGCAGAGTAAACTTCCCAGAACCTTTGGGTCATAAACAAAGCCAGGGCTGCTGAAAGGGTGGAAGAGGAGATATTCAGAGAGGCAAATACCAGTGTCTATCACTTTTCCCTCCACTCTGCTCTTTCCCTTCACTCCTCTTGTCAATCAAACTTCTGAGCATCCATCCTTTGAGGGTCAATTCATATACAACCTCTTCACAAAGCCTTCCCCTAAGCCACTAGCTCTTTCTTCCATCCACCTCTATAATACTTAACAAAGTCCATACTGTACCGCCCAGAGTACTGGTTTATATGCATACTTAACTGAGTTTCTGTTATTTATGGATAAAATGTTTTATTCTTTTAAGTTTTCAAGGCACTTTGAAGACATGAGTGTTATTCATACTCCCCATAACTCTGAGTATAATACTGGGAACAGGGTAGACACACAAAAAGTTTGAGTTAAAGAAATGGATACGCATTGCTACACTGCTCAAAATTCTATGGCTTCCCATCACCTATAGGGTGAACTCTAGGATCCACAGCATAGCAAATTTGGCAAGATGGTCTTTTTCAATTTATAGATCTATTTTTTTCCTACCAATGTTTCAGGTTCCACCTTCACCCATCCCTGCTCCCTTTAAGTCAACGAGGCCATTTCCATACATACTGCCTCAGGAGAAGGAAGTGAAGGAAGTGAAATCAGGAAGAAAACATAGGCAGGAAACACAGTATTCCTTTTTGTTTGTTTTCCAAAGGTACAGTCCTTAGACAACTTCAGAAGGTATCAGATGGTATGGAAAAGTATTTGGGAAAAACACCATGAGAGAGATCAAGGCCTTGTTCACTATCTCTAACAATAGTCAAAGAGAGAGCTTAGAAAGAGATAGGAGATCAGCTGGGGTCCAGAGAAGGAGGGTTAGCACATAAGGGCCACAGAAACATAGATCATTTCAGCGAAGAACCCTACCAGGAACATTCACTTTGGGAGCTGAGTGGGCAGCTCATAGCTTCCCAGTTTCAGCCCATGGAGTCCCCTCCAGAATCACTCCTTCAGAGGCACTGCCCATCTTGCTCACCTCCAGCTTCCAGAAAGGACTTCCCTTTGCCAGTAGCTGGTTAGATCTGCATGAGGAATGACTACACCTGAGACCTGAGATTTTGTTCAGTTCTTTTCTATACATAACATGATTCCATGTGGGCAAGTCATGGACAACTATAATATCAAGGGAATAGAAGGTGGAACCTGGGAATCTGAGGGGTATATTACCTATATAAACGTAAAACCTTTCCACCATAACCTTTACCTTGGGAAATATTGGGATAAGTGAAGGGTGCAGACAGTTTCTCACCAGGACCATGGTTAAAACAAACCAAATGATGAAATCCAATGTTTCGTGTTGTTGTTGTTTGTAAGTCCCTTTGTGCACCAATCCTGTCTGTTTCATTAACCTCCTTCTCCCACCATCTCCTGCCTCCCCAAAGGGGATTCAAAGCCGAGTCAAAGAGCTAGACTATGGATGGGTCTTTTTCAGACCAGGAACCTACCCCTATTTATCCAATCTTTTTCCTATGTTGGGTATACACAGTGTGAATAAGAAAAAGGTGGGGCAGACCTTTGATTGCAGTAGTGTCCACATTCATTCATTCTATTTCATTCAACACAGCATTGGGTTTACCCCCTACAAAGTACTTGCCCATTATGGTAAATCCCAGGAATAAAAGAATGAATGAGAGCTGGTATTTGTCATCAGGAGATTCACAGAGAACACATACATAAACACATAATTACAGTGAAGTGTATTAAGTGCTGAAATGAAGTTTCTGGCCTGATGTTAAAGCATTACAACAGAGGAAGTTACTACAGGGGCAATGGTTTTTGCTCCATGGTAAGGGATATAAGAAATGCAAAGATGAGAGATGTGAAGTTCACCAGCCAACAGAGTGAATCTTGTGGTGCCTCACTGACCCACAAGTGATCTGAGAGATCACTGACTTCAAGAAATCTGGAATATCTAACTACACCATCCAGAAGGTGAAAGGCCAGGAGAAACTGAAGAGGTCAATCCCTTCTTAATGTCCTGGAAAAATGAAAGAACTAGAGCAAATCCACTGTCCATGTACCTATGAAAACCAAGAAAATTTGACTTCTTCATGAAATCTTTTTATTATACTTAAGAAAAAGACAGTAACAGTGACCCCAAACTTGAGTTGTACCTCCCAGTCTCCTCAAGTAATTGGCTGACAGCTTTACTTTTCCAGATTGTACTGAAGGCAGGCTCAACTAATGGCAGAATGGCCAGGTACGAAGTTGTTCTGACATCAAACGAGGTATCACATATACCATTTAACCACTTTTCATAATGTATATTTAAGATAAATTGAACCAAACACCTTTTGGTCTTCCATGTTTCAACAGATTCCCCAAGACATTTCCCCAGTTGAAGGTAATCATAATTGCCAACAGTAACTTCCCACCTTCCACCTTCCACTTAGTAAAATTCTGGGGGAGTAGACGGGGGTTTTGTTTGTTTCTTTCAAGAGCAAGATTTCTCTATAATGATTAAAATAGTAGTATCAACTGAGTTAAGAAGTCAAGCAAAGCCCTTCTTTGGAACAGCTTAAGCAGAATTTAATATGGAAACCCTGGACAAGGGAAATGGCAAAGATGAAGGCGAGGAGGGACATAAGGAGATGGCCAGGGCTCTTCCGTATGTGACTCCACTGCAACGAGCCAGCTCTATGCAAAAGGCTGTCTGGAAACTGAGGCTGTGGCATGAAGTCACTTATGCCAGAACACAGAGCCAGCAAATGGAGGTGCTAAATGCAGAACCCTGGGCTCTCTGCTTCTCTGCCCTTGGACAGCCTTCCTCTGCTTCACCTTATACTACCTCTACGTATCTGGGCAGAGACCAGAAATCTTAGAAACAAAAGGCACTTTTTGAAGCACAATAAAAAGCCACAGTAGTGAGCTGCACTTTTCTGATTCCATTTAAGACCATCCTGTTTTTTGCATCCCTGTGTTTTGCCCTCTGGTAGGCTGAGGGTTGATAGAGAGATCTGTGAGTGAAGATGGCGATTTGCAAACCATCCTACTGGGTGTCTAATAAAATGCAAATCGAGACGTGGGGAGAAAAGAAGTTCTCTGCCCTTCTCTTTACAAATAAAGTGTTACGTGCCACTTGCAGGGATCAGGAGCGCCATGCTGAGGCTGCATCTGCTCTTTCTGACAGCTCCCCAAAGAGCCCTGCTTCTTCTTTTTTGCAAGCCAGCAAGCTGTTCTTGGAGAGTACAAAAAGAAACCTGCTGCAGGGGAAAAAAAAAAAGTTTCTCTGACAAGCAAGAAGAAATTCAAAATCTCCTGAAAAAAACAATCAAAAGCTAAAACCTATGATAGCAAAACCCAAGCTCATGCTCTCGAGAAAGGGAGGCCTTTTCAGTTCAGAAGAGGAAGGCCTGACCGCTCACTGACCACAGGGTCCATCTGTGTGAAAGCGCGAGAAGTGACCAAGCCGGAGGTGAGCAGGGGCCTGGAGAAGGGAAGCGACTGCCCAGAGTTAACTGATGATGTCTTGAGGAAGCACAGTTCCAGTAAGGGGAACAGTGCAGTTTTTAAAGAGACACTAGAAGTCATGGATTTCCTGTGCAATCTCCCACTTTTCAAGTTTTCCCAATTAGTATTATTTTGCCAGGCAAACGGAATGGGGTTCAAAGTTCCCCTTTCAATTTCCAGGATGGAGGAATGCTGGGCCCACTTCAAAAATCTAAGCTTGGTCTGCAAAAGGGGAAGTCCTTGAGAAGGAAGAGAAAGCCCCAAGTATGAGCAAGAAGACACCCAGCACTGTGGAAACTGTACAGTTCTGGGCTGTGAAATCCTGGCGTGTGCAGGGTTGATTAGAGCAAAGCTAACCTGTGTTCATTGAAAGTTTACCATGTGCCAGGCCCAGGGCTGAGCTCTTCAAAGGCGTCATCACATCCTGTCCTGTTTACTACCTTATGAAATAGGTACAGTTCTCATCACCAATTTATAGATGACAAAATGAGGAGCCAAATGACAGCTAGTAAGTAAAAAAGAAAGGGCCTGGGCATCCCTCCCAGTGGATCTAATGGAAACACATCAGACTCCCAAAAATGTCAATTTGTAAATGGTGAATAAATCCCGGGCAGATTCCTGTCCTGGAGGGAGGGAGGGACCTGCTGTTTATAAATGCTCGCACAACAGATCTTCTGCCCATCATGTTACTAATGTTGATGTTCAGATAATGTTAGTAGGTTTCATCTTTCATGAACTGTGAGGGGCACGTCTTCATAAAATCAAAGCTAAATTTGATGGTAACCAGGTACCTCTCTTTGGTTTGCAGCCTTATTACTCAATGGACAAAATCAGATTAAAATTTTAAATTGTGACGCAAGAAACCAACTAGTACCATGCTTTCTATCCCCTTTAAAGCAAAACTGAGTCTTCTCCTGAAAATTATTTTCTAAATTCCTATAGTATGTCTTGCGTATGTCACAGATGTTGACAGTTAAATTCTTTTTTTCTGTTCAGCTCACTTTCCCCAACCGGACTATAAGCTTTTTGAAAAATAACCAGGAGCCTTGGATGAAAGAGTCAAGATAAAAAGGCCCCAGCCTTCTTTATTTGGTCTGGACTTCAAAAGACAGAAAATGCTTACCAAGGAGACATGGTAAGGAAGGCTTGAGTGTCAGACGAAAGACACATATAGATATTTCCAAATACTTAGCGGTAGTAATTAAATGAGAGACAAGAAAGTGACACATGACTTATTTGGGGGAGTACTACTGCCAGTAGGCAGAAGTCATTAGAAGACAGTTTTCAGTTCAACACATTACCACCTTGAAAGAAGCCATGCTTATAAAAAATGTAACTGGCTTCCACGAGGATGAGGCTAGACACTATCCCTGTTGCTGGAAGTTTCCAACTAAGACCTAGAGTGCCTGTAGGAATAGGAGGTTCCAGTTCAGTGGGAAGTTAAACAAGAAGGCCACAGGCACTTCAACATTTTTATTATCTATTTCAGAAAACTGTAATTTTTTATTATGAAATGTGAGTATATAATAATTTTTTAAAGAAAGATCATAAAGGGATCTATAATATATGTATGGTTTAAAGAAAGGTAAGAGAATGATCTAGGCACCAACTAACATGCTAAGAAATAAAATGTTCCCAGTGTCTTAGAAGCCTCCTGGATGTTCCTTTTTATCATATCCCCTTACTCTCTTACAAAGGCAACCAATATTCTGGATTTTGCCTTCATCCTTTGCTCTTCCTATAGTTTTTCCACATATGTGTTTACTCCTAAATACATATTGTCTAATTGTGCCTCACTTGGAACATTCTATAAATGAACTTTTGGAAAACAGCATGTCGTCTTCTGTCTTGCTTTTTTCACCAAAAATACGATATTTTAGATATCCACTATGTTGAAGTATCTGGAGTTCGTTCATTTTCATTAAATGACTAGCAAAATTTATACATCCTTTCTACTGTTGATGTACATATGTTTCATTCCTGTTTTTGTGATGCTATGGATTATGCTGCTCTGAACATTCTTGATGTGCACACATGCAAGAACTTCTCTAGGATTCATTCTTAGGAGGATATAAATGGCCGGTTTATTAGGGGGAAATGCAGGTTCAACTTTACTACATGTGGTAGGATGCTTCTAAAACGTGACCTTGAATAGACAATATGTTCTTAGATTTAATATGAAAAGCACAAGCTAAAAAGTAAAAATAGATAAATTGGACTTCATCAAAATTAAGAACTTTTGTGCATCGAAGGACAGAATCAACAAAGTGAAAAGACAATGTGGGTTGTAGAGAATGGGAGAAAATACTTACAAATGATCTATCTGAGAAGGAATTTATATCCATAATATATAAAGAACTATTATAATTCAATAACTAAAGGACAAATAATCAAATTTTAAAATGGGCAAAGGAGGGGCCCCTGGGTGACACAGCTAGTTAAGTGTCCAATTTTGGCCAGGTCATGATCTCAGGATCATGAGATGGAGCCTTGCATTGGGCTCCGTGCTCACCTCCCAAGTCAACTTGTCCCTCTCCCTGCTCCTACCCCCATTCTGTCTCTCTCAAATAAAAAAAAAATCTCTATTTAAAAAAAATCGGCAGAGTGCCTGGGTGGCTCAGTTGGTTAGGCATCTGCCTTTGGCTCAGGTCATGATCCCAGGGTGCTGGTACAGAGTGCGGTATCAGGCTCCCCGCTTGGTGGGGAGCCTGCTTCTCCCTATGCCCCTTCCCCTCTTCATGCTCTCTTTCTTGCTCTCTCTCTTTCAAGTAAATAAAATAGTAAACAAAAATGATGGGCAAAGGACCTAAAGAGAGAAATCTATTTCTCCAAATAAGATATACAACAGGAACATGGAAAGATACTCAACATTGTTAGTCATTATGGAAATGCATATCAAAACCACTATGGGATACCATTTCATACCCACTAGGATGGCTATCATCAAAAAGACAGGCAATAACATAATAACAGATAATCATAACTATTGATAAGGATGTGAGGAAACTGGAACCCTCATACATTGTTGGTGGGAATGTAAAATGATACAGCTGCTATGGAAAACAGGTCTGCATTTCCTTAAAAAGGTTAACATAGAGGGCGCCTGGGTGGCTCAGCGGGTTAAGCCTCTGCCCTCAGCTCAGGTCATGATCTCGGGGTCCTGGGATCAAGCCCCGCATCGGGCCCCCTGCTCAGCACAGAGCCTGCTCCCCACTCTCTCTCTGCCTGCCTCTCTGCCTACTTGTGATCTCTCTCTCTCTCTGTCAAATAAATAAATAAAATCTTAAAAAAAAAAAGTTTAACATAGAGTTACCATATAACCCAGAAATCCTACTCCTAGGTATATATATAAGGGAAATAAAAACTATGTCCACATAGAAACTTGTATACCTATGTGTATGACAGTATTATTTATAACAGTGACGAATGTATAAACAAATAGGGTATATCCATACAATGGAATCTTAAGCAATAAAAAATACAAGTACCGATAAATGATACAACACAGATGAACCTTGAAAATTATCATGCTAAGCGAAATAAGCCAGTCACAGAGACAATGTACTATGGAATTCCATTTATGGGAAATGTCTAGAACAGGCAAATCCATAGAAACAGAAAGTGCATCAGTGTTGTCGTCTGGAGCTGGGGGTGATGAAGAGCAAGAATGACTGCTAATGAGGATGGTATTCCTTTTATTTTCTAAGACTTTATTTTTTTAGAGTAGTTTTAGGTCCCCAGCAAAATTAAGAAGTTAGAGATTTCCCATAAACTCCCTGCACCCACCCATGCATAGCTTCCCCCATGGTAAGCATCCCCCAGCAGAGGGGTTTGCTTGTTACAATAGATGAAGCACATCATTAACACCTCCAAGCCATAGTTTACACTAGGGTTCACCCTTAGTGTTGTACATTCCATGGATTTGTACAAAAGTATAACGACCTATATCCATCATTATAGAATCATACAGAGTATTTTCACTGCCCTCAAAATGCTATGTTTGTCTCTTCATTCCTTCCTCTTTGCCACCCACCCAACCTGTAGAAACCACTGATCTTTTTACTGTCTCCCTAATTTTGCCTTTTCTAGAATGTCATATAGTTGAAACCAGACACTGTGTAGCCTTTTAAGACTGGCTTCTTGCACAAGATGTGCTTAAATGTCCTCCATTTCTTTTCATGGCTTGATGGCCCACTACTTTTTAGTGTTGAATTATATTCCACTGTCTGGGTTCACCATAGTTCATATATCCTTTCACCTACTGCAAGACATCTTCGTTGCTTCCAAGTTTGGGCAATTAAATGAATAACGCTGCTATAAACATCCATGTGCAAGTTTTTGTGTGCATATACTTTCAACTCCTTTGGGAAAGCACCAAGGAAAAAAATCACTGGATCGTATGATAAGAATATGCTGAGCTTTATAAGAAATCATCAAAAGGTTCTCCAAAGTGGCTGTACCATTTTCTTTTTACCACCAGTAATGAATGAGAGTTCTCAAGGTTCATATCCTCACCAGCATTTGGTGTTGTCAGTGTTCCGGATTTTGGGCATTTTAATAGGTATAGTGTTATCTCATTGTTGTTTTAATCTGTGTTTCCCTGATGACATAGACATAGAGCATCTTTGCAGAGGCCAGGTGTCTGTTAATTTATTTGGCCTATTTTTAAGTCAGGTTGTTTGTTTTCTTACTGTTGAGTTTTAACAGTTCATTGTAAATTCTGATTTTTATCATTAGCTTTTTTTTTTTTTTGCAAACATTTTCTCCCAGACTGTGATTTGTCTTCTCATTCTCTTGACATCATCTTTCATAGAGGAGAAGTTATAAATTTTAATTAGTCCTGCTTATCAATTGTTACTTTCTTAGATCATGCATTTTATTTTGTATCTAAAGAGTCATCACCAAACCCAAAGTCACCTAGTTTTCTCCAGTGCTGTCTTCTATAGAGTTTTGCATTTTATATCTAGGTCTATGATTCATTTTGAGTTAATTTTTGTGAAGGGTGTAAGGTCTATTGTGCCTAGATTCATTTTTATTTTTTGCATATGGATGTCCAACTGTTCCAAAATCATTGGTTGAAAAGACTAATCTTTGCCCCATTGTATTATCTTTGCTCTTTCATCAAAGATCAGTTGCCTATACTTGTGACGGGACTCCTTTTTAGGTAATGAAAATGTTTCAAAATTAGATGATGTTTACTGCACAAATGTACAAATATAAAAACCAATGAACTGATACTTTAAATAGGAGAATTTTATGGCATGTGAATTATATAACTCAATAAAGCTATTTAAGAAAACAACAACAACGTGTCTTCTGTCTTGGGTCTCCTTCTTGCCATCTCTCACTTGCTCACTCTGCTATCGCGTGAGCTGCATTATGGACAGATCCACGAGGCAAGGAACTGTTAGAGGCCTCGGGCCAGAAGCAGCAAAGAGCTAAGGCCCATCAGTGCAATAATACACAAGGAAGTGAATCTTGCCAACAACTCCATGAATAAGTTTGGAAGTGGATCCTTCCCGTAGTCCAGCAAAGTGATAAGGCCAGAGCCTAAGCCAACACCTTGATAACAGCTTTACGTGAGACCTTGAGATAAAGGACCCAGCAAAGTCCTGCCAGGATTTCTGACCCAAAGAAACCATGGATAATAAGGGTGATTTTAAGCCACTAAGTTTTACAGTAATGGGTTACACAACAGTAGAGTTGTTACACAGTGGAGTAGAGGTACACAACAATAAACACACTGGGTGACACCAAAGCCGTGGCCGTGGTAATAATTCGGACCTCTACCAGCGGTGAATGAAAGTTCCCACTCCCCCATGTCCTCACCGTCACTAATTGGGCAAGTGTGAAATGGTATCTCAGTGATATTTTATTTTGCATTTCCTAGCTTACTAATGAGACTGAGCATCTTTTCATGTGTTTATAGGATATTCAAATACAGCTTCTATGAAACATCTGTTTTTGTCTTTTGTGCATTATTCTACCTTTCCTTAGCTTCTTTTTATGATCAGAGCAGTTTTCAAATATATTGTACATACTAATCCTTTGTCAGTTATATGTGATGCAAATTCTCCCAATCTGTGGCTTGCTTTTCATTCCTTATGGTGTCTTTCAGTGAGAAGAACTGTAAACAAATTTAATATACTCAAATTCATTTATCCTTTCCTTTATGTTTAGCACTTTCTGAGGCTTAAGAAATCCTTTCCTGCCTTGAAATCATAAGAATATCCTCCTACATCTTCTCCTAGATATTTTATAGTTTGGCTTTTTATATTCTAATTTATTTCATCTTTAAGAAAGTTATGGTTACTATCATAGGGGTAGAATTTTTCATCAAAGGCTTTTTCCTCATATTTTTCTGTTTTTCTTCCTGTAAGAATGGTCTTCTTAACTTTGCATCATCTCCACTTTGCATCATCTGTTTCCAGCTCTCACTCCTTCCCTCCACCTTTCTAAACCCTCCCGTTAAACAGCCAGTGGTCCATTTAGAAAAGGTTGAATAAATTAAGTTCTGGTACACCTCCACAAGGCGGACACAGTGGCTTTTAAAGAACGAAAAGAGAACTCTATGGCGAGATGGAAGAATGTGTTGTGATAAAAGTTGCTGACAGTATAGCGACAAGTGTGTGACAATGGCGTGCACATGAAGAACTATAGAGTCAATGTCAAATTTAGCAGGGATCATATCTTTGAGATTATAGGCTTTTCCTATCTAAATCTATAATGCCTGGTTTTTTTTGTAATGAGCAATGTATCACTCTTACAAAATGGGGAAAATAAAATATGAGGCACAAAAGAAAACCTCCTACCCATGATGTATTTGATAATTACCTGCTAATGTAGGGACTACATCAGGCATTAGGGGACACAACAAAGACAAGGTGGTCCCCAGCTTGGCAGAAATCACTTTAGCTGACTTGCTTCCAATTCCCCATCCCTTCTGTTGTGCCTAACCTGACTGTCCCTCTGGGTTTCCCCTTCTCACTTTAGCTCATAATGACAGGTTATCTAATGTTAGTCACTGTTTCTTCCTATACAAACCTCATTACCCTGAACAAATGAAGTAAGGCTTCCTTAAGACAAACACCATTTTTCACATGCCAAGCTCTCCTCCAGCCACCATCAAAGAGTAGAGAAAAAAGACAGCAGGTACTCAATAGACATTAGCTGAGTGACTTGGATGAGGTAGAAGCTGGAGTAAGCCTTCTGGGAAAAATTGAATTTCATATTTTCATTTTAAAAAACGGGAATAATCTTGACTCATACTGCACTCTGAGGGGAAAAAAAATCAATATCCTGCACAAGCAAAATAGGGCAATTGTCATTATGTAACTATTAGAATACTGTAGAGGTATCAATCGATTGTCTGCACGCTTGTTATCCACTTTGTGGATTATCTGTGGCCACTCTGATATCCTCAACTGGTTGCCCCCTCTCCTGCAGCCTTCTGCTCAGTTGCAACACTGGTGGATGCCCAGAGAACACTGACTAATTTAAACATCATTAAACATCAGCTTGGGGGAAAATGTAATTAGAAAAATAAATCTGCTGCAAAGCTACCAGACAATCTCTATCTCTATTCAAACCAAGAGATAATAGCATTATCATGCCTTGTTTTAAGCGATCCAAGATCCTGTGATCCACAATAACCATGAATCGTCATAATTTTCTTTTAGAAAATATATTTTTCTGGGCGCCTGGGTGGCTCAGTGGGTTAAAGCCTCTGCTTTCGGCTCAGGTCATGATCTCAGCATCCTGGGATCGAGGCCCGCATCGGGCTCTCTGCTCAGCGGGGAGCCTGCTTCCTCCTCTCCCTGTCTCTGCCTGCCTCTCTGCCTACTTGTAATCTCTCTCTCTGTGTCAAATAAATAAATAAAATCTTTAAAAAAAAAGAAAATATATTTTTCTTATAAGAATGTATCATTTCCCTTATAAATTTAAACATACCATAACCTAAGCATAAAATATGACCCAACAATCTTACTCCAGTTTCACTTGGCATTTACCCACGTGAAACAAAAACAGACAAAGACCTGTACACAAATGTTGATAACGGCTTTATCCATAATTGCCCCAAACTAAGAACAAATGTCCTTCCACTGGTCAAGAGATAAACTATAGTGTCGTAAAATTAAAAAAAAACAAAACTGTAGGGTCGCTATATGATGGCATAGCACTCAGCACCACGACAGGCAAATAACTGATACCTGTTTTCAACACAGATAAAATCCAGATGCATTGCACCAGGGGAAAGAAGCCAGACACAAACACAACTGTATACTCTCTGATCTCATCTATAGGACACTTTAGAAAATGCAACATCACAGAGACAAAAAAAAAGGGATACGTGGGGTGCCCAGGGCTTCAGATAGAGGAAGGATTAAGCACAAAGGAGCAAGAGGAAGTATTCTGGGGTGATGGGGATGTTCCAATTCTTGAATGTGGTGGTGATTACACAATTGTAAGCATTTCTCCAAACTCCTAGAACTGTACCCTGGCAAGCAGGAGTTTCACTGTACATAAATGATACCTCAATACACCAGGCTAAAAACCAGTTTAGCACTCCCTAATCTCAGTTTTTTTCTTCCTGCCACAGAGCTCCTGGTGTCACCACCCAGCGTGAGGAGTCCTCCTTCCAGCTGTATTTGATACATGTTCTTGAGAGTCATGGAGGAATAAACTCCACCACCTCCATTTACAAACTGTTACTATGGCTTTCAAGCTACTCACCAAGCTTCATCATCTAGCATTTAGGAGGATTAATCTAGCTGGAGCTTCATTTTTAATGCACTTTTATTTTAGTAACGTGAAAAAAATTCATTCAGGGGTTTTCATTTGCATCAGGCATTGAGTTGGATAAAGTAGCTTAAATTAGCAGAAGAATCACACACCTGTGCCAAATTTTCATATCAACCACCTCAAAGACTCGGAGGCAGGCAAGAATTCAGATCCAAAAATGATCTTGCATTTCATCCTGCACAGTGGTATGAAGGAAATAAACCATGTTAAAAGAATTTAAAAAAATAAAAGAGGTGGCATTTATGATTCTCCACTTACATCCGATCATGCAGCAACTCTCAGAAAACAAAGTGCATCAGTGGGTTAAGCCTTGGCCTTCAGCTCAGGTCGTGATCCCAGGGTCCTGGGATCAAGCCCGGCATCGGGCTCTGTGCTCAGTGGAGAGCCTGCTTCCCTCTCTCTCTCTGCCTACCTCTCTCTCTGTGTCAAATAAATAAATAAAATCTTAAAAAAAAAAAGCATACTTCAAGTTAATGATGGGCATGTATCAAAACCAATCCTAATTGTCCTCTGTTGTGTCTAGCCAATGAAAGGACACATGTTTTCAGGTATCCAGTAATATGCCCCATGCTCTGTGTATCAGAACATTTCGCAGATGAAATTTCACCCAACAGTTACCTGCGAGGGGTCAGAACCTGTGCTAGACAAAATGTGATATGTAAAGATGAAGAAAACTGTAGGCCCCAACCTTAATGAAACTGAAATTTACCAGGAGAAACTGGCATGTGTGCTGTCTCTCCAATCGATCGATGGGTTTCCCCAAATGTGGGGCGACAATCGGGTAGCAGCCAGTGAGTGGCGAAAGGGTGCACCCAAGGCAGAACAAAGGACACAGAACTTTCTTGAATACACTGCCAAGGAGCAATGTGGGCAGGACTGCAAAGAAGAGACTGCCATGAGGCAGTGGTTAGGGGCTGTATTTAGAGCAGGAAGGGGAGGAAGTATGGGGATGTATGGGATGCTGCCTTTTTTGTTAACTGTGCCTGGTTGTAAGTAGCCCACTGGTCAGTTAGGGCCTGATGCTGTCTGTATTCAGCCAGGGGGCTGCGGTCACTTTGGGCCCTTCTGCCAAGTTTCCATTGCTCAAGCCTGTTGTCTAAAAGCAGCCTCAATAGCACAGACACAACTATATGTAACACACAGCAAGGTGCAATCAATGTTATACTAATATGAGGTCACAAAAGACAGATGAATTTTGATGAGGAACCAGGAAGGCTTCATGAAGGAGGTGGTACTTAGTCTAGGTAGAATTTCAATAGATGGTGATGGAGACAGCACTACTCTGCGAATGGGGAACAGTGTGAAGAGCAAGGGGTGGTGTGTAACTGGAGAGGGAATGAGTTGAGTGGAGCTGAAGCTAGAGTAGAAGGCAGGGAAATACCCTGTAGAGATAGTAGAGGACATGAATTCTGGGACAAGGGTGTGGACTGAAGAGCAGTAGGCTCAGAGACTAGCTTTATGGGCTGGGCATTAGCCACAGTCCCAGAAGGCAGGAGAAAGGAGAGCTGAAAAGTCAGTTCTAAGCCTTGGAGGCAGTCCCAGGCCTGTTGTCTCAGAGCTGGGACTTGTCCTGCATGCAATTAGCATCTATACAACTGCCATTTTTCTCTTATCTTCGCTGACACAACCCTGATTTTCATTGGTCAGCTGCCTGTCAGACTCCAGGAGATGAATTATTAATGGTCTTAGATAGCAGTTTTCAAAGTGTGGTCCACAGACCCTTGGGGGTCCCTGAGACCCTTTCAGGAAGTCTTCAAGAAATAAATTATTTTCGTAAGAACACAGAGACATTGTTTACTTTTGTGCAAAAGTACCTTAGAATAAGTCAAGGCAGGGGTACCAAACTGGATCAGTAGTCATGTGCCACCAAAAATAAAGCCAGTTTCCCTTGAAAGTATCCCTGGTGGAGCAATGAAAATTACCAATAAATTAGCAACTCTATTACATTGTGGCCTTTGAAAACACATGCAAATACACTGTGTGATGGAATGAGACATGCACAGGAAGCATTTCCGGGCACGCCAAAGGACTACATCTCAAGGAAGGGCAATTCACTCCACTGCCTGAGTTACAGGCTGAACTAGCCGCATTTTGTCACGGAACATCGCTCCTACTTAAAAGAACAACTGGAACATCATGGTTTTTCAGAGTCAGGTATATTTGGAAGACACTATGAACCTTACACTTTAAGTAAAACAACTGATGGCATTTGCTGCGAATGATAAAATATGAGCTTTCAAGAGAAACGGAGAATTTTGGGAAATTCGTGTCAGCCACTGAGTTCTTGACCATATCCCAATACGATATAATTTGTGATTAAATCAACGATGATATTGATGAACATGATGTTTTTTAATTTATTTATTTTTTAGTTTAAATTCAATTAATTAGCATACAATGTATTATTGGTTTCAGAAGCAGAGGTCAGTGATCATCAGTCTTATATAATACCCAGGGCTCATTACATCACATGCCCTCCTTAATGTCTACACCCAGTTATCCTATGCCTCAACCTCCCTTCCCCCTCCCCCCAGTAACCCTCAGTTTGTTTTGTATGATTAAGAGTCTCTTATGGTTACAGCACCCTTTCTTAATCAAAACTCTTCATAGTGTAGGCATAGAGGGTACATACCTCAATATCATCAAAGCCATCTACGAAAAACCCACAGCAAATATCATTCTCAAAGGAGAAAAACTGAGAGCGTTTCCCCTAAAGTCAGGAACACGGCAGGGCTGTCCACTATCACCACTGCTATTTAACATAGCACTAGAAGTCCTAGCCTCAGCAGACAACAAAAAGAAATAAAAGGCATCCAAATTGGCAAGGAAGAAGTCAAACTCTCACTCTTTGCAGATGATATGATACTTTATGTGGAAAACCCAAAGGACTCCACTCCAAAACTGCTAGCACTCATACAGGAATTCAGTAAAGTGTCAGGATATAAAATCAATGCACAGAAATCAGTTGCATTTCTATATACCAACAACAAAACAGAAGAAAGAGAAATTAAAGAGTCAATCCCATTTACAATTGCACCCAAAACCATAAGATACCTAGGAATAAACCTAACCAAAGAGGCAAAGAATCTGTATTCAGAAAACTATAAAGTACTCATGAAAGAAATTGAGGAAGACACAAAGAAGTGGAAAAACATTCCATGCTCATGGATGGGTAGAATAAATATTGTGAAAATGTCTATGCTACCTAGAGCAATCTACACATTTAATGCAATCCCCATCAAAATACCAGCAATTTATTTCAAAGAAATGGAACAAATAATCCTAAAATTTATATGGAACCAGAAAAGACCCCGAATAGCCAAAGGAATGTTGAAAAAAAAAAGCAAAGTTGGCGGCATCACAATTCCAGATTTCAAGCTCTATTACAAAGCCGTCATCATCAAGACAGTATGGTACTGGCACAAAAACAGACACATAGACCAGTGGAACAGAATAGAGAACCCAAAAATGGACCCTCAACTCTATGGTCAACTAATCTTCGACAAAGCAGGAAAGAATGTCCAGTGGGAAAAAGACAGTCTCTTCAACAAATGGTGTTGGGAAAACTGGTCAGCCACATGCAGAAAAATGAAACTGGATCATTTCCTGACACCACACACAAAAATAGACTCAAAATGGATAAAAGACCTCAATGTGAGAAAGGAATCCATCAAAATCCTCGAGGAGAACACAGGCAGCAACCTCTTCGACCTCAACCGCAGCAACTTCTTCCTAGGAACCTCACCAAAGGCAAGGGAAGCAAGGGCAAAAATGAACTATTGGGACTTCATCAAGATTAAAAGCTTTTGCACAGCAAAGGAAACAGTCAACAAAACCAAAAGACAACTGACAGAATGGGAGAAGATATTTGCAAATGACATATCAGATAAAGGGCTAGTATCCAAAATCTATAAAGAGCTTCTCAAACTCAACACCCATAAAACAAATAACCCAGTCAAGAAATGGGCAGAAGACATGAACAGACATTTCTCCAAAGAAGACATCCAAATGGCCAACAGACACATGAGAAAGTGCTCAACATCACTCGGCATCAGAGAAATACAAATTAAAACCACAGCGAGATACCACCTTACACCAGTCAGAATGGCTAAAATCAACAAGTCAGGAAATGACAGATGTTGGCGAGGTTGCGGAGAAAGGGGAACCCTCCTACACTGTTGGTGGGAATGCAAACTGGTGCAGCCACTCTGGAAAACAGTATGGAGATTCCTCAAAAAGTTGAAAATGGAGCTACCCTACGACCCAGCAATCGCACTACTGGGTATTTATCCTAAAGACACAAAGGTAGTGATCCTCAGGGGCACGTGCACCCGAATGTTTATAGCAGCAATGTCCACAATAGCCAAACTATGGAAGGAACCTAGATGTCCATCAACAGATGAATGGATAGAGAAGGT